>SJYA01001566.1:1703291-1951193 GCA_006410615.1 Neotragus moschatus | reverse complement strand
ATAACCCTGTATGCGAGACAGCAAAAGAGACGCAGATGTATAGAACAGTCTTTTGGACTCTGTGGGAGAGGGAGAGGGTGGGATGATTTGGGAGAATGGCATTGAAAGATGTATAATATATATGAAACGAATTGCCAGTCCAGGTTCAATGCATGATACTGGATGCTTGGGGCTGGTGCACTGGGACAACCCAGAGGGATGGTATGGGGAGTGAGGAGGGAGGGGGGTTCAGGATGGGGAGGGGGGGTTCAGAAACCTGTGGTGGATTCATGTTGATGTATGGCAAAACCAATACAATATTGTAAAGTAATTAACTTCCAATTAAAATAAATAAATCTATATTTAAAATAAATAGATAAAATTGTATTGTATTTATTTATTTTTCGGCTGTGCTGGGTCTTCATTGCTACACACAGCCTTTCTTTGGTTGTGGTGAGTGGGTGCTACTCTTTGTGGCATGTGTAGGCTTCCCATTGCAGTGGCTTCTGCAGCTTTGGAGCATGGGCTGCAGAGTGCAGGCTCGGTAGTTGTGGCACACAGCCTTAGTCACTCCGTGGTGCGTAGGAGGATCCTCTGGGACCAGGGGTCACACCTGTGTCCCCTGCATTAGCAGGCAGATTCTTAACCCCTGGACTCCCAGAGTCCCTAAAATTTTAAATATTTTGACTTAACAATTCTCCTTATGAGAACTTTCAAAAAAGTAATCAAGCAACAAGGATTTACTGTATAGCACAGGGAACTGTATTCAGTACCTATAATCGAAAATAATCCGAAAAAAATATGTGTATATATAAAACTAAATCACTGTGTTGTACACCTGAAACTAAGGCAGTATTGTAAATCGACTGTACTTCAGTTTTAAAAAGAAGTAATCAATAAAAAATAAAAAATAAAAAGAAGTAATCAGGCAAGCTAGTGTCTTTGGCAGGTGATCAATATATGTAGCCAATGACACTGATCAGTCTTAACAGTTCTGAAATGTTAATTCTCTATTAGTTGAAATGAAGATAAGAGTATTAGAACATAATAAAGATGAAATGCAAAATTTATTCAACAGGGACGATACCGATTTTATGTCAATGTGAAGATTATTGTGTGTTGATCATGTGTTTTTATCATCATGATATGTTTTAGTAAATACACTAGTTATATCCTTGATGATCTATTTATCCTAATCTTTCAGAAAGTAGAAGTTTTGCTGTAATGGTACATATCAGACTATTCAGTGTTATAAAATCAGTATTCTATGGAGAATGAAAAAATAAAGCACTAACTTAAGTGGACAAAAAGAAAATAATGAGGCAGGTGTGCAAAGTTATATGTACAAAGATGTACATGACCATGGTTTTTATGATAAAAATTAGAAAGAGTTAAAATATGGTTAAGTAAATAATAGCACATCCTTTCAGTGGGTTATGCCATAGCTTTTTAAAAGAATGGTTTATGGGATTTCTCTGGCAGTTCAAACTCAGTGCTTCCAGTGCAGGGGCACAGGTTTGATTCCTTGTTGGGTAACTAAGATCCCACATGTCTTGGGACATGACCAAAAAAAATAAAATGAAATACTTTTAAAAAATAGTATAAATCTAATTTGTATCACTAGGTTCCTCTGTCCATGGAATTCTCCAGGCAAGAACACTGAAGTGGGTTGCCATTCCTTTCTCCAGGGGATCTTCCTGACGCAGGGATCACACCCAGTCTCCTGTACCGCACGCAGGTTCTTTACCATCTGAGCTGCTGTGCTGTGTGCTTAGTCGTCGTGTCTGACTCTTTGTGACCCATGGACTGCACCTCTTCTGTCCATGGGATTCTCCAGGCAAGAATCCTGGAATGGGTTGCCATGTGCTCCTCCAGGGGATCTTCCCAACCCAGGAATCGAACCTAGGTCTGCCACATTGCAGGCAGATTCTTTACTGTCTGAGCCAATAAGGAAACATATTAACAGGAAGGGATGTCCATTCATCCTGTGGGGTAAACATCAAACAAGCAAAACTCACAATAGTATATAGACTATGGGTAATTTGCCATAATGTTTTTCATATAGAGTATCTCTCAAACATTTTTGATCATGCATTTTTATTTCAAACTGTTAGTAAATTAATAGGAATTCTATGCTAATATTTTCATTTTTTAATTTGTTAATATTTTCATTTTAAAATTGTAGTAAAACATGACATCAACTGGCTTAAGTTCAGAGATTTTAAATATATATATATACACACACACACACACACACACACCTTTATTTTACTGAGAATGAATCTCATGGGAAAAGAAAGTTAATAATATATATAAGCTGATGAAGAGTTGGTCCCTCTTAGTAGGTACAAGAGAATATTTTCTTCCAGAAAATATTTCTTCCTTTTATAGAAATTAGAAGAATTCTGACTGAAGTTTTAGTATCCCTGATTGTAGCTGATATATAAAATATTCCTCTGATTGTATAAATTAAGTTTTCTAATGTCTCCTACACTGGTAGGTGAACTCTTTACCACTGAGCCAGCAGGAAGGCCCTGTCATAGGCACTTTTTTATTCCTTTAACAATCTTGTGAAATAAGATCCCACATTTAGATATGTTAAGTGCTTTGCTGACTGTTACACTGTTACTTAGGAGTGGACCTCAGATTCTGATTTGGTTTTTTTTTTTTTTTGGCTATACAGCATGGTTTTCTTCCCCAACCAGGGATTCAGCTTGCACCCTCAGTAGTGAAAGCACAGAGTCCTAACCACTGGACCACAGAATTCCTAGATTCTGATTGTTTTCTTGTTGTTGTTCAGTCACTAAGTCGTGTCTGACTCTTTGCGACCCCGTGGACTGCAGCACGCCAGGATCCTCTGTTCTTCACTCTCTCCTGAAGTTTGCTCAAACTCATGTCCTCTGACTCAGTGATTCCATCCAACCATCTCACCCTTTGTTGCGCCTTTCTCCTCAAGCCCTCAGTCTTTCCCAGCATCAGGGTCTTTTCTAGTGAGTCATCTCTTCTTATTAGGTGGCCAAAGTATTAGAACTTCAGCTTCAACATCAGTCCTTCTAATGAATATTCCAGGTTGGTTTCCTTTAAGATGGACTGGTTTGATCTTGCAGTTTAAACCATGCCTTCTCCATCCTATTATAACCACTTCCAAATTTTATTACTGTTAGAGTCATAAGCAACTATACCTTTGAAGTATTTTTCTAGGGCAGTACTTTTCAAACATTAACGCACAAATGAACCATCTGAAGATCTGACTAAAGTGAAGATTCTGATACTTGTAGGGCTGAGTAGGGGACTAAGATTTACATTTCTATCTGCACTGCAGGTGGTCCCGATGACAATGCTGCTAACTGTGGGCCACTCTGAGGAGAAAATTTTCAGAGTGTCTGAACACCTGCAGTGACCTAGTAGTTACTATGTCAAAGGTGACTAAATAGTTACTATGTCAGAAGTATGAAATTAAATACATGCAGCATTTCTAAAATTGCCAACAAAATAATCAGTGACTACAGCTGAAACCACACACCTAGTTTCACACTGAGACTGAAACCCAGTTGCGCCTCAGATGGGATTCAAACCCAGCCAAAACTCATACTGAAACTTGAATCCACAGTCTGGGACTCAAACCCACTGTCTTTTATTTTTCTTTTACTTTTTAATTGGAGGATAATTGGTTTATAATGTTGTGTTGGTTTCTGCCATACAACGTGAATCAGCAAATATTTCCGCTCCCTTGTGGCCCTCCCTCCCAGTCTCCACTCCATCCCACCCCTCTAGGTTGTCCCAGACCACTGTGTTGAGCTCTGTGTATTATACAGCAGCTTCCCACTAGCTAGCTATTTTACCATATGGTAATGTCTATGTTTCAATGCTATTCTCTCAATTTGTCCCACCCTCTGCTTCTCCCACTGGGTCCACAAATTCTCCATGTTTGCATCTGGAACCCACTGTCTTTTAAAATCACTTTAAAAATCTTTTAAAATCACTTACCTGGTGTCTGGACTTGCTGAAGCTAAGGTTCTTTATGTCTCAGTGCATAAGGAATTCAGTGAGAAACAAAGTAATAGGCAAGAAGTAGTTGTGTTAATATAGGACACGTGTGAGGGATATAAGTGGGCAGGCAAGGGGGCTCTGCTCTGAGAACTAAGTGTTGAAGCAGATTTATATAAGGAGATACACACTCCATAGACAGAGTGTGGGCCATCTCAGAAAGTGAGGCCCCAAAGTACAGGTGGTTACTTTATATGGGCTGAGTAATTTCATAGGCTAAGAAATGGGAGGATTATTCCATATTTTGGAGAAGGGACAGAGATTTCCAGGTATTGGACCTCCATCCACTTTTTGTTCTTTTATGGTCAGCCTCAAAACTGTCTTGACACCGGTGGGTGTGTGATTTAGCATGCTTCTGTATTATAATGAGCATATAATGAAGCTGAAGGTCTACTGGAAGTCCAATCTTCCACCATCTTGGGTCTAATCAGTTCTAAATGTCTATCTTCAACAGCAACGTTATTTTCTAAAGGTTGTGCCCTGCCCCTTTCCCTCCTGTTTCTCACCTGTGTCCAGTGACTATATACAACTCAGAAAACTGAAGCTTTGCTTCCTGTGTATAACAGCCTTTGTGGGGTGATGTTACTCTCAAAGCAGACAGTTCTTCAGATAACTAGTGGAGAAATCTAGTTAACTGAAAAACCTCATTTCCTAATCATGTTGGTTAAGTATATTCTTGTCTAAGCCTGCCAGCTTTCTGGATGAATCCAGCCACTCATACAGATGACTCATGATACCCTGAACTTCAATCATTATTATCTTCCCTCCATTTTAGCCATCCTGGCAGTATGGGAGATTAGAGACACAGAATAACCCTCTCTTTCACACACACACACACACACACACACACACACACACACATAAAAACTGGATAGAACATAAGAAACATCTGTTGAAATACATTACCGAACTAGCAAAAGAGTTGAGAAAGGCCAAATGCCACGTGAAAGCAGGGATTTGGAGAGGTAAACACATAAAAGGAAGATTTTATGGGGGAGTATCTTCTAAATTCTGATGAACTAGAGTTCTGATGGTCATGAAGGATGTAGGGACAGAAGACAAATCCAAAATCCTCCTCAAGGTGGGGTATCTAATAGGAGATTCTCACAAATACATACATATATACACACACACAAACTTGGACACCTTACCTATCTTGACCTTGGCTCTGGATAGAAGGGAAGGAAAAGCTATACTAATAATTTGTAAATACAAGCAGAGATTCATGGCCCAATTAAAACTACCTCCTCTTAAGAGAGAATTCTTCATGACTATCTCAAGTTTCTGGAACTGTCTTTGTTCCAGACTGTCTTTTCAACAGTTTTTATAGTTTTGGACGATAATGATAATATCTCCCTCTGGAGACAGATTTGCTTACCACCTTGGAAGACAGCCATAATGTCTACCTCTGTGAAAAAAAGGCAGGCATGTTTTCTGCCCATCATAAAATATCCATGTTCCATAAATTCAGTGTTCTTTTTCTGTGATGCAAATTACTGCATGTATACATGTCACCTAACCCACTTTGTGTGCCCTGTGGGAACTGGGATGTGAGGAACCAACACAAATGCTGACACTCTGGCTACTGTTTTTGCTTTGAGTGGTAACCTGTCCTTAGTCTCTGACCCAAGGGTCACATATCTTCTGCTAAAATTCGTGCAATTATGGCAGGCTAACTGTAGCAGGGTAAAATCTCAACCCTTTCACAGTTCTTAATGTCTGCTGCTGCTGCTGCTAACTTGCTTCAGTCGTGTCCAACTCTGTGCGACCCCATAGACGGCAGCCCACCAAGCTCCCCCGTCCCTGGGATTCTCCAGGCAAGAACACTGGAATGGGTTGCCATTTCCTTCTCTAATGCATGAAAGTGAAAAGGGAAAGTGAAGTCGCTCAGTCATATCCGACTCTTAGTGACCCCATGGACTGTAGCCCACCAGGCTCCTCCATCCATGGGATTTTCCAGGCAAGAGTACTGGAGTGAGGTGCCATTGCCTTCTCTGTCTTAATGTCTAGGTGGTCCCAAACACTTTATGCTGAAAATTTATATTAGAGTTGTCCTAAGTTGGTACTACTCCCAGGCAGCTAGTATAAGTAAAAGGATATCCTCTCTGGAGAACATCCTTCAACTCCATCCTCAAACAGTTCCCACAGGAACCATGTATAGTTTAAGTCAATGTATAAAACACACTAGAAAACAAGGTACCATGAATCAGTAGCAATTTAAGGAAGGCTCCCCTGGTGGCTCAGATAGTAAAGAATCTGCCCCCAATGCAAGAGACTGGGTTCAATCCCTGGTTTAGAAAGATCCCCTGGAGAAGGGAATGGCTACCCACTCCAATATTCTTGCCTGGAGAATTCCATGGACAGAGGAGTCTGATAAGCTATAGCCCATGTGGTCACAAAGTCAGACAAGACTGAGTGACTAACACCTTCTTATAGAAAAGCTTCAGATATTAGATTGTTACAGAATATAAAATAAGTGTGTTTATTATCTTTAAAGAAATAAAAAAAATAAGGTTGAAAATCTGAATAAGAAGTAAGAAAATGTNTGATAAGCTATAGCCCATGTGGTCACAAAGTCAGACAAGACTGAGTGACTAACACCTTCTTATAGAAAAGCTTCAGATATTAGATTGTTACAGAATATAAAATAAGTGTGTTTATTATCTTTAAAGAAATAAAAAAAATAAGGTTGAAAATCTGAATAAGAAGTAAGAAAATGTTTTAAAAAAAATGATCAGTGAAGTTTGCAAAGGAACCAAATAAGACCTCTTAAAAGGAAATATATTATTGTTGAATGAAAATGTTAATGATCAGGTTAAACATCATTAGAAATGTAACTGAAAAGAGAATTAGTACATGAAAATAGATCTAAAGAATGTAAAAGAGAACAGATCCAAAAGCAAGATTATGAGCCACAAAAAATGAATTAAAAGGTTGATATATGTTGAATCAGAGTTCCAAAAGAAAAGAAACAATGAAGCAATATTAAAAATGATAATGGCTGAAATTTTTCCAGAAATGGTGAAAGAAGATCAATCACCTCAGATATGTAGATAACACCACCCTTATGGCAGAAAGTGAAGAACTAAAGAGCCTCTTGATGAAAGTGAAAGAGGAGAGNCCTCCTTGGCAACCATAAATTTGGTTTCTACATCCATGACTCTATTTTTGCTTTATAAATAAGTTAATTTGTACCAATTTTTTTTAGATTCCGCAATAACCTCAGATATGCAGATGACACCACCCTTATGGCAGAAAGTGAAGAACTAAAGAGCCTCTTGATGAAAGTGAAAGAGAAGAGTGAAAAAGTTGGCTTAAAGCTCAACATTCAGAAAACAAAGATCATGGCATCCGGTCCCATCACTTCATGGCAGATAGATGGGGAAATAGGAAACAGTGGCTGACTTTATTTTTCTGGGCTCCAAAATCACTGCAGATGGTGATTGCAGCCATGAAATTAAAAGATGCTTACTCCTTGGAAGGAAAGTTATGACCAACCTAGACAGCATATTAAAAAGCAGAGACATTACTTTGTCAACAAAGGTCCATCTAGTCAAGGCTATGGTTCTTCCAGTGGTCATGTATGGATGTGAGAGTTGGGCTATAAAGAAAGCTGAGCGCCAAAGAATTGATGCTTTTGGACTGTGGTGTTGGAGGAGACTCTTGAGAGCCCCTTGGACTGCAAGGAGATCCAACCAGTCCATCCTAAAGGAGATCAGTCCTGGGTGTTCACTGGAAGGACTGATGCTGAAGCTGAAACTCCAACACTTTGGCCACCTGATGCAAAGAGCGGACTCATTTGAAAAGACCCTGTTGCTAGGAAAGATTGGGAGCAGGATGAGAAGGTGATGACAGAGGATGAGATGGTTGGATGGCATCGCCGACTCGATGGACATGGGTTTGGGTAGACTCCGGGAGTTGGTGATGGACAGGGAGGCCTGGCATGCTGCGGTTCATGGGATCACAAAGAATCGGACACAACTGAGCCACTGAACTGAACTGATAAGCAATTTCACATAATTTTTGTCTTTCTTTGTGTGACTTACTCAGGATGACAATCTCTAGGTCCATTCATGTTGCTATAAATGGCATTATTTCATTCTTTTTTATGCCGGAGAAAAACATAATTTGAAAAGATACATGCACTCCAGTGTTCACTACAGCACTATTTACAAAAGCCAGGACATGGAAGAAACTTAAATGTCCACTGATGGATGAATAGATAAAGGGAACAATGGAATATTATTTAACACATTTCTGAGTGCAAACATCCACTTAATACAAATAGGCCCTACTAAAATATGCTATGAATTAAACAATGAACATAGCTTATTTGGCTGTCTTACCTGTGTGGCAATATAGCATAGAATTTACCTGGTGATTGGAGCCTGATCACCTGGGTTCAAATTCTGGCCATGCCACTTATTAGCAATGACCTTGGGCTAGTAAGCTCACTGTGCTTTCCTCTGCCTGTAAAAAAAAAGGGATAATCCTGGTTCCTAAAATGGTCATTTAGATGACTGAATTACTTACTATTTGAATAGTACCTAATGTATAGTATATAGTATATTGTGTAAATTTTATTATTGTCATTTTCAAGTATGTTACTAGTTATAAGAGCAAGTTTATGTTCATATATAGCTAAGTATACCCTTGTACACTTAGTATACATCATTGTGCACAGGATTCACACACTTGAATGTAATACAAATTTGTCTTTTTGGCTACTTCATTAAGTGATGAGCAATTCAACTCACAGATATCCCTTATCAGTTTCTCAGTTTTTAAATGTTCATGGAAGATGGCTGAAAGTATTTCTTAGTGTTACTTAATGTTTTACTCTCACCCTAATAGCATTAAATTTCTTAATGATTTATGAAGCATTCAGCCTTTTTATAAAAAACTTGTAACACTGTGCAAGAATCAGACAAAGGAGGGGTTTTGAATAAGACTAGTTACAAGTCTTGGGTGCTTTTTTGGTTGCAATATTTCCCGGAACTCACAGTAGCCAGTCCACCCTGGCATGCAGACATGTATGATTAGAGCCTAAACCACGCAGCAGCACCAAGCTCAGTGTCTGGCACACTGAGTCCAGTAACTACACCACAAAAAAGGTGTGCCCTAAAAGTTTCACCAATTATAACTGGACATTTTTCCCAAGTGGCATTTCAAGATTCAATGTTTTCAGTCACACAAGTGAGATCGGCATGAATAGCATAATCAATACCTCCCAGAAGACTGCATCTTATTCATGTCTACATGAACATGTGGTTAATATTGTTGTTCAGTCACTAAGTTGTGTCCAACTCTTTGCGACCCCATGGACTGCAGCACATCAGGCTTCCCTATCCTTCACTACCTCCCCCAGAGTTTGCTCAAACTCCTGTCCATTGAGTCAGTGATGCCATCCAACCATCTCATCCTAGATCGGCTCCTTCTCTTCCTGCCCTCAATCCTTCCCAGCATCAGAGGTTTTCCAATGTGCCAGCTCTTCATATCAGGTGGCCAAGAAAGTATTAGAGCTTCAGCTTTAGCATCAGTCCTTGCAATGAACATTCAGGGTTGATTTCCTTTAGGATTGACTAGTTTGATCTCCTTGCTGTCCAAGGGNTTCATTGAAAGGCAGCGACCAAAGAGCTGCTGGGCCGGACCCGGAGCCTGCCCCGGGGTGTGGGCCAATGGGCGTTTCAGGAATGTTGGCTGCACTCGTAGCTTTTCCTGACAAAAAGCAACTGGAGAAGGGAATCTAGGCGGACACGTGCTGCTGGGACTTTTAAGGCGGTCTCACTTAAAGGAATCTCCCGTAGGAAAACCTCGTGTTAGCTAAAATGTGACCGGTTTCATTTTTCAAGCTTTGTGCGACACTTAAGAGGTCATAACATGGCCCCTATTCTAGGAAGCAGTTACTTATAAATATGGGGAAGCTTAGTATTTCCTCCATTTCACTGATGGAAAAGCTCCCTCGAGTTGCTGATGCCTTTGGTAAGACGATTGTAATAGGATTATCTAGGCAATACTGTCAGGAAGAACTAATGTGCAAGAACAGATCAGAAAAATGAATAACAAAATTTTCTGCTCTGGCTCGTTAAATGAGTTGAAGCTTTATTAGTAAGCACGCGTTCTTAATAAAGGGAAGGGAGTGTTTACTCCCCGAGTTCTTGGGTAAAAACGCCTGAATTTAAGCTTAGGCTTTTTTGGTTAAGAATTAGTTCTCCAAATGAAGGAGAAGGATAAAGGCTTATAAATAGGCAACTTGCTTTCTTTTAAATGTTTGAGAACGACTTTTGTACTTTCATCAACTGAAATTGTTTTACTGCTTCAGCGTGGATCTTAAAGTAATGGCAAAGATTATACCTTCAGGGACAGAATGTTGGTTTTGTTGAATCTGTGATTTGTCATAAGTTTTGTAGATACTTGGAATTCATTAAATCCCATAGTTATCAGTCATCTAGAAGAGTGATGCATAATGAAATGGTTAGTGCATTGCCTCTGGCATGTCTAGATTTGAGTTCAAACATCTAATAGCTAGCTGTTTGGTATTTTTGCCTCTCCAAAATGGAGAAAATAATGGTACATCTTCGTGGGGTAATTTTGAGGGTTAAGTAGGTTAATACATATTCAGTACTTAAATCTGTCTGAGACAGACTAACCACTCTGTGCATATTAAAATCTTCATCTTCGATTCTTTACCTTAAGGACAGAATCTTTTTCTCTTCTCCTTGTTTTTAAGCAAACCAGGATGGAGGAGAAAGTATTTCAGATTATAGTCTTAATAGGCAGTTTAAAATTACATGGTGCCCTAGCAATTTGATGTATTTTCATTCAAGTAGAAGAGATGGTGAGCTTTAGATTGCTTAATGAAGCTAAACCTTAATTCTTCCACGTAATAATCTTTAGTAGCTTTGTTTTATTTAACGATATAAATGTTAGGAAGCCAGAAAATCATTCTTTTTACTTGCCTCACATCTCCAACCTCCAACCTTAGTAATTACACTAAAATGCAAATAGAAGAAAGTCAGTCAAAAGATATTCACAGACTGGAATAAAATAAATTATTAACTATATTGTTTATAAAACATAAAACCTAAGGGCATGGAAGGAGTTAAGACGTCCTAAGAGGGTGTCAGTACCAATGCTAAAGACATTTAAAAGGCAGGATACTACAGGAAAATTCCTGGGAAAGTACCTTCCCACATTGTGCAAGAAGAAATAGAAATCCTGATAGTCCTATAACCACTGCATGAATTGACTTAATCACCCATAAAGAAAAATCTAGGCCCAGATGGTTATACTGGAGTGTTCTAACACTCAAGGAAGAAATAATTCCAACCTTTTTCATACATTACATTCATAGTATTACATTCTAATTAGTTAGTAGAGAGGGAACACATATCACAGTTCCTTTGGGGGTTTGTATAATTTTGATACCAGACCCTGACTAGAGCTGTGAAGGAATCAGGATTTTCATGAACTGCAGATGGGGATGGAAAACAGTGTATCCACTTGGGAAAATGGTTTGGCAGTTTCTTAACAAGTTACTGTGCCTGCTAAATTGCTTCAGTTGTGTCCGACTCTTTGTGACCCTATGACTATGGCCTGCCAGGCTCCTTTGTCCATGGGATTTTCTAGGCAAGAATATTGGCGTGGGTTGCCATTTCCTACTCCAGGGGATCTTCGCAACCTAGAAGTTGAAACCACATCTCTTATGTCATCTGCATTGGCAGGCAGGTTCTTTACCACTGGAGCCACTGGGGAAGCCCTAATAAGTTAATACATCTCTCATATGATCTAGCCAGTCTAGTCCACTCATGTGTTTGCCCAAGTGAACAGGAAATATCTCCATATAAAGACTTTTACATGGGATACGTTCTTAGAAGCTTTATTTTGCAATAGCTCCAGAACTGAAAAAAAGTCTCTGTATTCATCCTATAGAATACTGCTGCTGCTGCTAAGTCGCTTCAGTTGTGTCCGACTCTGTGCGACCCCATAGACGGCAGCCCACCAGGCTCCTCCATCCCTGGGATTCTCCAGGCAAGAGTACTGGAGTGAGTTGCCATTGCCTTCTCCAATGCGTGAAAGTGAAGTCGCTCAGTTGTACCCAACTCTTAGGGACCCCATGGACTGCAGCCCACCAGGCTCCTCCGCCCATGGGATTTTCCTAGTTTAAAAAAAAGAGCGATGAACTGCTATTGACACATGCAACAAATGATTGTGCTGGAGAACAAACAATAATAAGCCCCACGAGAAGTCCTATACTGTAAGATTTCATGTCTATAAAACCAGAAAATACATACTCAGAAAATACATGATAGGCAAAGCATGAGAGTTAAGGGAGAATGGTGGATTACAGAGAGGCATGATGGAACTTTTAGGGGTGATGCTAATCTGCCAAAGCTCAGATGGTAATCCACCTGGAAAGCGGGAGACCAGGGTTCGATTTCTGGAATCGGAAGATCCCTTGGAGGAGGGCATGATAGCCCACTCCAGTATTTTTGCATAGAGAATCCCCATGGACAGAGGAGCCTGGCAGGCGGCTACAGTTATAAAAGTTATGAAAGTTGTAAGTACATCTCAGATTTTGACAAACTGATCCCATCGTGTAACCAGCCTTCATATCTAAGGAATGTAACTAGCCAGCACTCCCCCTGTGCCTCCTTCCAATTACAACCTATTCTGCTCTCCACCTAAGGGAACACCACTATCCTGAGTTTTAACACACCATGGTTTTCCTTAGTTTTTTTTATAACATGGAATCATTTGTTATGCATTATATGCCTCCTTTGGTCAGCATTATGTTTGGGTTTTTTTTTAGTTTGTTTTCAGTGTTGAATAGTATTTTTGTGTCCATATGCTACAGTTTATCAAATCTACCATTTACATCAGTAATTTCCAGTTTGCTAATACAAACACATTGCTATGAGCACTAGTATAAATGTCTTTTCATAAACAACACGTATGCTCTCCTGTTAGGTACACACACCCCTAGGAATGGAACTGCTAAGTCACAGGGTGCATATAGTGCTTCTCTGGTTGTTAAAGCTCCTGGGTTGGGAAGTTCCCCTGGAGAAGGGATGTGCTGCCGGTTCCAGTATTCTTGGACTTCCCTGGTGGCTCAGACGGAAGATAATCTGCCTGCAATGCGGGAGACCTCAGTTTGACCCCTGGGTTGGGAAGATCCCCTGGAGGAGGGATGGCAACCCACTTGAGTATTCCTGCCTAGAGAATGCCCATGGACAGAGGCGCCAGGCGGGCTACAGTCCTCGGGGTCCAGAGACTCAGGCACAGTTGAGACTAAGCACAGCACAGGGTACATATATTCAGCCTAAGGGTGCCGTTGCTCAATATCTTCATTTAACACTTGTGTTGTCTTTTTAATTTTAGCTATTTTGTGGGTGTATAGTGGTCTGTGTATTTCCCTTCAGACTAATGGAGTTGAACATCCTTTTATATCTCTATCCACCATTTGGCTGTCTTTTGTGAAATGCTTGTTCAAGTCCACTTCTTTTTCTTTAGGGATGATTTTTTAGTTTGCAGGAGTTCTTTAATATATTATAGATGAATTATCTCTCCACTATGTACACTACAAACATTTTCTATCCTCTGGTTTCCTTTTTCGTTTTATTAATGACAGTTTAGAAAATAGTTCATAATTTTAATGTCCCATTTGTCACTGTTTTCACTAATGNTTTTTAGTTTGCAGGAGTTCTTTAATATATTATAGATGAATTATCTCTCCACTATGTACACTACAAACATTTTCTATCCTCTGGTTTCCTTTTTCGTTTTATTAATGACAGTTTAGAAAATAGTTCATAATTTTAATGTCCCATTTGTCACTGTTTTCACTAATGGTTCGTGGTTTTTCTGTCCTGTTTAAAATGATCTTTGCTCATCCGGAGGTAATGAAGATGTTCTTTTTTTCCCTGTAAACTTTGTTTTACTTTTCATATTTAGATCTGCAGCCCATCTGGAATTGATTTTTTAAATATGGTGTGAAGGAATAGAACGCACTTGAAGCAAAATTGGTCCATCTTTCCAAGGTTTAACTCCAAGCTGGAACCCACTTTTTGTTAACGTTTCCCACTGTCCTGTAGGCCATTTAGTAGAATTTCCCTTCAGTGTAATCTGAATGAAGTACATAATACTGAGAATCTTTTGTTTATCTTTTCTGGTGTGGCTTGTATTAAATAATACTGATTAACAATATGTTGCAGAAAAGCAATAGTCCAGATATCCAAATGAATACCACAGGTGATGTTTTCTGAAATTACTTCACAAAGTAATTAAGGTTGAAATATAAAAAGAGGGAGTAGTATATTAGGTTTAACCTGCGGGTTTCTCTATTAGAATTTTTGGATTTCAAATGATGTTGAATAGAAATAGACCTTTATGTCTGTTTCTATAATTTCTTAAGAGTTGCTGGACTAAAATGCTGGACCAGACAAAAACCGTTTTAAAAGAAATGGCAGCTATGGGGAGGAAGTCTGTTAGAAAATAAAAAATTTTGGTGAGGAACGATAGTTTGATCTTTCAGGACTCTAAAATTGACTTCCTTTTTGCTTTAGAATTCATCACAGACCTGGACTGTTAGTAAGGAAATGGGTTCACATGGGAAATTGTAATGAATTGGAGGTAAAGAGTAAATGTTTATTAATTGTGGAAGGCTAGATCGACTTCACTTTGATTTTTTACTTTCATTCATTGGAGAAGGAAGTGGCAACCCACTCCAGTATTCTTGCCTGGAGAATCCCAGGGACTGCGGAGCCTGGTGGGCTACTGTCTATGGTGTCGCGCAGAGTCGGACATGACTGAAGCGACTTAGCAGCAGCAGCAGAGGTGTTTTATTTAGCTATGTGAAAATATGAAAACTAGAATCTGTAATGTTAGTATTGGACAAGACATTTAGGACTACTGGCATTTTCTGCTATTCTGTCTTTCCTTCACTCAAATTTTATATGATAAAATCTTCAGCAAAGGACTGGGAGTAGTTCCAAAAATAGTAAATTACACCTCAGCATTAGTTTTCCCAGAACTCATGCCTTACTTGACTACATCATTGTACCATATTGCAATATCAGTAATTTACACTGAGGAATTTACAACCCTTTGCCAAAAAGCCTTTTAGGGTAAATATTTTGGAGTAGAAGGGCTTCCTATCGAATACATTCCTCACAGCAGTTTCAAAAAATTTGAACTGCTACCTTCAAACCACCTTTTTTTGAGAGGTACACATTGAAAGTAATGTAGCAGTAATGATGCTAATTTAATTTTTCAGTGAAAGTTTGAGGTGGAGAACTTAAGTTACTCTGAGTATAATTAACAGTGCATTCTGGGTTGATTGCTTTGAACAGAAGATGAAAGCTTATTTCTCTGGATATCTGAATTAAATTCTGGTCAGCCTAGACTTCGCTGAAGAGTAATCTCATGTTTTAGGAGGGGTTTGACTCAGACTGCTCTTAGACTGCTACCACCTTGGCCGTGGTGTTGAGGTCTGAATGCAAGGTGATAAGTAGAGTGTCTGAAACAGGTGAGTCAGGCTGTGGACTAAGGTCACACTTCAGGAAAGTTCAAATAGTTCAGTTGGGTAACTTTTGGGGTAAATTACTTGATAACCCTGGATTTTTCCTTAAAGGAGGAAATCTGTTAGAGGAACCTAATCACTTGGAGGCCTTTTAAATAAATGCAGGTTTCCAGGCACCATCTGCACAGTTTCTAACCCACTATATCTGAGGGTAGAATCCAAGGGGTAAAAGCGAAACTGTTCTAAAGGGTTTTTTACATCTGCCAGCAGCATTCTGTTCCCACTATACTTTACTTCTTTTAAAAGTCTAACATTGGCTTCCCTGTTGGTCCAGTGTTTAAGAATTCGCCTTGCAATGCAAAGGACACCGGTTCAATCCCTGGCCTGGGAAGATCCCGCATGCCACAGGGCAGCTGAGCCCATGTACTGCAACTCCTGAAGCCCATTCACCGTAGAGCCTGTGCCCCGCAACAAGACAAGTCACCACAGTGAGAAGCCCCTTGCTTACCACAACTAAAGAAAGCCTGTACACAGCAGTGAAGACCAAGCACAGCCAAAAATAAATAATTATTAAAAAATTAAAAGTCTAACATTAAGTTTAACTATTTTAAGTGAACATTCAGTATTAAATATATTCACAGTGTTGTGCAAGAGATCTGTAGAACTTTTCATTTTGCAAAACAAACTGCCCATTAAAGGTTAATTTCCTCTCCTCTCTTCCTCTAGCCTTTATCAGTCACCTTTCCTTACGATTTGACTACTTTGGATACTTCATATAAATGTATGAGATGAGAACCCTATATAAGTGGAAACCTACATCCTTTTGTGGTAGTATTCATCCTTTTCTGACTGGTGTGATTCACTTAGCATGAAATTCGTAGGTTCGCTCACATTGAAGCATGTGATAAACTTTCCTTTAAGGCCACATAAGCCATTTTTGCATATACCACATTGTCTTTATCCATTAATCCCTTGATGGACATTTGGGTTGCTTCCTTGACAGTTGTGAGTAACAATGAACATGGATGTGCAAATGTCTCTTCCAGATCCTGTCTTGAATTATTTATACACACACACACACACACACACACACACACACACCCCACCCCAGAAGTAGAATTGTTGGATCATGTGGTAGTTCCGTTTTTGAGGAATTTTTTTGAGGAATGTTCATAATTTTTCCATAATGGCTGTACCATTTTACATTTTCACCAGTAGTTCCATTCAGTCAATCGTGTCTGACTCTCTGCCACCCCATGGACTGCAGTATACCAGGCCCGGCCCCCCGTTCATCACCNGGCAAGAGTACTGGAGTGAGTTGCCATTGCCTTCTCCAATGCGTGAAAGTGAAGTCGCTCAGTTGTACCCAACTCTTAGGGACCCCATGGACTGCAGCCCACCAGGCTCCTCCGCCCATGGGATTTTCCTAGTTTAAAAAAAAGAGCGATGAACTGCTATTGACACATGCAACAAATGATTGTGCTGGAGAACAAACAATAATAAGCCCCACGAGAAGTCCTATACTGTAAGATTTCATGTCTATAAAACCAGAAAATACATACTCAGAAAATACATGATAGGCAAAGCATGAGAGTTAAGGGAGAATGGTGGATTACAGAGAGGCATGATGGAACTTTTAGGGGTGATGCTAATCTGCCAAAGCTCAGATGGTAATCCACCTGGAAAGCGGGAGACCAGGGTTCGATTTCTGGAATCGGAAGATCCCTTGGAGGAGGGCATGATAGCCCACTCCAGTATTTTTGCATAGAGAATCCCCATGGACAGAGGAGCCTGGCAGGCGGCTACAGTTATAAAAGTTATGAAAGTTGTAAGTACATCTCAGATTTTGACAAACTGATCCCATCGTGTAACCAGCCTTCATATCTAAGGAATGTAACTAGCCAGCACTCCCCCTGTGCCTCCTTCCAATTACAACCTATTCTGCTCTCCACCTAAGGGAACACCACTATCCTGAGTTTTAACACACCATGGTTTTCCTTAGTTTTTTTTATAACATGGAATCATTTGTTATGCATTATATGCCTCCTTTGGTCAGCATTATGTTTGGGTTTTTTTTTAGTTTGTTTTCAGTGTTGAATAGTATTTTTGTGTCCATATGCTACAGTTTATCAAATCTACCATTTACATCAGTAATTTCCAGTTTGCTAATACAAACACATTGCTATGAGCACTAGTATAAATGTCTTTTCATAAACAACACGTATGCTCTCCTGTTAGGTACACACACCCCTAGGAATGGAACTGCTAAGTCACAGGGTGCATATAGTGCTTCTCTGGTTGTTAAAGCTCCTGGGTTGGGAAGTTCCCCTGGAGAAGGGATGTGCTGCCGGTTCCAGTATTCTTGGACTTCCCTGGTGGCTCAGACGGAAGATAATCTGCCTGCAATGCGGGAGACCTCAGTTTGACCCCTGGGTTGGGAAGATCCCCTGGAGGAGGGATGGCAACCCACTTGAGTATTCCTGCCTAGAGAATGCCCATGGACAGAGGCGCCAGGCGGGCTACAGTCCTCGGGGTCCAGAGACTCAGGCACAGTTGAGACTAAGCACAGCACAGGGTACATATATTCAGCCTAAGGGTGCCGTTGCTCAATATCTTCATTTAACACTTGTGTTGTCTTTTTAATTTTAGCTATTTTGTGGGTGTATAGTGGTCTGTGTATTTCCCTTCAGACTAATGGAGTTGAACATCCTTTTATATCTCTATCCACCATTTGGCTGTCTTTTGTGAAATGCTTGTTCAAGTCCACTTCTTTTTCTTTAGGGATGATTTTTTAGTTTGCAGGAGTTCTTTAATATATTATAGATGAATTATCTCTCCACTATGTACACTACAAACATTTTCTATCCTCTGGTTTCCTTTTTCGTTTTATTAATGACAGTTTAGAAAATAGTTCATAATTTTAATGTCCCATTTGTCACTGTTTTCACTAATGGTTCGTGGTTTTTCTGTCCTGTTTAAAATGATCTTTGCTCATCCGGAGGTAATGAAGATGTTCTTTTTTTCCCTGTAAACTTTGTTTTACTTTTCATATTTAGATCTGCAGCCCATCTGGAATTGATTTTTTAAATATGGTGTGAAGGAATAGAACGCACTTGAAGCAAAATTGGTCCATCTTTCCAAGGTTTAACTCCAAGCTGGAACCCACTTTTTGTTAACGTTTCCCACTGTCCTGTAGGCCATTTAGTAGAATTTCCCTTCAGTGTAATCTGAATGAAGTACATAATACTGAGAATCTTTTGTTTATCTTTTCTGGTGTGGCTTGTATTAAATAATACTGATTAACAATATGTTGCAGAAAAGCAATAGTCCAGATATCCAAATGAATACCACAGGTGATGTTTTCTGAAATTACTTCACAAAGTAATTAAGGTTGAAATATAAAAAGAGGGAGTAGTATATTAGGTTTAACCTGCGGGTTTCTCTATTAGAATTTTTGGATTTCAAATGATGTTGAATAGAAATAGACCTTTATGTCTGTTTCTATAATTTCTTAAGAGTTGCTGGACTAAAATGCTGGACCAGACAAAAACCGTTTTAAAAGAAATGGCAGCTATGGGGAGGAAGTCTGTTAGAAAATAAAAAATTTTGGTGAGGAACGATAGTTTGATCTTTCAGGACTCTAAAGTTGACTTCCTTTTTGCTTTAGAATTCATCACAGACCTGGACTGTTAGTAAGGAAATGGGTTCACATGGGAAATTGTAATGAATTGGAGGTAAAGAGTAAATGTTTATTAATTGTGGAAGGCTAGATCGACTTCACTTTGATTTTTTACTTTCATTCATTGGAGAAGGAAGTGGCAACCCACTCCAGTATTCTTGCCTGGAGAATCCCAGGGACTGCGGAGCCTGGTGGGCTACTGTCTATGGTGTCGCGCAGAGTCGGACATGACTGAAGCGACTTAGCAGCAGCAGCAGAGGTGTTTTATTTAGCTATGTGAAAATATGAAAACTAGAATCTGTAATGTTAGTATTGGACAAGACATTTAGGACTACTGGCATTTTCTGCTATTCTGTCTTTCCTTCACTCAAATTTTATATGATAAAATCTTCAGCAAAGGACTGGGAGTAGTTCCAAAAATAGTAAATTACACCTCAGCATTAGTTTTCCCAGAACTCATGCCTTACTTGACTACATCATTGTACCATATTGCAATATCAGTAATTTACACTGAGGAATTTACAACCCTTTGCCAAAAAGCCTTTTAGGGTAAATATTTTGGAGTAGAAGGGCTTCCTATCGAATACATTCCTCACAGCAGTTTCAAAAAATTTGAACTGCTACCTTCAAACCACCTTTTTTTGAGAGGTACACATTGAAAGTAATGTAGCAGTAATGATGCTAATTTAATTTTTCAGTGAAAGTTTGAGGTGGAGAACTTAAGTTACTCTGAGTATAATTAACAGTGCATTCTGGGTTGATTGCTTTGAACAGAAGATGAAAGCTTATTTCTCTGGATATCTGAATTAAATTCTGGTCAGCCTAGACTTCGCTGAAGAGTAATCTCATGTTTTAGGAGGGGTTTGACTCAGACTGCTCTTAGACTGCTACCACCTTGGCCGTGGTGTTGAGGTCTGAATGCAAGGTGATAAGTAGAGTGTCTGAAACAGGTGAGTCAGGCTGTGGACTAAGGTCACACTTCAGGAAAGTTCAAATAGTTCAGTTGGGTAACTTTTGGGGTAAATTACTTGATAACCCTGGATTTTTCCTTAAAGGAGGAAATCTGTTAGAGGAACCTAATCACTTGGAGGCCTTTTAAATAAATGCAGGTTTCCAGGCACCATCTGCACAGTTTCTAACCCACTATATCTGAGGGTAGAATCCAAGGGGTAAAAGCGAAACTGTTCTAAAGGGTTTTTTACATCTGCCAGCAGCATTCTGTTCCCACTATACTTTACTTCTTTTAAAAGTCTAACATTGGCTTCCCTGTTGGTCCAGTGTTTAAGAATTCGCCTTGCAATGCAAAGGACACCGGTTCAATCCCTGGCCTGGGAAGATCCCGCATGCCACAGGGCAGCTGAGCCCATGTACTGCAACTCCTGAAGCCCATTCACCGTAGAGCCTGTGCCCCGCAACAAGACAAGTCACCACAGTGAGAAGCCCCTTGCTTACCACAACTAAAGAAAGCCTGTACACAGCAGTGAAGACCAAGCACAGCCAAAAATAAATAATTATTAAAAAATTAAAAGTCTAACATTAAGTTTAACTATTTTAAGTGAACATTCAGTATTAAATATATTCACAGTGTTGTGCAAGAGATCTGTAGAACTTTTCATTTTGCAAAACAAACTGCCCATTAAAGGTTAATTTCCTCTCCTCTCTTCCTCTAGCCTTTATCAGTCACCTTTCCTTACGATTTGACTACTTTGGATACTTCATATAAATGTATGAGATGAGAACCCTATATAAGTGGAAACCTACATCCTTTTGTGGTAGTATTCATCCTTTTCTGACTGGTGTGATTCACTTAGCATGAAATTCGTAGGTTCGCTCACATTGAAGCATGTGATAAACTTTCCTTTAAGGCCACATAAGCCATTTTTGCATATACCACATTGTCTTTATCCATTAATCCCTTGATGGACATTTGGGTTGCTTCCTTGACAGTTGTGAGTAACAATGAACATGGATGTGCAAATGTCTCTTCCAGATCCTGTCTTGAATTATTTATACACACACACACACACACACACACACACACACACCCCACCCCAGAAGTAGAATTGTTGGATCATGTGGTAGTTCCGTTTTTGAGGAATTTTTTTGAGGAATGTTCATAATTTTTCCATAATGGCTGTACCATTTTACATTTTCACCAGTAGTTCCATTCAGTCAATCGTGTCTGACTCTCTGCCACCCCATGGACTGCAGTATACCAGGCCCGGCCCCCCGTTCATCACCAACTCCCCGAGTTTACTCATACTCACATCCATTGAGTTGGTGATGCCATTCAACCATCTCATCCTCTGTTGTCCCCTTCTCCTCCTTCCTTCAGTCTTTCCCAGCATCAGGGTCTTTTCAAATGAGTCAGTTCTTCACATCAGGTGGCCAAAGTATTGGAGCTTCAGCATCAGTCCTTCCAATGAATATTCAGGACTGATTTCCTTTAGGATGGACTGGTTGGATCTCCTTGCAGTCCAAGGGACTCTCAAGAGTCTTCTCCAACACCACAGTTCAAAAGCATCAATTATAGTCCAACTCTCACATCCATACATGACTACTGGAAAAACCATATTCTTTGACTAGACAGACCTTTGTTGGCAAAGTCATGTCTCTGCTTTTTAATATGTTGTCTAGGTTGGTCATAACTTTTCTTCCAGGAAGCAAGAGTCTTAATTCCATGGCTGCAGTCACCATCTGAAGTGATTTTGGAGCCCCCCCAAATAGTCTTTCACTGTTTCCCTATTGATTTGCCACAAAGTGATGGGACCAGATGCCGTGATCTTAGTTTTCCGAATGTTGGGTTTTAAGCCAACTTTTTCACTCTCCTCTTTCACTTTGATCAAGAGGCTCTTTAGTTGTTCTTCACTTTCTGCCATAAATGTGGTGTCATCTGCATATTAAGGTTCTTGATATTTCTTGATTCCAGCTTGTGCTTCATCCATCCATTCACCAGTAGTGCACAAGTGTTAAAATTTCTCTTCATTTGCCAACACTTGTTCTTATCTTTTTCCTTGTCAGTATCTGACATCCTGATGAGCATGAGGTGGTATCATAACTGTGATTCGCATTGTCTTATGATTAGTGGCATTGAGCATCTTTCTATGTGCTTATTGGCCATTTGTATATCTTTTTTGGGGGGAGGGGAATTGTCTATTTAAGACCTTTTGCTTACTTTTAAATTAGGTTATTTGTTTTTCTTGGAGTTCCTTATTTATTTCTTCTAAGAGTTTTATAATTTTGTGTCTTGAGGTGTCTAAATCCATTTTGAGTTATGCAGTGTAAGGTAAGGATTCCATTTCATTCTTCTGTGTGCAGATCCAGTTTTCCCAACACCAGTTGCCCAAGAGACTGTCTTTTCCCAATCCACAATCTGTCCCGCTTGCCACCCCCACCCCCCCAAAAAAAGGGTAGCGGACGTCCCTGGTAGTCCAGTAGTTGGGACTTGGCCTTCCAAAGCAGTGGGTGCTGGTTTGATTCCCTGGTCAGGGGGCTAACATCCCATATACCTTGGGGCCGAAAAACCAAAACATAAACCAGAAGCAACATTGTAATAAAGACTTTAAAAATGGTCCACATAGGGGGGAAAAAAGTAGCCAGTTAGCCATTTCTAGTCTTACTCAGTCAGATGACATAAAAGTCTCTTAATTGTATCTTTTCCCATGTAAACACTTCAATTTGTTCTATTTTTATTAAACCACAGACTAAAAACTTTGTACTATAAAATATGGGACTTACCTGGTGGTACAGTGGATAAGAATCTGCCTGCCAGTGGAGGGGACACGGGTTTGATCCATATGCCTCAGAGCACATGAGCCACAACTACTGACGCCTGTGTTCGAGAGCCTGCGCGCCACAACTGCTGAGGCTGGTGCACCTGGAGCCCATGCTTTGCAGCAAGAGGAGCCCATGCGCAGCAACCAAGATTCCGCGCAACCAGAAATTAACTGACTGATTAAAAATAAATAAAAGATGGCATGCCATTTATGTTTTACTTTTCTGGCAGAGTGACTAAGATCATTCAGTCCATGTACCATCATTTAAATTTAAAGAGCATAGTATTTGAGATATTTATCATGATCTGGATGTGGCTAGGATCCAAAAAAGCTTTATTTAAGGAAAAAATAAGGAGCTTATTTTTCTACCGAAATGTGATTTTAATAATTTGCTGAAATTCTCAACTGTTTTCTCTCTCCTCTTTATGCTCATGGATAGCATTGTATTGACTTCTTCAATTCTAAATCTGCCACATTTTTCCTGCCCTGTATTTTTTGAGCCAGCAGTTCTCTAGATTGTTTTTATAATCACTTGGTGGATAGACTATTCAATTGTGTTTGGCTTAGAATGTTTTAAAGCATACCATGACTTTGAAAACCATGACTATGAAAACTTTCATACCATGATTTTGGAAACTATTGACTACTTAAGAGTTTCTTTTAGTTGAGGAAGAGTACGGTTGCAGAATTTATTAACAGTGATAGAGTGAGTGCAGGAGGATTGCTGTCTCCATCAAGGTGGAGCAGGCACACTCTGCTCTCACTGAATGCATCCAGAAACCCTGGAGGAAATGCATACAGCAGCTGAGGACTCTGGAAAGTAAATGTTAGGTAAATTGGAGAAGGAAGCCAAAACTCAAAACATCACTGAAATATCCATGAGTTTGTTTCTTTTTTCTCTTGTGTCTCCTGGGGTGGTCTCAAAAGCTGCCAGAAACCTGGAATTGCACACAAACTGAGCTCTTAGAGAAGTCTTTTTCTGGAATGTGGACAAGGAATGGAAGGGGGGGGCCCCTTTGGGTTAGAGAGAGTGGGGAAAATCCCTTTGTTGTTTTTGTATTGCTTTGCTTTTTTCCCCCCTGTTCTTTCCTGCTGCAGAGCCGGCAAACTAAAGCCTGGGCTTTCTAGCCAGAGGACCAAGAAGCAGGCCATCTTCACACACACACCCTCAACCCTCCACCCCCACCCCCACTATTGAGCTAGGAGTTGTCATGGAGATTATGGAGATAGTAACCTAACACATAGAAGTTGGATAAGAACAAGAAGACTGAACTTAACCATTTCAACTGTCTGCTAACAGTTTTCTAAAAATCAGCATGCTCCATAGGGTTTGAAGACTTAAAATCATGTGATGTCCAGGATGCAATCACAAATTACATAAGGAAATTATAATTAAATAAAAAACAGTAAGGAAATTGCCTCAAAGGGAGACAGTCTAGTAGACTTCAACCTCAAGGTGGTGCAGGTCAGGATTTAAAAGCAGTTATCATAACCATACTATAAGAAGTAATAACACAAATCTTAGCAGAGAAGCAGAAGATGGAACTAAAAAATAACTACTGGAATAAAAAGTTTACTGGATGGGCTTGTAGAGTAGACATGACAAAGAGTGAGTGAACTTGAAGATAGATCGGTAGGAATGGCCTAGTTTGAACAATGTTGAGAAAAAATTTCAGATGGACACTGAAAATGAACAAATCCTGGTCGAAAATTTTAGCATTTTGTGTCAGATTGACAAAAGAGTGTGTTATGGAAAAAATATTTGAAAAGATAATCTATGTTTAAGTTTATGGGTGGGTTCTATAAACAGGTAAGATATTAGTGGAATGAGTAAGCTTCACTTATGTAGATTAAAATAAGATAACATTTCAAGTGGAATATATATATATATATATATCTGGTGCTTTAACAGAATAATTCTTTAAATGAGTATTTTTAATAACTCGCCCTGAACTATTAAGGTGACATTTTAAAAAACAGTAAAAGGATCATGTAGCAATTTAGTTTTTTTTTCTTTTTATTTTATATTGAGGTATAGTTGATTAATAGTGTTGTGATAGTTGCAGTGGACAGCAGAGGAAGTCAGCCATACATATACATGTATCCATTGAATTTCTCTCCCATCCAGGTTGCCACATAACATTGAGCAGAGTTCCCTGTGCTACATATACATAACAGGACCTTGTTGGTTATAAGTTTTAAATACAGTAGTGTGTACATGCTGATCCCAGACACCCTAACTATCCCTTTTCCTTATTCTTTCCACCTAGTAACCATAAATTCTTCCTCTAAATCTGCCAATCTGTTTGTTTTGTAAATAAGTTCTTTTGTACCATTTCTTTTTAGATTGCACATATAAGGCATGTCATTAGATACTTCTTCTCTGGCTGACTTCACTTAGTATGACAATTCTAGGTCCATGCATGTTGATACAAATGGCATTATTATGTCCTTTTTCATGGCGAAGTAATAATTCCATTGCATACCTGTACCACATCTTTTTCCATTCCTCTGTCAATGAACATTTAGGTTGTTCCCATGGCTTGGCTGTTGTAAACAGTGCTGCAGTGAATACTGGGGTGCATATATTCTTGGGAGCTATATTTTTCTCCATATATATATGTATATATATATGCCCAGGAGTGAGACTACTGGTTCATCAGTTCAGTTCAGTCACTCAGTCATGTCCAACTCTTTGCTACCCCATGGACTGCAGCACGCCAGGCCTCCCTGATCATCACCAACTCCCAGAGATACTCAAACTCATGTCCATTTTGTAGGTGATGCCATCCAACCATCTCACCCTCTTTCATCCCTTTCTCCTCCTGCTTTCAATCTTTCCCAGCATCAGGGTCTTTTCAAATGAGTCAGTTCTTCGCATCAAGTAGCCAAAGTATTGGAGCTTCAGCATCAATACTTCCAATGACTGTTCAGGACTGATTTCCCTTAGGATGGACTGGTTTGATCTCCTTGCAGTCCAAGGGACTCTCAAGAGTCTTCTCTAACACCACAGTTAAAAATTATCAATTCTTCAGCGCTCAGCTTTCTTTATAGTCCAACTCTCACATCCATACATGACTACTGGAAAAACCATGGCTTTGACTAGACAGACCTTTGTTGGCAAAGTCATGTCTCTGATTTTTAATATGCTGTCTAGGATGGTCATAACTTTTCTTCCAAGAAGCAAGCATCTTTTAATTTCATGGCTGCAGTCACCATCTGCAGTGATTTTGGAGCCCCCCAAAATAGTCTTTCACTGTTCCTGTTGTTTCCCCGTCGATTTGCCATAAAGTGATGGGACCAGATGCCATGATCTTCGTTTTCTGAATGTTGAGTTTTAAGCCAACTTTTTCACCTCTTTCACTAAAAGACTCCAGTTCTTCGCTTTCTGCCATAAGGATGCTGTCATCTGCATATCTGAGGTTATTGGTATTTTTCCCAGCAATCTTGATTCCAGCTTGTGTTTCATGTAGCCCAGCATTTCTCATGATGTACTCTGCATAGAAGTTAAATAAGCAGGGTAGTAATATACAGCCTTGGTATACTCCTTCCCCAATTTTGAACCAGTCCATGTTCCATGTCTGGTTCTAACTGTTGCTTCGTGACCTGTATACAGATTTCTCAGGAGGCAGGTCAGGTGGTCTAGTATTCCCATCTCTTTCAGAATTTTCCACACTTTGTTGTGATCCACACAATCAAAGGCTTTGGTGTAGTCAATAAAGCAGAAGTAGATGTTTTTCTGGAACTCTCTTGCTTTTTCCATGATCCAGCGGATGTTGGCAATTTGATCTCTGTTCCTCTGCATTTCCTAAATTCAGCTTGAACATCTGGAAGTTCACAGTTCATATGGTAGTTCTATTTTTAGTTTTTTAAAGAACCTCCATACTGTTCTCCATAGTGGCAGTATTGATTTATATTCCCACCAACAGAGCAAGAAGAGTTAGTTCCTTTTTCTTCACGTCCCCGCCAGCAAATGACGGCCATTCTGATGGGTATGATGTGGTGCTTCACTGTAGTTTTGATTTGCATTTCTCTTAATTAGTGATGTTGAGCATCTGTTTGTTGGCCATCTGTATGTCTTTGGAGAAATGTCTTTTTGGGTCTCATTTGTTGGTTTTCTTCTTAACATGCTGTAGGAAAATGTATCCATCTTACTTGGTGTATATGTCAATATAGATTATTTTGAAACAAAATTAAATGTTGGTATTCATGAAAGAAGGAAAATCCCCTGGAGGAGGGCACAGCAATCCACTGCAGTATTCTTGCCTGGAGAATTCAACGGACAGAGGATCCTGGAGGCTACAGTCCATGGGGTTGCAAAGAGTTGGACGGCTTAGCAGGCATGCAGCATAGTGATTGAACTTAATCCCCAGCCCCTCTCCCCATCCATAGGTCAGGGGCTAGGTAAGAAGGTGCAACCTTCTAATCACAAGGTGGACCTTCCTGGCAACAAGCTTCCAACTTCACTTGCTTCCAAAAGTTACTTCATTAATGTAACATTCATAAGAGAAGGTGGAGCAAGAATTAGACAAAAAGACAAAGCATGATTTTAAATCATGGTGAGACTTTTGTAATTTTTATGAGAGTAGGCAAGTTCTGTTATAAATTAATCATCCTCTTTTTGGTTAAATAATAGATCCGAGTGGGACATACTTTTGAAGGATGTGCAATGTTCAATCATAAGTGTGACAAAAACTGACAAGCAGGAAGCTTATGTACTCAGGTAAGCCTTCTGAAATAGTATTGGTTAACCGATCTCAGTGTGAATCATACTTTATATGGAAGAGTTAATTGTTCCTCTGTATACTGGTTCTATAATTGTTTTTACCTTTAAAAAAAATATATGGTGTAAAAGAAAATGTTTACTTCAGGTGTCCCTAGGCAGTAGGGTTTTTGAAGTCTTACCTAATAGCTCTTCAAGGTGGCTGCCATCTTTATTACCCTGGAGGTTAGCAGGAAGTTTCTGCAAAAGAGGATTGAATGGCATTGTTCCCTTGCCCTCACTTCTTTTATTTTTAGTATGTTCTTCTCTATCAAAACTTGAAGCAGAGTGAAAATTAGCTTTACCATAGAAATAGGATTGCTGTTATTTAAGAGAGGAAAGCCATGCAGTTCTTTTTTAGGTAGAGAGATAGAATGTTGGGCCTTGAGGGTGTTGTATTGAACGTGGTGCCTGCTTTTACTAAGTCTATATTTGACATAAACAGATGTTTATCAAATGCCTACCAGCTGCCAGGCCCTAGGGATATAATAGTAAAAGCAAACATTCCTTTCCTCATGGAACTTATTATCCAGTGAAAAGTAATGAGATGGTTACAGACATACACATTGAGAGCAGGCAGTTCAAGACGAGGTAAAGAATGAATTTAGTAAGTGTCCTAGGTTAGGTTAGGTGTGGAGGAAAATTGACCTGTAAGAGGGTTTGTGTAATGAGCTAATATGCTTTATACCTAGTTTATGTTTCTGTGGGATCTTTCATGTAATAGAAGAGGAAGAATTACTTGCTTCCTTGAGAACTCAATGTTTAAAATGATGAGCCAAAAATTTACACTTTAAATGATAGTCCAATAATAATAGATTAAGCATCTCAGTAGTACATAAACATTGTTATAATATTGTGACTTTTTTTTAAACTGCAGTGAGAGTAGCATGTTTGTCTCCAAGAGACGTTTCATTTTGAAGACATGTGGTACCACCCTCTTGCTGAAAGCACTGGTTCCCCTGTTGAAACTTGCTAGGGATTACAGTGGGTTTGACTCAATACAAGTAAGTAGTCAAAAAAACATTTATCCTTTTGGTTGGGTATAAACGTTAGAGTTCAGTGATGTGCCTGGTAAATAAGTTTGTATACTTGTTCAGTTGTAATGACTAAGGACACTCACACCATGGAGAGAAAGAATGCCTGTTACTCATGGACAACAGAAAATGTGGAGGAACCAGAGAAGGAATTGGGATCAAACTCAAAATGAAAGAAAACCAGATACTTTGAGCAGTTAATTCTTTAACATTATTACTATGAATGGTAGAGAAAATAAGAAAAGAAGGGAAAGCAAGAAAAATCGTCTAGACTTCATAATAAAGAACTGATTGTATTAAAGAGCAACAGTTAATTCTTGAATGCTGTTAGACTTTATACTTGGGTTTTAATTGTTGTGATAAGATGTTGAATTTTAATATTTAACTTAATTTGTAAATATTAGTAAATAATTTACTCAGTTTGTCCTAGGGCAAAGGACAGCTGTCATTGGGACCTAAAACTGTTTTCGTTGATCCTTATAAGATGATCTAAATTGAGCAATATGTTAATTTTTGAATCACTCTTTTGAAACTATATACAATACATATTCTCCCACAAAATTTTTATTACATGCCTGTTTTAAAGCTCAGACACTCCTGCTCTAGGGAATCCCCTGGTGGTCCAGTGATTAGGACTCTGTGTCTCTATATAACAGTAAGTCATGGGTATTGGTATGAAACCTTGCTCTTTGACACAGCAGCCTTCATTTTTCTTTGTCGGCCAGCAAAGTGTGCTATAGTCCACAGGGTCGCAAAGAGTTGGGCTCAAGTAAAAGACTGAACATACACACACATGAAGAACGACAGTATGTGTTAAGTGTCATTGGGAAAGAATCTTTGTGGAGATAGTTTTGGCTTTGATACGTATATGTAGAAAATAGTATATTGGTTTAGAAAAGGTGATAGAATTCTGTGTCTGAAGTTACTTGTCTGTCTTTTTAGAGCTTCTTTTATTCTCGTAAGAATTTCATGAAGCCTTCTCACCAAGGGTACCCACACCGGAATTTCCAGGAAGAAATAGAGTTCCTTAATGCAATTTTCCCAAGTAAGTTTAAGTAGAATCGAGTCCTGCTGCTTGAAGTTAGATGTGGGTGTGGTGTGTGTGTGCCTGTGTATCAAACATAGCACTTCATATAGTTAAGTTAAATGTATCGACTTAGCAGATTACACATTTTTGAGTATTGTTGTGTAACTGTTGAAATGATGGGAGAAGAAAAATCAAGTAACTGATCACCTGCCAGATGGAGAACTCATCTTCTAGCCAGTTGCTGTCATTTATGCCTGTTTTAGTGGGTATGAAGGCTGTGATCCTTTCATCCAGAAAATGCCCCATGACTTCATAAACCCATGCTAAGATACTGGTCCATGTTAAGAACTGTCTACCATGCTGTACAGGAGTTGAGCTAGCTTAAGAATGGTCAACTGAAGTGAGTTCGTAGTGTCACTTCAACTAAATTGTCAAGATTTACTTCTATCCATTTATATAAGCTTTTATTTATAGACCTTCCTTTTTGAGCTTCAAGGACAGGGAAGTAAAGGTTACCTAATCTAACACCCTTATATCCTAGAAGAGGCTAAAAACCTAAGATGATTTTAGTAACTTGGTGCAAGTCATTCACAAGGGTGATTTTAAAAAAGAAAGTCTTTAAAAGATTTCCATCCTACCTGTTCTTAGCTCATCTTCTATACTAGGCTGTATCAGGGTGCCACATATAATTTAGTTCAAATTTCAACCAGCTGTTAACTTACTCTGTTGTTGAGTGAGGCTTTGAAATACCATGGAAAGGAGGACTCACTGCGTAACTTTCATTTCCTGGAGAGAGTAAATAAATAGGCGACCAAACTCCATCTCCTGATGGAGTCTTAGGGGAGAGTAAACCATAGTTTTCTCAGCACCATTCAGACTGGCTTATTAGCTGAAGAGCATCTCTAAATGATGGCCAATAAAATGTTTCTTAAAGGGGGAAGTGGGGGATCTTGCCTACTTGCCATCAGATGGATCTGTTAAATTTATTTTATGTTCTCCTGCCTCAACAGATGGAGCAGCATATTGTATGGGACGCATGAATTCTGACTGTTGGTATGTTGGATCCAATCTGATGGAAATTTTGTTTTATATAAGATTTCTTTTTAAACTTGCAGTTGTCATTTTTAGAAACTATTTTGTACTTTTATATAGGTACTTGTATACTTTGGATTTCCCAGAGAGTAGGGTAATCAATCAGCCAGATCAAACCCTGGAAATTCTGATGAGTGAGCTTGACCCAGCAGTTATGGACCAGTTCTACATGAAAGATGGTGTTACTGCAAAGGATGTCACTCGTGTAAGCATTTTCAATAATAGTTCTGTGCCCTGCTTGGCAGCTGAATATTTTGGCTCATTCTCTATTTCTTTTCCAGATTTGCTTTTAAATCAGTCTTTGGCTTTTTTTCCCAGGAGAGTGGAATTCGTGACCTGATACCAGGTTCTGTCATTGATGCCACAATGTTCAATCCTTGTGGGTATTCAATGAATGGGATGAAATCGGATGTAAGTAAGAATATCTTGCTTAATAATTTAAACCTTTAAGTGTGCCCTTTCCATTATTAACACAAGCTATTTCTCTTAAGGGAACTTACTGGACTATTCACATCACTCCAGAACCAGAATTTTCTTATGTTAGCTTTGAAACAAACTTAAGTCAGACCTCCTATGATGACCTGATCAGGAAAGTTGTGGAAGTCTTCAAGCCAGGAAAATTTGTGACCACCCTGTTTGTAAATCAGGTAATACATTTTTTTCATCGACAATAAAATCTGACAGAAAATAAGGATAGTGAGGCATGTCATAAAATGTATTCGGAGATACCATATAATCAGCCAGAGATACTACTAATTGAGGTGTTTGGTAGCTGAGAAGCCTTAGGCCTGTCATCAGACTTCTGGTCCTTGTTTTATATCTGGCCCAGTTCGTGGGCTCCTCTTATCCTATCTGTTTTCCTGTTGACAGACCTTGGGGATGGTGGTGCCAGAAGACATAAAGTGTCTCCCTGCATCCAGCCCCTAGGGAGTCAGCTAAAATATTTCAGTTCCATGGGGTTGGTTTTGTTGTTGTTGTTGTTTTGGTTCTTTCATTTTATTTATTTATTTTTGGTTGTGCTGGGTTTTCATTGCTGCACAGGCTTTTCTCTAGTTGTAGAGAGCAGGGGCTACTCTTTGTTGCAGGGTGTGGGCTTCCCATTAATGGTGGCTTCTCTTGTGGATCCCAGCTCTAGGGCACAAGGGCCCAGTCGTGGTACATGGGCTTACTTGCTCAGTAGCATGTGGGATCTTCCCAGATCAGGGATCAAACCTGTGTCTCCTGCACTGGCAGGCACATTCTTTATCACTCTGAGCCACCAGGGAAGCCCCCAGTGCTACAGTCTGACTAAAACAGCAGTCTTAAATACTTACTGCATGACTGCTTTGTTTGAAAATATTACTGCAGATTGGAAATGCTAATGGTTAACTTCATTTTTCCCCCCAGAGTTCTAAATGTCGCACAGTGCTTTCCTCGCCCCAGAAGATTGAAGGTTTTAAACGTCTTGATTGCCAGAGCGCTTTGTTCAATGATTACAATTTTGTTTTTACCAGTTTTGCTAAGAAGCAGCAACAACAGCAGAGTTGATTAAGAAACATGAAGAAAAAACGCAAAAAGAGAACACACATAGAAGAAGGTGGTGGCTGCTTTTTAGATATTGATACCAAGGGCCATGCTTTCCATAACCACCACCTTGTAGTTGCAGAAAGCCCTAGATGTAATGATAGTGTAATCATTTTGAATTGTATGCATTATTATATCAAGGAATTAGATATCTTGCATGAATGCTCTCTTCTGTGTTTAGGTATCCTATGCCACTCTTGCTGTGAAATTGAAGTGCATGTAGAAAAAACCTTTTACTATATGAAACTTTACAACACTTGTGAAAACAATTCAAGTTGGTTTACACACAGTGTAATATTTCTCCAGGTGTCATCCAAAATTCCCCACAGACAAGGCTTTCGTCCTCATTAGGTGTTGGCCTCAGCCTAGCCATCTGGGACTGTTCTATTAATTGCTGCCAGGATTTTACATCCAGTTACCTCCACTTTCTAGAATATATTCTCTACTAATGTTATTGAAACCAATTTCTACTTCATACGGATGTTTTTGCAACAGCAATTAAAAGTTTTTCTTCCACGAGTCAAGTCCTCTAAGAAAACTATCCATTCTGTGTATTTATATTTTAACACTGCTTCCTGTACTTGTATTACTTTGATTCCTTCCGTTACCATGGTGTCTCCCCTCCCAACCACACCCCCTCAATAAAGCAATACACTGTTACACTGTGGGTTTTATACTGATCTATACCCCAGAGGGGGAAGGCGGGGGTAGACCCTAGGCTTAATTTTCTTTTAAGGTCAATGGAGTTTGACATTTTTCATTGCCATGAACTCTTTTGAAATAAACTATTGTTGATTAGCAAAGAAGGTGTAGATTGGTACTAGGGAATATTGGCAGAACTATATGGAAACTGTGCCATTTGGTGTCCCTCATTAAATGAAATTAGCTTCTCATAAGTACCATGTCTTTATTAATTTGCTAAGTAGTACAAAAGAATTTTTATCACAATTTATTAACGAGATTTAAGATAAAGGTATTGGTTTCAACAAATCAAGTCAGGTCAGGTGATTCACCTTAACTTTTACTTTTGTAGCCATTTCCACTAATTTCTGTTAAGGATATGCCATGAACTTTGGTTCAAAGCAGATTCGATGTCTTTTTCATCTTGTGACTTAAAAGATCTGTGACTTTATGATACATGTAATAGTGTTCTGACTTGGTTCCTCTTGCTTGTTTGTCCTTTCACCGTGGAATAGAATCAGGTGATGAATGAGAACTGTTAAGGTTATTCAGACATACTCAGTGCAGCAGAATGCTATCCACAAAATGTTACACACAGAATTCCAAAATCATTGATGGGAAATGACCTAAAAATACAGGCATAAAAGAGTTGGCATCTTTTAGCTGTATTTGCTAACACGGACATTTAAGCAGTTGATACAAGAGCAAAGTTGACTCAATTTTGTATTTTTTCTTGTCCTCAAGCAATTTTTGATTCTGGATTGATGCAGTGATACTTTTGTTCCTTCTGTAGTTATGAAGGAAACACTTTTTTTTAGTGTTTCTGAACATAAAATCTGCTTGGTTTGAAATCAAGTGGTTGGAACACGTCACTTTTATTTTAAGCACATTGTTGATGCAAAGCTTCATTGAAGAAGCTTTCAATCAGTGGATCATTCTGATTTTCTGTAATTACGCACAGTACCTAATGTTTTGGTGCTATTATGAGGACCAATGCTCAAAGTGGATTTTGTTCTTGAACAGTGTCCCAGTAGATTTGATGACATTTATTGGCTTGAGGTCTGATTTTCCTCCTCCTAATAGATTTAAAAGATTTCTATTTCATGTTGAAGACCTGCACAAATTTTGTATGCAACAAAGCCTAGAAAAAAATGAAAAATAGATTGACTAGTAATCTAAATTAATCCTAGTATGTATGATAGAGGAGGGAAAATTTCGGTGCCATAATTTCTCACTTCATGGTGTTGGACTTAAATCACTTGAAATGTATTTCTGTACCCACAATTTAAGCTTCAATAAAGGTTTGCTTAATTCATTGTCTAGTGACATTCAGAAAGTTTTCTGTCAATGTATTTTTTTAAATAGTATACATGACCAAATATTAGACTCTATATAAAGTTTTTATAATTAATTGAAGGAATTAATATTTAATGATGTTTTTTAAGGTTATGGGAGATGTTATAAGATCTTTCAGTTCTGGGAGAACAGTTTTAAACATTTTGTTGTTGATAGTAGCTTCATAACTGAAGCTAAAAGGAAATCATCTGGGCTGTATCCCAGGTCATCAGAGTAGGAAAAGTGTAAGTAGAATAAGAATGCTAGAGTTTGGAACTAGAAAAGTTTAAAGATGGAATATTCCAGCATTTATTATGGAATAGATACTTCCTGGTGGGGTGGGGAGCAGAGTTTAATTCACAGTTCTTGCAACTAGAACATAGTTAAAGCTTTTGATCGTTGTGCCATGCAGATACATATCTCATTTGGCAAAATTTCAGTTCTTCAGTCTCATACAATAAGCTAAAAACTGGAATCTTTATTATATTAAGATCTTTCTTAAAATAAGCTTATCAGAATATTGTCCAAAATCTGAGTTAAAAAGGGTTGATCTTAGGGACCTCCCTGGCTGTCCGTTGGTTAAGATTCTGCGCTCCCAGTGCAGGGGGCACAGGTTAGCTCTCTAGTCAGTGAACCAAGATTCCTGAGTGCCACAGAGCCCAGCTCTAAAAAGAAAAGTTGATCTTAGAAAAGCAAGATGTTAAAGGTGTGTGCAGTCCTACAGTGCCAGATTGTTTATAGGGAACAGGGAACTTGAGTTTGGCAAACACCTGGTGTTATGTGATGCGATTCAGGGAGATAATCTGAATATGGTAAATGTGACACTATGAAAGAGAAAAGACTTCCATTGTCTTAGCCAGATAACACCACTTCCCAGCTCCCACCTTCAAACTTTACGCTTTCATCTGCCCTTCTCTTTTTGTTATAATGGAAGAAGTATTCGAATTCCTATCCACGCGTTTCTACCTTTACAGACTAAAGGAGTTCACTGCAGGCATGCCCACTGTTGATCCCCATCAGTTTGTTTTACTTCCCTAGTTTCTTCCCACTTCTCTTTGCTCCTTAGGGTTCACTTTGTTAGTCCTTTATAACACGAGAAGTGTCAGTTCTTATCCCCAAACTGAAGCATCTTCAAACTACTTGTAATCCAGCATTTTTCTGAGTGCTCGAACCAGAAACCTAGGATGAAATTGAGGCAGAGTCATAGAGGTTTGTGATGTAACTCAGATTGGAAGAAAACCATTGGCAGTGTCAAGAGGTGTCCCACATCCTGTTTGAGTAGGACATGGCAGCCCACTCCAGTACTTTTCACCTGGAGGGTCTTAGAGGAGCTGGGCAGGCAATAGCCCATGGGGTCACAAAGAGTCAGACACAACTGAGCAACTGACAACACACGTGAGTTAGAAGCTCCCCAAATAGGTTGATATTTATAAACATCTAAATTGGATGTATACTCAAATTTCTCCTTGAACCATCACACCCTAGTTTCAGAGTCCTCAATTCTGCTCTGGTACACTGAACAATCTGCTACACACACCTCATTAAGTCAGATTTACAAAAAGTTGATATATACAAATCTTTTACAATTTTTAAGAATGTATACTCTTGGCCCACAGCCAGATCAGGACCAAAGAAATTTCCCTTATACCACTACCTAAGCAATGAAGCATTACTCTAGGTAGTTTAACTACTATCCAGATTTTTTCACTAAAGAGTAGGGTTTCCTTTGCCCCCATCCCAGCTCTGAAACTAAATTGGATCACTTAATGCTTTCATAAGTATACAGTTTTGAGAGGTTGAACCATGTATTTCTTATTGCCGAGTGGTATTCCACTGTATGAATGTACCACAATTTGTTTAGCTATTCTGTTAAATGAACATTTTGTTGATTTTCAGTTGTGAGAAAATATTAATAAAGCTGCTATGAACACTTCCTCATGCAAGCATTGTGGCTTCTGAGTGTAGTAGTATCTTGTGTTAATCTACATTTCTCTAATGAGTATGCTCTCTCGTGTGTCCAGTTAGCCATTACTGTATTCTTAGAATGAAAATAAGTTTTGTATATTTAAAAATTAGCTGTTTTCATTAATGAGATATGGAACTATATATTTTGGATACAATTTTTTGGTGTATTTTGTAAATATTTTCTCCTAGTCTGTCTGCATTTTTCTAATAGTATCTGGAGTAGTTCTTAAATTTCAGCAGTCATAATTTACCACCTTGTTAAGTGGGTCTTTTATAATAAATTTGCCTTCCTCCACATTGGGTTGGTGACCTTGTTTTCTTGTAAAAGCTGTATAATTTTTGGCTTTTACATCTTACTATCCACCTCAGTTTTTTTCTGATACAAGGTAGGGGTCGAGGTTTGTTTTTATCCATATGGTAGATCCAGCACCATTTGTGCTTCTTCCATTGAATTACTTTGGAGCCTTTGACTTTCATGAATTCTGTATTTCTGTGCAAATATTAAAGTAAGTCTTGGTTTCTATCTTTTAAAGTCCTGATGGGCACTGCGATGGATTAGGATTGAGTTGAATCCATCTGTTATCTTTTTCTCAGCCATGTTTGTTTTGTGTGATTTTGATTGTCATAACTAAATTTAAGATTTTTTTATAAAAACCTATCAATGGAATTGTGTTTTTTTTCCAATTGATAACTTGCTCACAGATAACAATTAAAATTTTTTTCTCTTGTTATCTATAGACCTTGGTAATAAATAAGCTCACTTAAAATTATTTTTTATTGAAGGATAATTGCTTTACAGAATTTTGCTGTTTTCTGTCAAACCTCAACATGAATCAGCCACTGGTATACATATATCCCCTCCCTTTTGAAGCATCCTCCCGTTTCTCTCCTCATCCCACCCCTCTAGCCCCTGTTTGCATTTCCTGAGCCAAAGAGCAAATTCCTGTTGGCTGTCTATTTTACATATGGTAATGTAAGTTTCCATGTTACTCTTTCCATACATCTCACCCTCTCTTCCCCTTTCCCCATGTCTATAAGTCTGTTCTCTATGTTGCTCACTGGTTTTGAAAAATTATTTTCTTGAGTATAAATGGTAAGAACAGCTTTTGATTATTGTAAGGTTGGGAAGACACCTAGGGAGTGAAATGCAAGGAGTACTGTTAGATCAGGGTGGTGTAAGTGGACATCTGGAAGTAAATGCATCCTTGCATTTTGCTCCCTAGGAGTTTTCCTTGCCTCAGCCTTTGCGTGTGCATGCTAAGCTGCTCAGTTGTGTCCACCTCTTTGTGACCCCATGGACTGTAGCCCACTAGCCTCCTCTGCCATGGGATTCTCCAGGCAAGAATACTGGAGTGGGTTGCCAAGCCCTTTTCCAGGGGATCTTCCCAACCCAGGAATTGAACTCACATCTCTTACGTCTCCTGCGTTGGTAGGTGGGTTTTGTACCATTGAGGCTTGTGCATCCCAATTTTAAGAAGAAAAGAGTAGTCCATCAAGAACGCTGTTGGTTTTATGTAGGTGCCTAGATGGATACCTTTTATACATAATACTTCTGTTTATACTTTGCTCTGTTTTTCTCACGAATGGGTATTGTATTTTGGCAGACACCCCTCCCCAACTTTTTGCATCCACTGAAATGACCATATGGTTTGTCTCCTTTATTCTGTTAACATACTATTCCTGTCCTTGGGGAGGATCTAGTAAGTGGAACCTTATGACTAAAACAGGTTCCCAAAACTGTCAAAGTATCTTGCCCAAGGTTGCACAAGGAGAAATAGTGACTCCAGATTCAAAACTGTGGCTCATTTTCTTAGTCACTAAGCAATCCCTCAGCTAAACCTTTTCTAAAATAAGTCTCCCTTTGAATACCTACTCAAAACTTGGGAATTCAGTTATGTCACCTCCGTTATTCACAAAAACAAGAATTAGTTTCAGTGTAGGGAATTAATAGGTACAAACTATTAGGTATAAAATAAGCTATAAGGATATATTGTACAAAGAATATAGCCAGTATTTTATAACTATAAAGGAGTATAACCTTTAAAAATTGTGACTCACTACATTGTACACCTATAGTTACATAATACTGTATGTCAACTATAATAATAAAGATTTTATTCCAGAAAAATGTAGTAAGGGAGGTTGAAGTGAACTCTGGGAGTTAGCTGTCTTCATTAACCCTGTGATGTCCTTCACCTTGGTGCTCCACACATGCTCATGGGCTCCCCTACTCATTTCTCCCAACTTAGCCCTCATTGTTTCGCAGGGATTAAAAGCCTGGAAAATAAGGAGAAATAAGGAACCTAATGCAGCCATGAAATCAAAAGATGCTTGCTCCTTGGAAGAAAAGCTATGACCAAACTAGACAGCATGTTAAAAAGCAGAGACGTTACTTTGCCAACAAAGGTCCATCTAGTCAAAGCTATGGTTTTTCCAGCGGTCATCTATGGATGTGAGAGTTGGGCTACAAAGAACACTGAGCGCCGAAGAATTGATGTTTTTGAACTGGAGTGTTGGAGAAGACTCTTGAGAGTCCCTTGGGCTGCAAGGAGATCCAACCAATCAATCCTAAAAGAAATCAGCCCTGAATATTCATTGGAAGGACTGATGCTAAAGCTGACACTCCAATACTTTGGCCACCTACTGGGAAGAAACTACTCATTTGAAAAGACTCTGATGCTGGGAAAGATTGAAGGCTGGAGGAGAAGGGGATGACAGGATGAGATGGTTGGATGGCATCACTGACTCGATGGACATGAGTTAGAGCAATCTCCGGGAGATGGTGAAAGACAGAGAAGCCTCGTGCTGCAGCCCATGGGGTCACAAAGAGTCGGACACAACTGAGCGACTGAACATAAATGCTGGTGAAGTTTTTGTGGAAAAAGATACCAATTCAATGATGGCAGCCTGGAAACTAGTTCTTAGGGAGGATAATCTGGCAGCGCATTTTTAACTTGAGAAAATATGCAGAACGATAGCCATATACAAAGTCGTTTGTAGAAACAACCTAGATGTCAAAAATTAGGGTCCTGGTTAATCTGCTCATACTGTCAATGCAATTAATGTTAAAATGTTAAAGGAAATGTGTTCATTATACTAACTAGGTAAAACTGCATGAATGTTTAGTCAGCTACAAATCCTGAATATGAATTAAAATTCAGTACATAGTGCTAGATGCTGAGTATATAAAAATAAGTAAGACATAATCGGGCTTCCCAGATGGCACTAGTGGTAAAGAACCCATCTGCCAATGCAGGTAGACTTAAGAGATGAGAGTTTGATGCCTGGGTGGGGAAGATCCCTGGAGGAGGGACAGCAGCCCACCCCAGTATTCTTGCCTGGAGAATGCTATGGACAAAGGAGCCTGGCAGTCTTCAGTTTATAGGGTAGCACAGAGTCAGACACGACTGAAGCAACTTAGCAGGCACACACACAACACATAATCGCTTGCCCTCCTGGGATCTCATTCTAGTAGAGGAAGTAGACATATAAATAGTGATCTGAGAGTGACATGTGCTGCAAAAGCCCCTTACCTGGGGTGGGGGGTGGGTAGGAAAGATTCGATGAAAGAGGTCATCTTTGAGCTAAAAGCTCTGGGGATATACTAAATAAAAGAATAGTATTCTAAGCAGATCTTTTTTCAAACAGATCAAGGTGTATTGCTTGCTCAAAAAATAGTAAGAATCTCCATTTAGGTGAAGGACTGCATAGGGAAAGAAGTGGGGAAAGTGATTAAGATGCTGGAAAGATTGCCAGTGGATACTTTGGTGCTAAATTTGGATTTCATTTCCCCCTTAGCTCACCCCTCCACTGAGTGCTAGCTACCGGCAGATCATAGCTGACTCTCCAGAAATTGTTCTCAGCTAAAGATTTCTGTATAATGAGGAAAATTCCTGTATAGTTTCCTGAAGAAACTTGACTGCTAAGTCGCTTCAGTCGTGTCCGACTCTGTGCAACCCCATAGACGGCAGCCCACCAGGCTCTCCCATAGGGAACAAAAAAATCCTGGAGGGAGCTTCAAAATGGACTGCAGAAATCCATTTTGGCTGGGGGGGGGGGTAAAGACTGAATGTCAAGAGATGGATTAGACTCCTGTAAGAGGAAAAGTGAGAAATGTTACAACTTATGCAGTAGAATTACTAAAACAAAATATATAAACATGACACTAAAGAGGTAAAAAAGGCAATCTAGTCTTCTGGCTTGCTTCTGCTGACAACTTGGGAGACGGAGGAAGACTAGGGTAGGAGATAACAGGGTTGCTTTCGGATATGTTGAATTTAACTGACCCAAAAGGTAGATAAAAGAATCCAAATTTGCTATGCTGGGACTTTGAGATTACGGGCACTTTCATAAAGAATAACCTTTTATTGCAAACTTCTTCAATGTATTTACTTCTAATTTGAAAGAATTGCTTAACACAGGTAGAACAAACCTGTGAGCATGTAGGAGACTGGTTAAATGATCATTCATTGAGAGACTTTCCTAGTGGTCCAGTGGTTCAGAATCCACCTGCCAGTGCAGGGAACATGGGTTCGATCCTTGGTCTCGCAAGATCCCACGTGCCATGGGCCAAATAAGCCCGTGTGACATAACTACTAAAGCCTGTCACCTACACCTACACTAGGGAGTAGCCCCCACCTGCTGCAGCTGGAGAAAGCCTGCACAGGGCAATAAAGACCCAGCACAACACAATAATAATAAATAACAATGTAAAAAACAATTGTACATTGAAATATGTTGATGCTGTCAAAACCCTTAAGTCTCTCTTGGCATGATAACACTTTTGTAACATGTTAAGCTAGTAAAGTGATGCTTAAAATTCTGCAAACCAGGCTTCAGCAATACATGAACCGTGAACTTCCAGATGTTCAAGCTGGTTTTAGAAAAGGAAGAGTAACCAGAGATCAAATTGCCAACATCTGCTGGATCATGGAAAAAAGCAAGAGAATTCCAGAAAAACATCTATTTCTGCTTTATTGACTATGCCAAAGCCTTTGACTGTGTGGATCACAACAAACTGGAAAATTCTGAAAGAGATGGGAATACCAGACCACCTGACCTGCCTCTTGAGAAATCTGTATGCAGGTCAAGAAGCAACAGGTAGAACTGGACATGGAACAACAGACTGGTTCCAAATAGGAAAAGAAGTACATCAAGGCTGTATATTGTCACCCTGCTTATTTAACTTATATGCAGAGTACATCATGAGAAACGCTGGCCTGGAAGAAGCACAAGCTGGAATCAAGATTGCTGGGAGAATATCAAAAACCTCAGAGATGCAGATGACACCACCCTTATGGCAGAAAGTGAAAAGGAACTAAAAAGCCTCTTGATGAAAGTGAAAGAGGAGAATGAAAAAGTTGGCTTAAAGCTCAGCATTCAGAAAACGAAGATCATGGCATCTAGTCCCATCACTTCAGGCAAATAGATGGGGAAACAGTGTCAGACTTTAATTTTGGGGGCTCCAAAATCACTGCAGATGGTGACTGCAGCCATGAAGTTAAAAGAAGGAAAATAAATAAATAAATAAAAGATGCTCACTCCTTGGAAGGAAAGTTATGACCAACCTAGATAGCATATTCAAAACCTATGCCAACAGCTTTGCCAACAAAGGTCTGTTTAGTCAAGGCTATGGTTTTTCCAGTAGTCATGTATGGATGTGAGAGTTAGACCATAAAGAAAGCTGAGTGCCAAAGAATTGATGCTTTTCAACTGTGGTGTTGGAGAAGACTCTTGAGANAGATGACACCACCCTTATGGCAGAAAGTGAAAAGGAACTAAAAAGCCTCTTGATGAAAGTGAAAGAGGAGAATGAAAAAGTTGGCTTAAAGCTCAGCATTCAGAAAACGAAGATCATGGCATCTAGTCCCATCACTTCAGGCAAATAGATGGGGAAACAGTGTCAGACTTTAATTTTGGGGGCTCCAAAATCACTGCAGATGGTGACTGCAGCCATGAAGTTAAAAGAAGGAAAATAAATAAATAAATAAAAGATGCTCACTCCTTGGAAGGAAAGTTATGACCAACCTAGATAGCATATTCAAAACCTATGCCAACAGCTTTGCCAACAAAGGTCTGTTTAGTCAAGGCTATGGTTTTTCCAGTAGTCATGTATGGATGTGAGAGTTAGACCATAAAGAAAGCTGAGTGCCAAAGAATTGATGCTTTTCAACTGTGGTGTTGGAGAAGACTCTTGAGAGTCCCTTGGACTGCAAGGAGATCTAACCAGTCCATCCTAAAGGAGATTAGTCCTGAATATTCATTGGAAGGACTGATGCTGAAGCTGAAACTCCAATACTTTGGCCACCTGATACGAAGAGCTGACTCACTGGAAAAGGCCCTGATGCTGGGAGGGATTGAGGGCAGGAGGAGAGGGGGACGACAGAGGATGAGATGGTTGGATGTCATCACTGACTCAATGGACATGGGTTTGGGTGGACTCCGGGAGTTGGTGACGGACAAGGAGGCCTGGCTGCTGTGGTTCATGGGGTCGCAAAGAGTCAGATATGACTGAGCGACTGAACTGAACGGAACTGAAGCGAGAAAAGCAAGTTATAAAACTAGAGAACATACAGTATCTACTAGAAAAGTTCGTGCTGCTGGTCACTGCTTGCCTGAAACCACCTATCATAGTCTATAGCCAGGACAGCAGTGTGAATTTAGAAGATAGCTGCCTTTGGGCAGACACAGGCCTGTGGAGACATGCTGGGCTGAGCCTACTACATTTCAGACCAGATGCAGAAATAGAATGGAGGCCAAGGTTCCAATGAGACCAGGCAGGTTCAGAGGCCAGTGGAATTCACATATTCAAAGAGACAAGGCTGGACTAATGTGGGAACCACCACATCTTTTTCTGTTGGGATCTGGGCTAAAGGGTCATCTAGAATAGTGTTAAATTTTTGACACGAAGGACCAGTTTTTATTTCCAATCTGTTATGGATGGATGGATGGCTGTTTAAACTGCTCTAAGTCAATTACTATGAAAATGAATTTTTAAAAAGATACAGCTTGATTCAAAAAAAATTAATTCAGCTGGCAAATATATAAAAACTCTTAAAACGCTGCCCTCAGTTTCTGTCCTTATCTGGTTGCAAAGCAGTAACTGTTTGGAACTGGTATGAGTCAGCAGACACTTGGTAGGGCTGATAGCGCTCTGTACTTTTTTATTTTTTGGCTGTGCTGGGTCTTCATTGTGTGGGCTTCTCATTGCAGTGGCTTCTCTTGTTGAGGAGCACAGGCTCTAAAGTATGCAGGCTTCAGTAGCTGCCACATGTGGGCTCAGCAGTTGTAGTTCCCGGACTCTGGAACACCAACTTAATAGTTGTGGCTGTTCTGCAGCACATGGGATCTTCCTGGACCAGAGATCGAACCCGTGTCTCCTGCATTGGCAAGCAGATTCTTTACCACTGAGCCACCAGGGAAGCTTCTACGTTCTAAAGTCTAGGGGTCAGGGGAGGGGATACGTGACATGAGGATCATTTCCTTTGTCTTTGTGGAAGTCAAGCCACTCTGATAAAGAAAGCAGGGATCCAAATGCATTTCAGGCGGATACGACTGTACAACACAGCTCATCATTCATGAGGTTGTTCATTCAAAGAACATTCGAGTGTTATTACCACCTATCCTGAGGAGATGAACTCTAATGTTAAGGCGGAATAATTCTCAGTAACTTTTTGAATATTTTAGTTATTAGGCATTTATAGAACATTATTAAAATATGCATAAACAGGTATAACAACACTCACTTTCTAGAATAAAAAGCTCTTAGCTGAAAAGTAGATCATCCCATTTTAAATAATTATCATTGCAGAACCTAATTAAAGTGGTTACTTCACAATGTAACCTCTCTTGCACGTGAAAATTATGACCGATAAGTCACTGATCTAGTAGCTAACTGTTCCACATTCTGGAAGGAAATTTGATCAGATTCTTTCTTATTAAATCATCAGGTCTTAACACTGGGGATTCTCCTTTTAAAAAAACTACATTGTCACTCAGTGACACTGTATTTATGACACACTGCTTGTGGTCATAGGACAAAACACCATCAAGTGTCAGAGTAGATAAAAGGAAACCTCCTTCATCTGTGTCCAAAAGAATGAGACAGTGGGACTGAAGACCTTCTTTTAAGTGGATGAATTATCTTAATGGTATTTCTAAAATATCTTTAGCTATGTGGTATAGCCTGAAGTTTCCACTCTGTTTTGTCTGCCTCAAAACATCTCCCCTCTGGCTGCCCTGTCGTCCAGCAGTTGTCACTATTAGTATCTAACTCTTAAGTCAGCATTTTCACTTAGGCTCCCACTGAAATCAATCCACAAATATTTACTGAACAGAAGCATAAGACACAGTAAGAGGGAATGAAAAAAATATAAAGCCCGCTGCTCAAAATCTTCCAATAGTTCCCCATTTCACTCAGTTTGACTCCATCTCTTACCTCATCTACTTTCCCCTTGCATGCTCCGCTCCACTCCACTCCTGGCTCCCTGTTGCTCCAGGAACACACCAGGCATGATTCTGTCTCAGGACCTATGCACTGTGCCCTAGAATGCGCTTCCTTTAGTAACCTACAGAGCTCACTCTCTCACCACCCGAAGTCAAGAAGACCGACTGTGCACACCCTATTTGACAATTGCAAACAGACCCCAAAGCAATCCTAATATCACTTAGTTTTTATAGTTTTTTATCCATTAGGTGCTAAGTAATTTATCATGGTATTATTTATTGTCCAGCTCCTCCTATTAGGATGTGAACTTTGAGGGGAGAGATTTTTTATCTGTTTTGTTACTTCTCAAGTGTGGAGGCCACCTTCCAAGATGGCCCTCAGTTATATTCTCACATTGACAGGGGCTGGTTTTAAGCAGCAAATATGACATTGCAGAAATTATAGAGTATCACTTCCAAAGAAAGATCATAAAAAGCATCTTGGAAATAAACTCTCTAGACTCAGTCAAGCTTTAGATGACTGCAGTCCTGGTCAACAACATCTTTTCTGCAACCTCATAACTCTCTGACCCAGAAGAAATTAAGCTGCTCCCAGATTTCGGACTTAGAAAAGTTGTTTTAAGCTTCTAAATTTTGGGGTATTTAACAGAGTAACAGCTAATGTACCAAGTACCTAGAACTATATATGTGGCACATAGTAAGCATTTAATAAATATTAGGGAGAAGGCAATGGCACCCCACTCCAGTGCTCTTGCCTGGAGAATCCCATGGATGGAGAAGCCTGGTGGGCTTCAGTCCATGGGGTTGCGAAGAGTCGGACATGACTGAACGACTTCACTTTCACTTTTCACTTTCATGCATTGGAGAAGGAAATGGCAACCCACTCCAGTGTTCTTGCCTGGAGAATCCCAGGGACGGGGGAGCCTGGTGGGCTGCTGTCTATGGGGTCGCCCAGAGTCAGACACGACTGAAGTGACTTAGCTTAGCTTAGAGGAAGGAAGCAACAGAACTGCCAGAAAGAATCCAACTTTCATCAATAATAGCTAGGATTACTGTCACTTAGCAGAAAGTGATGTAGGCTTTGAGGCAAGCAGATATGCAGTATGTAAATTTTAGGAAGAGAGTCTGAGTTTGAGATGGGACATGAAGTACTGTTTGGTGAGAGGAATGTTATTCTTCCCCCAAATTCCCTCCCATCTTTTATTGCCAATCATGTCTTACACCTAAGAGTTCATTCATTTTGAGCATCAATAAAGTTAATTTTAAAAGTTACTTAATAAAGTCAGAGTTACCATCTCTGCCACTTTGCCTGATTAAATTATAAATAAAATATGGTGGGACTTCCTTGGTGGTCCAGTAGCTAAGACTCTGTGCTCCCAATGCAGGGGGCCCAGGTTTGATCCCTGTCAGGGAACTAGATCCCCCATGCCACAACTGAGAACTGGCCAATCAAATAAATAAATATTTCTTTTAATAATTAAAATATGGTATTATAAAGATATAACATTATTTCTTAAGAAGTTAGAGATAAATGTATGCTTCTAGCCAAGATAGAATCTAGTAGCTAACTGTTTCATGCCCTGGAAGGAAATTTGATCAGATTCTTTCTTATTAAATTATCAGGTCTTAACACTGTGGATTCTCCTTTTAAAAACACTACAAGGGGTCTAATTGCTTCTAAGTAACTGCATCTCAGAACAAAGCTCAAAAAAAGCTGTCAACCAGCACAACATTACCAGGCATGCAAAGAAGAAGGAAAATACAACCATGCTGAGGAGAAAAATCTATCAAAATGAACCCAGAAATAATTCACATGATTGAATTTTGAAGACAGAGCAATAGAAACTATCCAAAATGAAACAAAAACAAAAAAGACTAGGAAAAAAGAGAGAGCATCAGTGACCCATAGGACCACTTTCAAGAGGCCAAATGTACATGTAGTTGGAGTTCCTGAAGGGCAAAGATATTTGAAGGGAGATGGGCTGTAACTAAAATCTCATAGTTCCAAGAATTTTAATAATCCCAAACACAGGAAACATGAAGAAACAACAAATTACATAGAATCAGTGATTTTCTATTTTTTATTTTTATTTTTTTCAATTTTAATTATGTCACCTTTTATTATTTTACAATATATTTCCAAAAAATGCCATTACAGTTGCCTTAACTGCTCTATAAGACCTGGAATCAAAGAACACTGAGAATTAGAACACACACATCAAGCTGTAATAGGATCTTAAAAACAGCCAAGGGGGGGAAAAAAAGAGATACATGGCCTACAGAGGAACAAAGATAAAGATAGCAGATATGTTGTCAGTGCAAGCTGGAAGACGGTGGAGCAACGTTTCTGAAAGATTGAAAGGAAAATTTCTAAACAGAATTCTCCACACAGAGAAAATGTCTTTCAAAAACCAAATAAAATAAAAGGCCTTTTCCAGACATACAGCATTATTAATCATTAGGAAAATGCAAACTAAAAATCACAATGAGTTAGTTGCTGCTGTGGTTCAGTTGGTAAGTCGTGTCTGACTCTTTGCGACACCATCGACTGCAGCATGCCAAGCTTCCCTGTCCTTCACTATCTCTCAGAGTTTGCTCAAACTCATGTACACTGAGTTGGTGATGCCATCAGTACACACCCATAAGAATGGCCTCAATTTAAAAGGCTAAAATTCACCCAAACGTCCATAATCTGATGAGTGGGTTTGTAGTATAACCATACAATGGAATAAACAGGAATGAAGTGCAGATACATGATGCAAAATGGATGTACCTTAAAAAACCATAATATGTATAAGATGCCCATCACAAAAGTCCACATATTGTACGATTCCATTTATGCAAAATGTCCAGAATAGGCAAATCCACAGAGACAGAAAGTAGATTACCTGTTGCATAGGACTGGTGTTGAGGGTTGGGGAGAGTATTCATTGAAAGGACTGATGCTAAAGCTGAAGATCCAATACTGTGGTCATCTGATGCAAAGAACAGACTCATCTGAAAAAACCCTGATGCTGGGAAAGATTGAAGGTGGGAGGAGAGGGGATGACAGAGGATGAGATGATTGGATGGCATCACTGACTCAATGGACATGAGTTTGAGTAAACTCCGGGAGTTGGTGATGGACAGGGAGGCCTGGCGTGCTGCAGTCCATGGGGTCACAAAGAGTCAGACACGACTGAGCGACTGAACTGAACTGAAGGAGTGACCTCATTGTGATACAGAGGTTTCTTTTGGGGGTGATGGAAATGTTCTAAAATTGACTGTTAGATGCACATCTCTGTAAACACACTAAAGACAATGAAATTGTATCCTTTAAATAAATGAGTGAATTATATGGTATGTAAATTATATCTCCAAACTGATTTTTATAAAAAGCTGGAGTGTTGGAAAGAATGTGTAGCCACTAGAACTCCCATACATTGCTAGTGGATACAACTACTTTGAAAAAGTTTGGCAGTTACTTAAAAAGTTGAGACTATATCTACCATACGAACCAGCCATTCCATTCTTATATATATTACACAAGAGAAGTGAAAGGATATGTTCATACAAAGACTGGTACATGAATGTTTATAGTAGCTTTATTCATAATAGTCAAAATCGGGAAACAACCTGATTTTGTTGTTTGTCCAGCAATAGGTAAATGAACAAATTCAAAAAATGGAATACTACTCAGCAATGAAAAGAAACCAATGTAAAGGTTGTGGGTGCGAGGTTGGTTAGGTTATAGGAAGGCAAAATGAGAAGCTTGTAAAGATGAAACCACTCTGTATTTTAAGGTGGGTGGTGGCTACATGAACCCACTTGTGATAAAACTGTATAGAACTGGGGCGGGGGATTACACTGGGAGTTTGGGATTAGCATATACACACTTAACACAGGGACTCTACTCAGTATTCTGTAATAACCTATATGGGAAAAGAATTTGAAAAAAATAATGTATATATGTATAACTAAATCACTTTGCTGTGTACTTGAAGCTAACACAACATTGTGAATTCTCCAGGCAAGAATACTGGAGTGGGTAGCCATTCCTTTCTCTATAGGAGATTTCCAACCCAGGGATCGAACCCAGATCTCCTGCATTGCAGGCGGATTCTTTACCATCTGAGCCACCAGAGAAGCCCAAGTATACTAGAGTGGGTAGCCTATCCCTTCTCCAGGGGATCTTCCTGTCCCAGGAATTGAACTGGGGTCTCCTGCATTGCAGGTGGATTCTTTACCACCTACTGAACAACTAGGGAAGCCCAATCTAATCATGACTTCACTAAATTAGGCCATCCTATTTCTGTGAAAGACAAAAGGGTTTCATGATCCAAACTGTTTGGGACTGAGTAGATCAATTTAGATTTAAAGCCTAGTGCTGTCATGTCAGGGTTAGTTCTACAAGAAAGCACAAACCCCCTGAAGCCTATGGGTGGAGGCTAGCCACCAGTTGAACCTGTTTCAACAGTGTTTGTTGTATCAAGTGAAACTGCCTCAGGCGTTTATTAAAAACTTATCAAGAGAATTTTGATAGCTGAGAAGATATTTGCACATTAGCCAAAGGCCCAAATATTTCAGTTCCCTTATTTTCACAAATGCCAATGTTTTTGTTGGTTCATCTGCACCCAGTGTGCACACAACTTTTTCTTTGAATGCTGAGTTTGGTAAAGTTACAACTTGGAGAAAGCACAATAGTATAGAAAACATGTTTAAAATTTGTGTGATCTTTGTGTATAAAACCTCGCTTCCTAGGTTTCTGCTTACTATGTTTTAAAACTCAATTTTTAAACTAATACTTGTATATGCATAATATATTCAATATCTGAATCATAAAAATGCAAATGATACCAAAGTGTAGAGTGAAAAGCCACCCTAACTACTTCCATTCCCCACATGCCCAATTCCCTTCCCCAGGAGCATCCAGTTTTGCTAGTTCTTCCTATGAAATGCCAGAAAGTATATGCATACAAGGGCAAATACACAAACACAGACACACACATACACATATATATCTTATTCCAGCTTTTTAAAAATAATCACAACTTTTGAGTCAATAACATGTGATGTGTTGTGAAAATCCAGTAGGTATAACACTGGTATCTCTTCTACTCAGTCCCTCTCCTGAACAACCAGTGTCTTCAGTTCATTGTGATCTGTCTAGTCTATACATATATAGCTGTTTTATATATATATTTACTAATAACACAGTCTTGCTTCACAAATGCAGGGACTTCAAGTGTTTGAGTCATTCTTCCCATACCAGCATGCAACAGTTTCTGGCACATAGTAAGTGCTCAAGAAATATTTTTGGATTGAAATCGTATAGATAGACACAAACATATTCAAGCATATCTACCAAGTCTGATTGGATCTCTCTTTAAAGAAAATTTTAACTTTATTTTTTTGGTCACACCACACAGCATGTGGATTCTTAGTTTCCTAACCAGGGATGGAACCCACCTACCTTACACTGGCAGTGCTGAGTCTTAACCACTAGATCAGCAGGAAAGTTCCCCTGATTGATTCTCCAATGGGAATTTTTCTGTTTCATCCCTTTCTCACTTTTTCTGTGATCATAGTCCACGCTCAGTCTAGTCACTATATGCCTCGGACCGTTACAACCTCCTTAGGAATCTCCGAGCTCTCTGTCTCTGTCAAGTATATAAAGAGCTCTATGGAAAGAGAAGCCATATCACACAGTGGATGGGAACACCACTTTTACAGTTAGACAGCCCGCGTTCATATTCTAAATCTGCTCTTCAGAAGCGCTTTCACAGATCTTTGCCTCAGTTTCCTTGCCTGTACAATAGAAATGTCAGTGTCTCCTTCATAGGGATGCTGTAAGATAAAATGGGCAAAAATATAGAGTCCTTACATATATGCATCTGGCATATGGCAAGCGTTCAATAAATGTTAGCTATTATTATAACACAATTCACCTTCCTCAAGTCCTGCTTTGAGTACATCATAAATCTGCAAATCATAGACACTGCCCACTATTTACACTGAGCCTCCTGGCCCCTTTCCAGTTGACCTCTTCCTTCTCTTGCTACCTGCTTTTAACCTGCTTTGGACTGGGAAAGCCACTCCAGTGACCCGGTCGGCTAAATATCCTACACAGACGTCATCCCACTTACCCGAAAGCTCCACATAGCACCGTCCCTTGTCCTGGGACCTGTTCTCATGTTGCCTTTCCCTCCTTCCATCCTTCCTGCCTGCCTCCCTCCCCCTCTTCCTCTCCCCTCTTCCCACCTCTCTCATTCCATCAGACCTTCCTCTTATTTTGGCTGCGTTGGGCCATCGTGGTGGTGCACAGGCTCTCTAGATGTGGCATGGGGGCTTAGCTGCCCAGCAATATATGGGATCTTAGTTCCCTGACCAGATATCGAACTTGTGTCCCCCACATTGGAAGGTGGATTCAGGGAAGTCCTCATCAGGCCTTCTTTGACTACTTGGCTCTGAGTATAGAGATACAATTGTTCATATGTGATGCATTATATTTGCATTTATATATTATACATTCTTACATATTTTCAATTGTGTGTATCCAGAGCACCCTATTAGATAATAACAACCTGCAGTGTCTATAATGTCTATTCTTTCATTACCCTTTGTACAGTATGTTCAAAGTTAACTCATGGAAATATATTTTGACTTTCTTTTTTTTTTTTAAACATTTGATCTTCCTTCAAATCCCTTGGCTTCCAGAAAAACTAAGACAGTAAGATCTAGAGGAGGCTACTGTTGGGTGCAAGCTGAGCCAGGCTGCAGAGGTCTGGAAGGAAGGCCTGTACGGAGCAACACAGAAGCAAAGTCTTCACTCGCAAAGAACTGGCCTCCTAGAAAACATGTAAGTGAAGGATTTGGAGTTTGCTATAAGAAACTGATCTGAGCCCTTAAGAGTAAACCATCTATTATTGATCATTATGTTCACCAAGATCACCATCAAATGTTTATTTAGTACCTATACTGTGACGGCACCAAGCCTATAGGATACAAGGAAACACAGAACTCTTCTTCCCTGTGATAAACTCAAAATTTACTGTGATAGAGACACAGTACGTTCGGCCCCCTGAGAGGGACAAAAAAATAAAGGTCACATGCTGCAACTAATGAAGCCCATGTGCCTAAAGCCTGTGCTGTGCAACAAGAGAAGCCAGTGCAATGAATGAGAAGCCCGCCCACCGCAGCAAAAGTAGTTCCCACTCGCTGCAACTAGAGAAAGCCTGTGGAGAGCAATGAAGGCTCAGCATAGACGAAAATAAAGATAAATAAAATTCTCTCTATATAAAGAAGCCATCATCAAAGGCTGTAACAACCAGTTAGGCTAAACCTGATCTGACTCTGAAGAAAGGGTCAAATGTTTCATGAACATAAGAAAAAGCAAATATTTTAGGTGGTAGATACCATATGAATATTCTTTAATGCGAACTGCCATTTAAGAGTTCAGTGTCATTATTATTCCCTAGACAAAGAGATCATTCCAACGGCATTTACTGAGTAGCTACTATCTGCAAAGCACTCGGCAAGCTAGAATGGGATACAGACTTGCATGGGGTGTGACCCCTGCCCCGCAAGAGGTTACAATATAATGGATAGCACCAACACAGAAACACTGGACGAAGAGCTTGCAGAAGAGAGGAAGCTCAGAAGGCTGGAACTCCATACTGAAGCAAAAAGCTCCGAGATGCCACATTGCTGGACAGTCCATTTCCAGAACACAGTAAACCCCTGTCAGGGCAAACTCTGGCAAAAATGCTCTATTGTGGCTGACATCAGGTGAATAACAGAGTGTCTGGTACAGAGCTTTAGAAGCCCACACATTTGCATCACTGAATGGTGATACTATGTATTTTTCTATCTTACCATTATTTTCATAGGAACTGATTTTTGTCCATTCCTTGTCTCAGTCAAGAGGCCTTTCTAGTCCTGAAAAAGCATTAAGCATGCTGTATGGAAAGGATCTTAGTATTATCTGATGCATTTTTCTCACTGTATAAATGAGACAGCTGATGTCAGTTACAGAACATGCTTAAAGGTCGTGGCTTTTACTTTCATTCATTTCCTTAATGATAATGGCATTTATAGTTAAATTTTGTTATAATTTGCCATTTTTAGACATTTATTTCTATTCAAAAGTATATGGCCAAATTCATTTATTTGTTAAAAAAATTATTGGAGTATAGTCGATTTGCAAAGTTGTGTTAGATTCACGTGTATAGTAAAGTGAACCTGTTATACACATATATATGTATATATGTATATGTGTATAACACTTGTCTGTCTCATGACTAATCCAGGATGTGACACTGGTGACAGAAAGTTAGACTAATATAATTAAGTGCTCTGGGAAGTTTTGGTTGCCCATCCCCATATCCCCATTAGCGGTGTGCCACTTTCTTTCCATGACAGTTAAAAAAGAGCTTTTGTTACTTCTCCAAAGTAACACAATAGTAATACATAAGAAATTTAAAATTATTTATTAGTACATATTTTCCCAAACTTCAACTTTAAATAACACCCCCAAAATAAAAAAGAGTGGATATATATATATGTGTGTGTATGTATATATATATGTATAACAAGTTCACTTTGCTATACACGTGAATCTAACACAACTTTGCAAATCGACTATACTCCAATAAAATTTTTTTAATAAATAAATGAATTTGGCCATATACTTTTTAATAGAAATATATGTGTTCATATATATGTATTAATTTTCTACAGGGTGTATTGTTTTTTCCTTAACACCGAAGGACACAGTAATAAGTAACACATAGTCTTCTATTATCCAGTTGCTTATCAGATACTGAGCAATGTTTCATGGAACACAAGTTCATGAGAGATAAATGGATGCTGTTAATTTTAAGCATAATGTGAGTAAAATATTATCTGAAGTTATCAGAGGTTTATGAAAAGCCATCGGTGATGTCCATTTGTGTTCTCAACCTACTAGACTTCCATATAGCAAGTTATGCAATGAATCGTGAGAGAAGTTCTGTGACACTGAAACAAGCACCTCTCTCCTTAAAACAAAATTAAAAACCTCTCCCTGAAAAAAGGCAGGTGTATGAATTAATACCTGAGAAAATAAATATAAACTTAAAAAAAAAAATAGGAGAATCCAGTCTAGATGATACTTAGTAGTGTTCATTGCTTACAGCCAACATGTCATTTTAAACAAAGAATGAGATGAAATAAAATAAGAGGAAGATCCCAATAACAACTACTTAGTCATGTTCTTTTTTTAAAACACTGGAAAATTTTTGTTTAATGTTGGAAGCTCTTATCCTTAACTAGTTGCTATCCTGTATCACTCAAAGTATGAAAAGAAACATTATCTTTATAGAAGAATCACAGCCTCATAAGTCATAGTGCAGACTAATCAAATTGCATCAACTTTTAAACTTATTTCCACATTCATGAATATGTAAAAGAGTATCACGTAGCAAGGGAGCTTGATAAATATTCACTGACACTACATTTCTACAAAAGGCAGTAAGTTTACCTGGGATTTTTCTTTTTTAGCCGTAGTCTTTGGACTATCAACACAATAAAAATAAAGTGCATTTTACTTTTGTTCATATTATATTTTTCTTCAGACCTTAATTAAACAAAGACACATTGGCACTGAAAGGATGGCCATACTCTCACAATATCTGATGCTACTAAACAGCAGATCATGTTCTATTCATCTGGTAAGAGGCCAGTTTCACATCCGGGAACAGAGAAGGACAAGGTTATAATTAAGGTTTAGACACATTTCACAAGTTTGTCCTCTTAAACATAGGAAACAATTATGTCTAAAGGTTTTGCTTAAAACCAGGAATAAGGGTCTAATTGTTGCCAACAATTTGTTGCTACAAAACCCTCTTTTCATAGGGATGAGTTGGGCTTACAACAGGCCACTTTGCTCTCTGATTATGTATACTGAACTATATAGTCATGATGACTAACTTTCTACCCAAAGATGCTTTGTTTGGAAAAGGCAACACTGGGAATTTAAATGCTTAAATAAATGCCATATATTATTACTGACCCACTGTCCTCTTTTGCCACTCAGAGCTCCTGTGGTGGTTTTAACCTAAGGGCACTTGTGTCAATTGTCCATTATATCCTTATAGGATCTCACAAATTCTGTTGCTATTGATGCCAAGGCAATCAGTATTCAACTGGAGATGTGGGCTGAATGAGCCCTTCAAGGTGACCAGGGAAAGAGTTTTCCGTAAGTACTGCAGGCATCCACTGAAAGTTAACATAATTTGGAAGGCAATGCAATAGAAGCAAGAAAGAGAAACTTCTTAAAGATCTCTTTGACACTCTGCAATTTCACTCCAACTTCAGCAAAAAAAGAAACAGCTGACACAATAATCAAACTGCAGAAAGCAAAACTACATCCTTAGAGAGTTCAGAATTAGGCTTTTTAGATGTCTGATTTGATCCTTTGATCCTCCTTCATCGATAAGCAAATGCAATTTTATTTTCAATTCTCTCATTCTGAAAGAAAATGCTTCACTGTGTTGGGGGAAATGGAGAGGGAGGAAGAGAAATCTTTGTTGAGCTCAGCAACTTTCAAATGAGCAAAATATAGACACATTTTATTCTTTCACTCATTAGGGCACCAACATACTCTTTAGTAAATATCTATTGAGGGAAAAAGCTATATTAATTATTCTTATTGCTAGATTTTTATCTACCATTGTTCAAGTCAGAAGATGCTACAATTTGAAAATGATGCTATCGACAATGATTATTATCTGCCTGAGTGGGTGTTGCTGAAAAGACCGATACTGGATGACTCTAGAGTTGCTGGGTGCGGTACACTAAAGGGCATCATGCCTGCAACTCACTCTCAAATGTCTCAGAAAAAAAAAAGTGTATATGTAAATATAAATAAAGAAATATACTATATATATGTAATATTTTATAGTGAAGACTATCCTGGAGATTCTTCATATGATTCCTGCAACTTTTCTACATATCTGAAATTATATTTAAAAGTATAATTGAAGTTCATGGAAGTGAAATATGCTTTTGATGAGCGATGGAAATTTAGAATAATTTTTAATTGAGATATAATCACACACCATAATGAAATAATTTTTTAAAAGAATTGATTCATTAAATCATCAATTAAGTGCTTCCCTGGTGGTGCAGTGGTTGAATCCACCTTGCAAAGCAGGGGACACTGATTCAATCCCTAGTCCTGGAAGATGCCACATGCTTTAGGGCAACTAAGCCCACATGCCACAACTACTGAGCCCTTGTGCCACAATTACTGAAGCCCGCATGCCCTAGAGCCATGTTCCACAAGAGAAGCCTCTGCAATGAGAAGCCTCTTCACTGCAACAAAGAGTAACCCCGGCTCTCCACAATTAGAGAAAGCTCAAGTACAACAACGAAGACCCAGTGTAGCCAAAACTAAATAAACAAATTAAAAGGAAAAAAAAAACTCCAAAAAAAAAACCCAATTAAAATTATGATCCCAAATTATTATGAAAAACATATATTTAAAGAAACCATAAAATTCTATATATTATGTTTAACAGCAAAGCTTCTGTTATAGTCTCATTAGATACTAGAAAATAATCTTTTATTCATTAGCTAGATTGTTAGAAATAACATCAAAAAGGTAAAATATCAATATGTTAAAATGTTTCGACTTCAAGCAAAATTTTCATTATTTCCTCAATTTTATCCCTTTCTTAATAGCAAAATTAACTAAACTTCACGTTTATTCCTGACCCAATCAACCACTTATATGCTTAAGTAAGTCCCTCGACCTCTGTGGAGTTAGCTTCTTTATAAAAATTTAATGAGTTGTGTTCAATTCTTAGATGTTTCTTCTAAGCACTAACATTCTAAGTTCCTGTTTACAAACTGGGGAAATAGAAATTTTAAGTAACTTTCTAGAAGTCACATGATAGGAGAAAATTTTGAGTCCAGGGATTTCCCTGCCAGTACAGAGGTTGGGACTCTGCAATTCCAGGGCAGGGTATGTGGGTTCCATCCCTGGTTGGGGGAACGAGACTCCCATGTGCCTTGCAGCCAACAATTTAAAAATAAATAAATAAATAACAGAGTTCATTAATCATATCCAGTCTGGAGTCACAGGCTAACAAAAAGCCCATTGTTGAAAAACCGTCCTAAACTTCCCAGGCACACCTACTGTCAAGGATTCATCCTCAAGTGATCAGTTGCCAAAGCTCATCTTACTCTCTGAGGGAGGGTTATAAACTCGGGTTTGGTCTTGGGAATGCTTTCCCACCCACCAGAGACTGGCAAATGTCTTTGAGACAAGAGTAGGAAGGAAGAAGAGACGCCACCATCAAGGTGCTCTCCACAGAGACTTGGGATAGGAGATGACTTGGCTGTGGCTACAATAGGCTGTTCTGTTACCCTTTGCAGCTACCCAAACACTTTCTGGTGAGAAAATATGTTAGACTCATTTGAATCTCTGCCCTTTTTATTTGATTTTAATTACAGGTAAGCTGTACAAAAGACTGAATACTGATCTCTGGCTCAGCAGCATGTGGTAAAAGATCTAAGCTTTCTTTGTGCAGGTCTGTCCTGCAATAAGGTGATATCCGGGCTTCCCTGCTAGCTCAGCTGGTAAAGAATCCTCCTGAAATGCAAGAGACCCTGGTTTGATTCCTGGGTCGAGACGGTCCTCTGCAGAAGGGATAGGCTACCCACTCCTGTATTCTTGAACATTCCTGGTGGCTCAGAAGGTAAAGAATCTGCCTGCAGTGTGGGAGACCTGGGTTCAATTCCTGAATTGGGAAAATCCCCTGGAGGAGGGCATGGCAACCCACTCAAGTTTTCTTGCCTGAAGAATCCCCATGGACAGAGGAGCCTGGCAGGCCACAGTCCTTGGGGTCGCAAAGAGTCGGACATGACTGAGCGACAAAGCACAGCACAGCACAAGGCAATATCCTAGCCTGAAGTGTCTACTCCTCGAAAACGAAAAGGAGACGGGGTAGAAAGGACAGACTCTGAGGGTTAGGTCTTCTTACAACAAGACAGGCTATATACAGAAATGTACCACTTTGTTAGAAATTGATAAGAACGGTGTTTATACAGGCAGGCTCTGTTCCAAGCACCTTACCTATATTGACTCATTTAACCCTCACGATAACTTTCAGCGATAATTATATTGTTCTTCCCATTTTGTAGATGAGGAAACTGAGACACAGGGAGGTTAAATAGTATGCATAGAACATATGTTTAGTGATAAGCTCAGGCAATCTGGTGTCAAGGTTTATGCTCTTCACTACTGAGCAGGTATCTTCATGGGTCTTCATGGGTCTACCTTTTATTGGGTTGACCAAAAAGTTTATTTCGGTTCTTCAGTAACATTTTAACAGAAGAATCCAAACGAACGTTTTGGCCACGCCAATACTTAGGGCAATGGTGCTCAGACTTATGGGAGTGTCAGAATTATGTGAGGCACCTGTTCCAAGTGTGTACTTCTGGTCGTTCCATCTACCCAGCCAACCTCACCCCTACAAGATTCTGTTAGGTCTATGGCTGAAGAATTTCTATTTTTAAAGTTATTCATTTATTTATTTGGCTGCACTGGGATCTTTGATCTTCATTGCAGCATGTGGGATCTAGGTCCCTGATCAGGAATCAAACACGGGCCCCATGCATTGGGAGTACAGAATCTTAGCCACTGGACTACCAGGGAAATCCCAAGAATTTCTATTTTTAACAAGAATCCCAAGTGATTCTAACATAGGTGGTCAAGTATCATACTGAGAAACACAGACTTAGGAAAAGAAGACTCTTTTTTTCAAAAGATAAAACTTTTTCTTTTGTGATTTATTCATCCATTCCAGAAACATGTATTAAGTATCCACTATAAATTTAGAATTGTATTAATTATAAAATCTATGTGTGTGAAATTACTTCAAATACTGGGTCCCTGCAATGAAAGAACATGTACCCTTATATAAGCAAACACTAAACACAACACATATTAATTCCTTTCAATAATACATAAACATTTTCTGAACAGAACATGTCTCAGTCACTGAGTTAAGTCACTTCCTTAGAGAAGAAATAGTTAACAGTGAATGAGTAAGTGTTTACTGAGTGATTTCAGTAAAAAATGTTTATGGAGTAGTGCATATGTTTGTGGAGGAGTCCCAGTATAGAGACAGGTCACTCGGTCGAATCACCTACAACATAACCCTCAAAGCTGTTTGCATTTAGAATGACTTTTATCTAGTTACAATTTTTAAATTCTAGTTGTTTCCTTCAAATTCCTCTGAATTAAAGTTTTCACATTATTTAATTCATCCATCCATCCATTCAACAACCTTAATGCCACAACACTGTGCAAAGAAGTCAAAAAATTAACTCAAGGCACTTAAAATCAAGTTGAGAAAACACACACACACACACACACACACACACGCACACGCACACGCACACACACACACACGAACAAATACAAAGCAGATGTGAGCAATATGATTTTAAATTGTCTTAAAAGATAAAGTGAGGCATATTAAAAATTTTAAGAGTTTATTTGAACAAAAATCGATTCCAGTTAGGCAGTGCCAAACTGGAATTGGTCAGGAGTGCCCTATCCACAGAAGAAGGAGCAAAGTACAGCATTCATTGGCTGGCTATAGCTTAAAGCCTTGCTGGTCATTTGTGACTGGTTGTCCTTAGGTTTCAATTTCATAACCTTGAGGCAAGGCACCAGGCTTAGATCTCTGATTGTTTACTTAGGCTGCCACAGAATTAGAAGCACCTCAGGTTACTGTCCTTTTTGTTTAGTTAATTTAGGAGCTGCATAGAGAAATTGATAAGAAAAGTGGAAGGAGGGCCTGGCACATATTAAATGTTCAGCAAATGTGAGTTGAATGAATGGATATAGAGTAGGCTAGTCAGGACAAATTTCCTGGAGTAAGAGAAGTAATAGGCAGAGACTAAGGAGCAAAGGTTAGCCTACTAGAACAAATGACATAAGCAAAGACCCAGTGGCAAACAGCGAAAAAAATAAAGCAGGATATAGAGTTTGGCTTGGTTGGAACAAAACTGTTAGTGGGTGAAAATACAGTAGAGTATGAGGTTTGATAAGGTATGGTACGCTCTGATACAAGCCAAATGATTATAAGAGATGAAAGCATTTGTAACACCCTAACAATTTTGTTCTTAGCACTTTGACTTCCTTTTTGAAATGTATTGATAATAAAATGCTAATTCTGTAAGACTAAGCTCTTTAAGTAAGTAATATTCTGTAAATAGACTAAATGCCATCAAGATGGTAAAGCATAAATATAAATGGTCTAGGCAATGTCATGGATGGAGAAAATTTAGAGATTGTCTCTTCTAATTGAACCTATCTTTTACAATCTGAGGGGTCAAGGATCCAAGCAAATTAGAGTCCTAAGGTATTGACAGTGCTAATTTGGCAGCTGCCCCATTTACTAACAGTTGATAGAATCTTTAATGTTTAGAACTCTATTTGAATTTCATAAACTGTTATTATTTGAAGATCAATATGGAAAATGTGAAGCACATAATTAGAAGCAGAAAAGATAAATACATCATACACAGAAGATATTGAAAATGAATGTGGGAAATTTAGATCTGGATTAAGGCAGTAGCTGAGGGAAATGAGGAGAGATCAAGAGATATTCCTGCTAAAGGTACTAAAAGTAATAGTATTTTTTTCTGAGTGATCGCCTGAATAAAGAGGCCAATTTAAGCGAAGTAAAAACAAACAAACCCAAAAACTGCAAATATGACCCTGAGCATCAGACTTGATCGTTAAGTTGGGAAGTGGTTCAGGTGGAAAGGGGATAGCATTAAAATAGATTTCATAAAAAATTAGTTCTTTATTTAAAAAAAATGACTTACTTGGCTGTGCTGGGTCTTAATTGTAGCATGCAAACTCTTAGTTGTGGCATGTGGGATCTAGTTCCCTGACCAGGGGTCAAACCTGGGCCCTCTGCACTGGGAGCATGAAGTCTTAGCCACTGAACCATCAGGAAGTCCCCAAAATTAGTTCTTTAAAAAACAATTCTTTGCAAGAGGAAAAAGTTCTGGGAGTTCCCTGGCGGTCCAGTGGTTAGGATTCGGTGCTTTCACTGCTGTGGTCCGGGTTCAATCCATAGTCAGGGAACTGAGATCCCGCAAGCCACATAGCAAGTCCAAAAACAAAAGAATTAAAAAATAAGGAAAGAAAAATTTCTAGAGATTGGTTGTACAACAATGTGACTATACTTAACCACTGGACATATATGCATAACAATAGTTAAGCATATAGAAAGAAAAGAAATAAATGCACAAGTTTTATTAAAGGAACTATTTCTATTAAACTTCTCCATCTGTTTTGGAGCTGTGTCAGCTTTTTATGCTTTAGGAGCACAGGCTCACTCAGGAAATCTCAAGTAATGGGAAGCCCATCTATTTTAAGGATGCACATGACAATAAAAAGAGATAAGGATATCATGGGTACCTAAGAATAGCAGTATGATTGGGCTTCCATTGGGAACTGAAATGAACATGAAACTGGACAAATTCCATGCGTGCCTAGAGACTGGGTTAACTTGTCACTCTTGGCTGCAGCAGGAATGCAGTATTCCCCAACCAGAGGGTGTCACCATTCCTCTGTCTCAATGACTACCAGCCTACCACCTCATTTAGCTAGTCATAGCTCTGCTTACTCATAATTCCAGCTTACTCATAGTTTCTAAGACCAACTTCCAGCTTCTCTCCCACAACCAACAGACGGATCCTCTCTGTAGATCCCATTTCAAATTCTTAAAAGGAAGAAAACTCTGACCTAGCTCAATTTTCACCAGAAGTATGCATCACAATCACCTGGAGAGAGTGTTAAACTACTAATTGTTGGGCTTCATTCCCAAGCCTTTCTGATTTAGTAGTCTAGGGTACTATGAGAAACTGCTTTTGAATCCTGGGTAAAGTGCACCACATGGGTCTAGGGACTACATTTGAGAACCATTGGTCTGGTTAGTCATGCTTTTATCTGTCTGGACACAGCAAATGGGGCTATACCTCATGTTGTAAATACCATACTTCTGAACTGACTCTCAGGCTCCTAATTGGCGAGTTTTTTAAAAACTTTCCTTTTTTAACGGCCTCTTCATTTCCACAGGGCTGGAAAAGGTCAGTTTTCATTCCAATCCCAAAAAAGGGGAATGCCAAAGAATGTTCAAACTACCATACAATTACACTCATTTCACATGCTAACAAGGTAATGCTCAAAATCCTTCAAGTTAGGCTTCAGCAGTACATGAACCAAGAAATTTCAGATGAACAAGCTGGATTTAGAAAAGGCAGAGGAACCAGAGATCAAACTGCCAGCATCTGTTGGATCATAGAGAAAGCAAGGGAATTCCAGAAAAACATCTACTTCTGCTTCATTGACTACACTAAAGNCTTCAGCAGTACATGAACCAAGAAATTTCAGATGAACAAGCTGGATTTAGAAAAGGCAGAGGAACCAGAGATCAAACTGCCAGCATCTGTTGGATCATAGAGAAAGCAAGGGAATTCCAGAAAAACATCTACTTCTGCTTCATTGACTACACTAAAGCCTTTGACTGTGTGGATCACAATGAACTATGGAAAATTCTTAAAGAGATGGGAATACCAGACCACTTTACCTGTCTCCTGAGAAACCTGTAAGCAGGTCAAGAAGCAACAGTTAGAACCAGACATGGAACAACAGACTGATTAAAAATTAGAAAGGAGTATGATAAGGCTGTACATTGTTACCCTGCTATTTCACTTCTATGCAGAGTACATTATGCGAAATGCCAGGCTTCAGGGCGTGCTGCAGTCCATGTGTTCGAAAAGGAACATGACTTAGCGGCTGAATAAAAGGGTCAGATGTTAGGAAAAAGCTTCAACTTCCTTTTTTTATGAATGACTAGATTAATCGCTAAACTTTCTCAAGTTCCATGACCACAATTCAACTACTGACTGCTAGCTCCACCTAACTGTACTCTAAGAAAGTTAAACTTGATGTCCAAAGCCAATCTCAACATTTATCTCCTCATACAAGTTCTCCCTTAGGTTTTTCTTCTTTTAAGAACAAAACAAAATAAACAGGTAAAATACACACATTCCCATTTTCCCAGTCATCCAGGCTCTTAATCATAGTGGTTTCAGTTTTTCTGTCTGCTCCCGTTCTTTCTCTTCTCCTCACCCTGCATGCATGTGCGCTAAGTCTCTTTATTCATGTCTGACTCTTTGGGACCCTATGGACTGCAGCCTATGGACTCCTCTCTCCATGGGATTCTCCAGGCAAGAATACTGGATTAGGTCTCCATACCCACCCGGGAATTGAACCCCTGTTTTCTGCAGCTACTGCACTGCAGGCAGATTCTTTACCACTGAGCCATCAGGGAAGTCCGCCCCTCACCTACTCCATCTAATTAGAAACCAAGTTCTACAGATTCTACCACATATCACAGTCCAGTTGCTCAGTCGTGTCCTACTCTTTGTGACCCCATGGATTGCAGCACGCCAGGCTTCCCTGTCCATCACCAACTCCCGGAGCTTACGCAAACTCATGTCCATCAAGTCCGTGATGTCGCATATCACAGGCTTTGCTGAAACCTGACACTTCTCCAATTACGAATGTCGTCATGATGGTCTAAGCCATCAACCACTTCTGATCTACACCAGTATTTCTCAAATGTTTCTACAAAATACCTCTAACAGCAAAAAAAAAAAAATAAGTGGTGGGGAGGAGGGTACCCCTAGGGAATATAACTCTTAGAAACTTTTAAATCTTTCTCTACCCACTTTGGAGAAATTTCTTACACTCCTATTATTTTGATTTATTTTAAAACTTTTGGCTGCAACTCATAGCATGTGGGACCCTAGTTCTCCAACCAGGGATCAAACCCATGCCTCCTACATTGGAAGGTGGGGTCTTAACCACTAGAATTCCAGGCAAGTACCCTGTTATCTTTAAAAAATTAGGCAGATTTTGCAAAATCCATCTATTTTTGCTTTAGCATTATAGGTAGTTTCTAGTTAGTTGTCAGTGAGCCATATTGATGCCTTGAGTACATTTTCTACATTTATTGGGGACTTTATGTAGGGTACCTGTTTTCTGGTTTGAGAAGAATCCCTATGGACCCCACCTAGCCTCTCTGGCCTCTGTCTTTCCATGTGCCTGTGCCATTGTACTTTCAGTTCAGTTCAGTTCAGTCGCTCAGTCGTGTCCCACTCTTTGCAACCCCATGAATCGCTNATGCCTTGAGTACATTTTCTACATTTATTGGGGACTTTATGTAGGGTACCTGTTTTCTGGTTTGAGAAGAATCCCTATGGACCCCACCTAGCCTCTCTGGCCTCTGTCTTTCCATGTGCCTGTGCCATTGTACTTTCAGTTCAGTTCAGTTCAGTCGCTCAGTCGTGTCCCACTCTTTGCAACCCCATGAATCGCTGCACGCCACGCCTCCCTGTCCATCACCAACTCCTGGAGTTCACTCAGACTCACGTCCATCGAGTCGGTGATGCCATCCAGCCATCTCATCCTGTCGTCCCCTTCTCCTCCTGCCTCCAATCCCTCCTAGCATCAGAGTCTTTTCCAATGAGTCAATTCTTCGCATGAGGTGGCCAGAGTACTGGAGTTTCAGCTTTAGCATCATTCCTTCCAAAGAAATCCCAGGGCCGATCTCCTTCAGAATGGACTGGTTGGATCTCCTTGCAGTCCAAGGGACTCTCAAGAGTCTTCTCCAACCCCACAGTTCAAAAGCATCAATTCTTCGGCGCTCAGCCTTCTTCACAGTCCAACTCTCACATCCATACATGACCACAGGAAAAACCATAGCCTCGACTAGATGGACCTTTGTTGGCAAAGTAATGTCTCTGCTTTTGAATATGCTATCTAGGTTGGTCATAACTTTTCTTCCAAGGAGTAAGCGTCTTCTAATTTCATGGCTGCAGTCACCATTATCACTGCCTAAAACACATTCTAATAGCTTCCAGTAGAGCCATACTGCTACCAAATTAAGTATATATGGCTTTTTAAATTCAAAACTCCCCCAAAATGATCATTCCAATCTTATTTCTGATACTAAGCTACTTTTTTTGCAAGCTGAAATGCTTTGATTACTATGTTCTCAATATTTAACTGAATCTGGTTACTGGGAAGTTGCTTACTTTCCATAGTCATCTAGCTAGCGCAGTGGTTCTCAAAGTGTGTTCACTAGACCAGCAGCATCAGTATCACCTGGGAACTTGCTAGAAACGCATGTTTTATGTCCTGTGCTATTTCTCAGACCTGCTGAATCAAAAACTCTGGCTGAGCAATCTGCACCCTAACAAGTCCTCCACCGTGATTCTGATGCAGCTGAAGTTTGAGGGCCACTGGTCTAGGGTTTAGTTTTTGAATTTAAGACAGAGTAAGAAGACGTCCCTGGTGGCCCAATGGATAAGAATCTGCCTGCCAGTGCAGGGAACACTGGTCTGAGCCCTGGTCCAGGAAGATTCCACATGCTGCTGAGCAACTAAACCTGTGCGCCACAACTACTGAGCCTATGTCCTAGAGCCTGTGAGCCTCAATTACTGTGCCTGCATGCTGCCACCACTGACGCCTATGTGCCTAGAGTTTGTACTCCCTAACAAGAGAAGCCATCACAAGGAGAAGCCCATGCACCTCAGCTAGGGAGAGCCCTTGCACAGCAATGAAGCCTCAGTGCAACCAAAAATAAAATAAATTGATTTATTAATTTAAAAATTCTTTCAAATATCATTTTTGAAAAGAGTAAAAGATGTATTTTAAAGAAAGAACCTAATGGAATATAAACTACTATTTAAGTAAAATGTTCATTTTTAAGACAAAATGTTACAACTCATTAGATTATTTCACTGGAATTCTGCTACTAAATATAATTTTCATACAAGCTCTTAATTTAGAAAATGTGTTCTAAGGGAAGAAGAGCAGAGTAACAATTTTTAGTTCATTTGTCTCCTCCTAGTGGCAGGCTCTTGGAGAAGGCAATGGCAACCCACTCCAGTACTCTTGCCTGGAAAATCCCATGGGCAGAGGAGCCTGATGGGCGGCAGTCCATAGGGTTGCTAAGAGTCGGACACAACTGAGCAACTTCACTTTCACTTTTCACTTTCATGCATTGCAGAAGGAAATGGCAACCCACTCCGGTGTTCTTGCCTGGAGAATCCCAGGGACAGGGGAGCCTGGTGGGCTGCCGTCTATGGGGCTGCACAGTCGGACACGACTGAAGCGACAGCAGCAGCAGCAGCAGTGGCAGGCTTTTAAATACTGACCATGATACCTCATGTATGTTTCTCAGAAATTATATTTCTAAACATTTTTAGTAAGTTTCATCTTACTTACTATAATTAAAATCAACTGATCCTGGGGACTCCTCTGGGTGTCCAGTGATTAAGAGTATGCCTTGCAATGCAGGGGACGCAGGTCTGATCCGTGTTAAGGAAACTACAATCCCACACGCTATGGAGCAACTAAGCCCACATACTACAACTGGAGTCCATGCATGATACATACATGCACATTTTTTAAAGATCAATTGGCCCTCCTACCAAATTACATAGCTTTTTCTCTATTAGCTCCAACTGTAGTTATAGAAAACCATGTAATTTGTCTCTTCTGTGGCTCTTTTTAATATGACTTATAAATCTTCCCTCATTTTGTTAACCATAACTGCTTAGCAGCGGAACTTCATTTCTTAGAACACTTTGAGCTTTCTTCCTTTATAGAATGTCAACAACATCCAGGTGTTTACCTTTATTCCTCTCACTACCTCGTGCTTTCTGGAGATGCCCCAGAAACCACACAAGATCTCCAGGGTCCTGAGATTGCCTCAGCCGCCAAATCCCTATTCAATGAGCACTTTGAGCCCTCAAGCTCCTAGGCTATATTAACTTAGGGCATGAACTGACTCCTTTGACTCTTAAAATCAACAAGACAAGGTTTGACTTCTTCCAAAATGTTTTACTAATATGGCAGGAAAACTTATGGAGATCCTAGTACACTGCATTTTCCCACTTGGTCCCTTCCAAGCGGCATCCAGGCCATTCGTATTCCTTTGTCTTGGATGTCTAAAGGACAGAAGGCTGAAGCTACTTGAAGACTGTGGCTTTTCGCATCTATTGTTAGAGTCTGAGCTCACTGAAGAAATTATGGTAGATGTCTGAGAGGAAAAAGGGAAGAGATGCCTTTATTTTAAACTGGAGGAAATACATGGAGATTTCTTTAAGCTGGGAAGGAGTGTGAACTGGAGGGTCCTCATTCCCCGAGCAGCACCCTGGAGAGGTGTTGAGGCCAATGGGCTGCTTAGAAAGGGTAGACCACTAAGCATCCAAAACACAGCAGCGGTGAGCTGTGCAGAAACAGAGTCCCTGCATTTCAAGGATCTGTGAGGTTGCAACTTCGGGCAGCTCAGAGTAACCAATGTGGGCTGAAGGCTGGGGCAATCTCTTCAAATACTGTGTATGATCTGGGAATGAGGGGGAAGGGGGTGTAAAAGGGAAGAAACTGACGGAGATTAAGATTTCCTGCCATCCTGATGTGACAGGGGTTTAGTTAAGTTCAATTTGATTTAAAGAAAATAAAGAAACATGTTTTTTTTTTGGTTTTCTAAATATATCCAAGTTTGCAACTTCAACTCACATACTAGGAAATAGTCAATATGAGAAAGAACAAAGCCAAAAGAGCAGGGGAACACAGTAAAGGGCAAGTTCACAGAGCAAGGGACGCTGATGTCACTTAAACCTTGCTGGAGAGATGACAGGACACGATTAGGTGCAACGCCCCAAGTTCTTTGTCTCCCTTTTCAACTCTGTAAGGTTTGATACTCCATGTCATTCCTCCACCCCAGCTGGCCTGAGTCAAGGGCTGACATCTCTACCAGGTCTGTTACATTTCCCAGTTTCTCAGAAAAGATAACAGACTACAGGGGACTGAGTTAGACAAGTAAAGTTTCCTGATTTTCTAACACTCAGCTTCCTAATGTATAACATGGACGTTACACTGCTGAGGGCTGATATTTAGCTTGTGTGCACTGGTAAACCATGTATATGTGTGTGTGTTCAGTCATGTCCAACCCCATGGACTGTAGCCTACCAGGCTCCTCTGTCCATGGGGTTTTATACTAGAGTATAAAAGTATATAGGCAAGAATACTGGAGTAGGTTGCCATTTCCTTCTCCAGGAGATCTTCCCAACCCAGGGATGGAACCCACATCTCCTGCAATGCAGGTGCATTCTTTTACTGCTGAGCCATCGGGGAGTGAGTGAGTGAAAGTCGCTCAGTCGTGTCCAACTCTTTGCAACCCCATGGACTGTATAGATTATGGAGTTCTCCAGGCCAGAATATTGGAGCAGGTAGCCTCTCCCTTCTCCAGGGAATCTTCCCTACCCAGGGACTGAACCCAGGTCTCCTGCATTGTAGATGGATTCTTTACTAGCTGAGCCACAAGAGAAGCTGCTCGTAAACCACATCCAATGTTAAATTATTGAAACTTCCATATTAGTCAGTAAAAAGCAACTGCCACAAGCACCTTTTGCTTCCCTGTTCAGTTTTAAACTAGTGCTTCTATTATTGTTGTCTTTAAAAAAAACAGCTTTATTAAAATATAATTCACTTACCATAAAGTTTGTTCAATTGTATATAATTGAAGGGTGTTTAGTACACGCAGCGACATGCAACAATCAGCACTGATTCCTGAACATCTTCATCATCCCCAAAAGAAGGCATTTCCAATTCCTCTTCCCCTCAGGCCCTGGCAACCACTGATCTATTTCCTCTCTCTATAGGTTTGCCAATACTGGACATCTCATATAAATGGAATTATTCAATATGTGGCCTTCTGGATTCTTAGAGTACTTTTCAAGTTTATCCATGTTGTAGCATGTATCTGTACTTCATTTTTATTGCTAAATAAGATTATATTATATACATGTAACATGTATTGTTTATTAATTCTATTTTCTGGTGTTGTTCAGTTGCTATCTTGCCCAATTCTTTGTGACCCCATGGACTGCAGCAAGGCAAGCTTCCCTGTCCTTCACAATCTCCCAGAGTTTGCTCAGATTAATGTTCACTGAGTTGGTGAAGCTATCTAACCATCTCATCCTCTGCAGCCCTCTTCTCTTTTTGTCTATTTTTAAGCAAAGGTAATTTAGTTTCTTGAAGTTGGCACCTGGATCTTATGATCTTTTTGGACTGAGAGGAGAAGGTATTAAGAATGGACTCTAGTTACAAGTCATGGAAATTCCAGTCACCAAAAGGCTTCTTTCAAAGCTGATGCTGATGGGTTATTCTGCTCAGTTAATTTTTTTTTTTTCTGTCTGAGAGCTGTTTCAATCTTTAAGCTAATTTCAAAGCTTTAGGCAATGAAGACAATATTAAAAGGTCTTGTTTCCTCCCAAGGGAATGGTTTTTTCATCTATGTGCTACGTTATATTAAAATTTACAGATTTTGTATACAGGTGTGTTTTTGAAAATACATAAGAGTATTTCTGAAAGGATACATAAGAAACTGGTAAAACAACAACAACAACAACAAAACCCCCAGCTACCTATGGAAAGGTGATCCCTTCATGGATCACAGCCTCATCATGGTGAAAGGGCTTGTTTAACTCAGTGAAGCTGTGAGCCATGCTGAGCAGGGCAACCCAAGACAGGCAGGTTGTAATGGAGAGTTCTGACAAAATGTGGTCCACTGGAGGAGGGAGTGGCAAACCAATATTCTTGCCATGAGAACCCCATGGACAGAATGAAAAGACAAAAAATATGAGACCAGATGATGAGCCCCCAGGTCAGAAGGCGTCCAATAAGGTACTAGGGAAGAGCAGAGGGCAATTACTAATAGCTCCAAAAAGAAAAAGCAGCTGGGCAAAAGCAGAAACAACGCTCAGTTGTGGATGTGTCTGGTGGTAAAAGTCTGATGCTGTAGAGAACAATATTGTATAGGAACCTGGAATGTTAGGTCCATGAATCAAAGTAAATTAGACATGGTCAAGAAGGAGATGGCAAGAGTGAACATTTTAGGAATCAGTGAACAAAAACATATGGGAATGGGTGAATTTAATTCAGATGACCCTTATATCTACCACTGTGGACAAGAATCCCTTAGAAGAAATGGAGTAGCCCTCATAGTTGACAAAAGAGTTCAAAATGCAGTAAGTACACGGGTGCAGCTTCAAAAATGACAGAATGATTTCGGTTCGTTTCCAAGGCAAACCATTCAGCATCACAGTAATCCAAGTCTATGCCCCAACCACTAATGCCAAAGAAGCTGAAGTTGACCAGTTTTATGAAGACCTACAACACCTTCTAGAACTAACACCAAAAAATATGTCCTTTTCATCATAGGGGACTAGAGTGCATAAGTAGTAAGTCAAGAGATACCTGGAGTAACAGGCAAGTTTGGACTTGGAGTACAAAATGAAAGTTTTGTCAAGAGAAATACTAGTCAGCAAACACCCTATTCCAACAACATAAGAGACACTCTACAATGGACATCACCAGATGCTCAATACTGAAATCAGAGTTATATTCTTTGCTGCCGAAGAGGGAGAAGCTCTATACAGTCAGCAAAAACAAGACCGGGAGCTGACTCTAGCTCAGGCCATCAGCTCCTTATCACAGCATTCTGGCTCCAATTGAAGAAAGTAGGGGAAAACCACTAGGCCATTCAGGTATGACCTAAATCAAATCCCTTATGATTATAATGTGGTGATAAATAGATTCAAGGGATGAGATCTGGTAGACAGAGCACCTGAAGAACTATGGACGGGGGTTCGTAACATTGTACAGGAGGAGGCAGTAACCAAAACCATCCCAAAGAAAAAGAAATGCAAGAAGGCAAAGTGGTTGTCTGAAGAGGCTTTACAAATAGCTGAGAACAGAAGAGAAGTGAAAGGCAAGGGAGAAAGGGAAAGATATAACCATCTGAATGCAGAGTTCCAGAGAATAGCAAGGAGAAATAAGAAAGCTTTCTTATGTGAACAATGCAAAGAAATGGAGGAAAACAACAGAATGGGAAACACTAGAAATCTTTTCAAGAAAATTGGAGATATCAAGGGACTATTTCTTGAAAGGATGGGCACAATAAAGGACAGAGACAGTAAGGAACTAATAGAAGCAGAGATTAAGAGGTACCAAGAATATACAGAAGCCAGAATAAATATACAAAAAGTTTTAATGACCTGGTTAACCATGATGGTGTGGTCACTCACATAGAATGAGACATCCTGGAGTGTGAAATCAAGTGGGCCTTAGGAAGCATTACTACAAACAAAGCTAGTGGAGGTGATGGAATTCCAGCTGAGCTGTTTAAAATCCTAAAAGATGATGGTGTTAAAGTGCTGCACTCAATGTGCCAGCAAATTTGGAAAACTCAGCAGTGGCCACAGGACTGGAAAATGTTAGTTTTCACTTCAATCTCAAAGAAGGGCAATGCCAAAGAATGTTCAACCTGCCATACAATTGCCCTCATTTTACATGCTAGCAAGCTCACAATCCTTCAAGCTAGGCTTTAGCACTACTTGAACCAAGAACCTACAGATGTACAACTTGGGTTTAGAAAAAGCAGAGGAACCAGAGATCAAATTGCCAACATCTGTGGATCATAGCAAATGCAAGGGAATTCCAAAAAAATTCTAATTTTGCTTCACTGACTACGTAAACGCCTTTGACTGTGTGGATCACAAAAACTGTAGAAAATTCCTAAAGAAATGGGAATACCAGACCACTTTATCTGTCTCCTGAGAAACTTTCATGAAGGTCAAGAAGCAACAGTTAGAACCAGACATGGAAATAGTGAGTGGTTCAAAATTGGGATAGGAGCATGACAAGGTTGTATATTGTCACCTTGCTTATTTAACTTATGTATAGAGTGTATCATGCAAAATGTCAGGCTGAATGAATCACAAGCTGGAATCAAGATTGCCGGGAGAAATATCAACAACCTCAAATATGCAGATAATACCACTCTTGTGGCAGAAACTGAAGAGGAACTAAAGAGCCTCTTGATGAGAGGGAAAGAGGAGAGTGGAAAAGCTAGCATAAACTCAAGATTAAAAAACTAAGATGAGGACTACCCTGGTGTTCCAGTGCATAAGACTCTGAGCTCCCAATGCAGGGGGCCTAGGTATGATCCCTGGTCAGAGAACTAAGTCCCACGTGCCACAACTAAAAGTCTGCATGCTTCTTGGAAGAAAAGCTATGACAAACCTAGACAGCATATTAAAAAGCAGAGATGTTACTTTGCTGACAAAGGTCCACATAGGCAAAGCTAAGGCTTTTCCAGTAGTTATGTATGGATGTGAGAGTTGCGCCATAAAGAAAGCTGAGCACCAAAGAAGTGATGTTTTTGAACTGTGGTGTTGGAAGAGACTCTTGAGGAAATCACTTGGACTGCAAGGAGATCAAAGTAGTCAATCCTAAAAGAAATCAACCCTGAGCATTCATTGAAAGGACTGATGCTAAAGCTGAAGCTCCACTACTTTGGCCATCTGATGGAAAGATCTGACTCATTTGAAAAGACCCTGATGCTGGAAAAGATTGAAGGCAGGAGGAGAAGGGGACAACAGAGGATGAGATGGTTGGATAGCATCTCTGACTCAATGAACATGAGTTTGAGCAAGCTCCCAGAGTTGGTGATGGACAGGGAAGCCTGGAGTGCTGCAGTCCATGGCATTTCAAAGAGTCAGACACGAGTGAGTGACTGAACTGAACTGAATGCTGCAAGTAAATATCTTGCATGCTACAATGAAGACCAAAGATCCCCCGCATGTTGCAACTAAGACATAGCCCAGCCTAAATAAATAAATTTAAAAAAAAAAAAAAAAAAAAAAGACCACGGCATCTGGTCCCATCACTTCATGGCAAATAGAAAAGGAAAAAGTGGAAACAGTGATGTATTTTCTTTTCTTGGGCTCCAAAATCACTGCAGACAGTGACTACAGCCATGAAAATAAAAGATTCATACTCCTTGAAAGGGAAGCTATCACAAATCTAGACAGCGTATTCAAAAGCAGAGACATCACTTTGCCGACAAAGGTCCACAGTCAAAGCTATGGTTTTTTCAATAGTCACATACAGGTGTGCGAGTTGGATCATAAAAAAGGCTAAGCACCAAAAAATTGATGCTTTTGAATTGTGATTCTGGAGAAGACTTGAGAATCTCTTGGACTGCAAGAAGATCAAATCAGTCAGTCTTAAAGGAAAAGTGAAATTCACTCAGTTGTTTCCGATTCTTTGGGACCCCATGGACTGTAGCCCACCTGGCTCCTCTGACCATGGAATTCTCCAGGCAAGAATACTGGAGTGGGTAGCACTTCCCTTGTCCAGTGAGTCTTCCTGAATCTGGGTCTCCTGCATTGCAGGTGAATTCTTTACCATCTGAGCCAGCAGGGAAACTCTCCTAAAGGAAATCAACTCTGAATATTCATTGGAAGGACTGATGCTGAAGTTGAAGCTCCAATACTTTGGCCAGCTGATGAGAAAAGCCGATTCCTTGTACAAGACCTTGATGCTGGGAAAGATTGAGGGCAGGAGAAGAGGGCAACAGAGGATGAAATGGCTGGATGGCATCACCAACTCAACAGACATGAATGTAAGCAAACTCTGGGAGACAGTGAAGGGCAGGGAAGCATGGCATGCTGGAGTCCATGGGGTCACAGAGTCAGACATGACTGATCAACAACAATAATGGAAACGGGAGCTGGCAGACAGTGATGGAAGGCTTACTTTTCTGTATCATTTCATAAGCCATAAAGTAAATAAACTTCACAATTATGTCTTAAATAGTAAACAGTACTAACCTCGACTAGAAGTATGAGCCTTGTTTATTTGAACAGGACATCCTGAGGCATTTCACTGACCTCATAAAATGTATTTTCAACCCTCAGACTTTCACTTCTGCTGCTACCTCAGCTTGGATTGTTCTCCTTTTTATTCTCCCTGGTCCCCAGTAATATCTGACCATTTAATTTCTCAACTTATAAAGCACTGTTTGAGACACGATCTAATCTTCAAATAAAAAATATACAGTAAGGATGAATAATTTTATCTTCATTTAATAAATAAGAACACAGGGGATGAGGAAGCACAGCAGCTTGTGCCAGATCACAGTTACTATATTTCAGATCTAGAACTTCTAAGTTCTACAACTTCTAAGAAGTCCAGTACTTGTCCCATTTTTTCAAAGCTATGAAATCACATTCATTTAATAAAGGAATGGGTAAAAATGCACAAAAATGTTTCCTAAAGTGTTGTGCAATATCAATAAATACCATCACATAGATCTATATTTATCATGGAAAACATTCATGATACTACTTACATAGAGTGAGAAAAGCAAGTTTTAAACAGATGTATAGTTTGAACACATTTTTGTAATAAAAATTGTGTTTGTGTATGTAGAAAGAAGCTGGAAAGCTAAACTGTGTAGGAAAATGTTTTGGTTTTTCATTTTCTTCAGCCACACAGCATGGCCTGTGAGATCATATTTCCCCCACCAAGGCCACCGCAGACAAAGCATAGTCCTAACCACTGGACCAGCAGAAAATTCCCTGAAAATGTTTTTTCAAAGTTATAATACACTAAATTTGTATATTATTATTACTATGACTAGACTAAATGCATATTAAGCACTGAATATGTGCCAGACAATGGGCTAAATCTGTTTTACAGGTATTATCTCTTTTAATCCTCACAAAAACCAACTTGCCTAAAGCCTTGCAGTTAATAATGCAGCAAAATCAGACAAGTATCAGACCCTAACTCTCATGCTCTATGGAGGTAGATCATCCTGTCTCTCTACAACAGTCATTTATTTTATAATCAGAAAAATCCATGAAGTTAGTTTTAGAAAAATCCTGTTCGAAACTTCACTTTACTTAGTCCCTACTAACTACTACTGCTAAGTCGCTTCAGTCGTGTCCGACTCTGTGCGACCCCATAGACAGCAGCCCACCAGGCTCCCCCATCCCTAGGATTCTCCAGGTAACACTAGAGTGGGTTGCTATTTCCTTCTTTGATGCATGAAAGTGAAATGTGAAAGTGAAGTCGCTCAGTCGTGTCCGACCCTCAGCGACCCCATGGACTGCAGCCTTCCAGGCTCCTCCATCCATGGGATTTTCCAGGCAAGAGTACTGGAGTAGGGTGCCATTAGTCTCTGCTGCTACTGCTAAGTCGCTTCAGTCATGTACGACTCTGTGCGACCCCATAGACGGCAGCCCACCAGGCTCCCCCGTCCCCAGAATCCTCAAGGCAAGAACACTGGAGTGGGTTGCCATTTCCTTCTCCAGTGCATGAAGGTGAAAAGTGAAAGTGAAGTCGCTCAGTCGTGTCCGACTCTCAGCAACCCCATGGACTGAGGCCCACCAGGCTCCTCCGTCCATGGGATTTGCCAGGCAAGAGTACTGGAGTGGGGTGCCATTATTCTCTAGTACTCCCCAATTTCCGTCTCTTACAGCGCTTAGGGCAATCGGATCTCCATCTGCCATTCCTACATCTTTTTTGCGTGCTAAGTCGCTTCAACCGTGTCCCTCTCTATGGGACCCTACGGACTGCAGCCCGCCAGGCTCCTCAGTACATGAATGGGTTGCCATGCCCGCCTCCAGAGTATCTTCCCAACCCAGGGTCGACTCCGTCTCCTGTATTGGCAGGCGGGATCCTTACCACTAGCGCCACCTGCGAAGCCTGCAGCTTGACCTGAAAGCCAAGCTCACTTCCTAACGCAGTGAAGTGTGCCCTTAGCTTGGCTCGGGGAGAACTTGAATTGAGGATGAGTGTTTACACAACATTAAGAATTTCTTTCAAAGCAATGAAGGATGGGGATACTCTGAAGTGAAGTCGCTCAGTCGTGTCCGACTCTTTGCGACCCCATGGGCTGTAGCCTACCAGGCTCCTCTGTCCATGGGATTTTCCAGGCAACAGTCCTGGAGTGGATTGCCATTTCCTTCTCCAGGGGATCTTCCCAACCCAGGGATCGAACCCGGGTCTCCCGCATTGTAAACAGACCCTTTACCGTCTGAGCCACAAGGGAAGTCCGGGGATACTCTAGGCCTCTCCATTTCCCTCGCACACGGTGGCCTCTTTGCCTGCACCTTCTTGATTTCCTCTGCCTCGCTCGCCAGTGGGCTCGTCCCACCAGCGACGGGAGTCCGAGGGTTCCCTAGGTCGCCGAAGCTGCCCAACAGAGGCCAGAGTCCTGGCTCCAGCTCTCGGAGAGGAACAAGGAGCTCCACGTGGGCCCGGGGGCCGCCATCTCGCGTGCTGGCAGGAGCGGCGGGCGCAGCCGGAGCCGCTGCAGGGCGGGAGCTGCTGCCCTTACTCAAGATGGCGGCCCCGGCGGGCGGGGCCCACGGTTTGCTGGCGGCGCAGAGGAGCGGCGGCATGGCGGCAGCTGCCAAGGAGCCGAGTTGGGTGGACTGGGACGAAGAGGAGGAAGAGGAGGAGGAGGAGGAAACAGTGAGTGCCACGGAGGAAGCCCGCGCGGTGGTGGCGGGGGTGGAAGTGGCTGTGCGCGGGGCAGGGAGTCGAGGCGCGGCCCCGGGGCGCCTGGCGGGATTGTGCCCCCGAGCGCGCGGGGCGCCAAGCAGCTGCCCACAGGCCTACAGGCCACACGGAAGTTCTAGGGCGAAGGAGGGAGGTTACCTTCGTTAACGGAGCGCGCTTCCTCTCCTTGAAAGCAGAACCTAGTTTTCACAAAAGTGGAGTCATTTCACTGCGAGTGTGTGTTTGGCTTCTCTCCTTAACTGCCTGCCTCTTCCTGCACTCTGACAGGCTAACGCGTTAACCCTTCTTTCTTCCACCAGGAGCAGTTGGTTATGGTGGAATTATCAGGAATTCTTGATTCAGACTTGCTCTCAAAATGTGAAAATAAATGCAAGATTTTGGTGAGTCTTGTAGAATTGGTGGGTTATTGTAGGTTTTCTTAAATGTAAAACAAGAATGAATGGTGACATACCCATCCCCTTTAGTTCAGTCAGTTCAGTTAAGTATCGCTCAGTCGTGTCTTTTTGTGACCCCATGGACTGCAGCATGCCAGGCTTCCCTGTCCATCACCAGCTCCCAAACCTTACTCAAACTCATGTCCATTGCAGTGATGCCATGCAACCATCTCATCCTCTGTCGTCCCCTTTTCCGCTTGCCTTCAGTCTTTCTCAGCATCAGGGTCTTTTCAAATGAGTCACTTCTTCGCATTAGGTGGCCAAAATATTGGAGTTTCAGCTTCAGCATTAGTCTTTCCAATGAATATTCAGGACTGAGTTCCTTTAGGATGGACTGGTTGGATCTTCTTGCTGTCCGAAGGACTCCTCAGAGTCTTCTCCAACACCACAGTTCAAAAGCATCCCCTTAAAATAGATTAATTCCAGGTGTACAAAGCAGTGAACAGTTGGAGACAGTCACAGTACAGGGAGCTATGGGAGCAGCTGGGAGAAAACTAATGCCCAACTTCTACAGCATTGTTGACTACAAAAAGATGCACAGCTTGAGAGTTGGGAGTTAAGTTTTATTTGGGGCAAAATGAGAACTGCGGCCAGGGAGGCAGCACCTCTGATAGTTCTAAGAGACTGCTCCAAAGAGATGGTGGGGAAGGGTCAATATATAAGATTTTGGTGAAGGGGGAGTTCAGTACCATTAAGCACTCATATTACAAAAGGTTTTCTGCTGGTCACAAGGATTTGATGTCACCATGAAGGGATTTAGTGCTTTTCTAGGTATGAGGAGATGCAAGGGTTCGGATCATAAAATCAGTTCCTGAAAAGATCTAACTATCTAAAGATCTGTCCCACCAGATTCCCTGGAGCGCACAGTGCCTCACTTCACCCTGAACTCTCTCAGGGGGTGCTGAAGGTCAGCAGCTGCAGCAGCACAGGGTTCCATCTCCACAGGGGCAGGTGGCAGATGCCCTTGTTGTTCAGTCATTGGCAGTGCTCTTGGCAAGTGCCAGTTTGTAGTGGACAGCATCAACAATGATGCCTGATGTCTGCATGTGTGGCTGGAAAGAGTTAAAGATTTGTGGGGGAGGGGGTGGCATTTTGAAATGGAAGATTAAATTTTGAAAAAAAAAGCACTGTTTTTGGACCTCTCTGGTTAAGAATCTGCCTTGTAATGCAGGGGTCAGGGGTACAATTCTTGGTGAGGGGAACTAAGATCCCACATGCCCTGGGGCAGCTAAGTCTCAGTGCCACAACCACTGAAGCCCACAGGACACAACTAAAGAGCCTCTGGGCTGCAACTACTGTGCCCACTCCAGGCAGGTGAGGTCTTCGTTTCCTGACCAGGGATCTAACCTGTGCCCCCTGCAATGGAGTTTTAACCACTGGACCACCAGGGAAATCCTTCTTTTTTTTCTAAATTGAGAAATAATTGACATATAACATTATACTAGATTTCCGTGGTGACCTAGTGGTAAAGAATCCACCTACCAATGTAGGAGACCAGAGTTTGATCCTTGATCCGGGAAGATCCCACATGCCCCAGAGCAACTAAGCCCCCTGTGTCACAACTACTAAGCCCAGTGCTTTAGAGCCCTCCAGCCACAGCTACTGAAGCCTGAGTGCCATAGAGTCCAAGAGAAGCTGTACAGCAAGAGAAGCCACTGCAGTGAGAGGCCGGAGCACTGTGATTGGAGAGAAGCCCCAGCTCGCTGCAATAGAGAAAAGCCCACACAGCACTGAAGACCCAGCACAGCCAAACATAAATAAATTATTATTATTATCTTTATAATATATAATTTTTATAAACAAATATTTTTTATAAAACTGACCTGGAAAAGATCAGCTTTCATTCCAATCCCAAAGAAAGGCAGTGCCAAAGAATGTGCAAATTAGCGCACAGTTTTACTCATTTCATATGCTAGCAAAGTAATGCTCAAAACCCTTCAAGCTAGGCTTCAACAGTATGTGAACCGCAAACTTCCAGATGTACAAGCTGGATTTAGAAAAGGAAGAGGAACCAGAGATCAAATTGCCAACATCTGTTGGATCATAGGAAAAGCGAGAGAATTCCAGAAAAGCATCTATTTCTGCTTCATTGACTAGGCTAAAGCCTTTGATTTTGTGGATCACAACAAGCTATGGAAAATTCTTCAAGAGATGGGAATACAGACCACCTTACTTGCCTCCTTAGAAACCTGTATGCAGGTCAAGAAACAACAGTTTGCAACCAAATTGGGAAAGGAGTACGTCAAGGTTGTATGTTGTCACCCTGCTTGTTTAACTTATATGCAGAGTATATCATGTGAAATGCCGGGCTGGAATCAAGATTGCTGGGAGAAATATCAATACCCTCAAATACACAGNTAGAAACCTGTATGCAGGTCAAGAAACAACAGTTTGCAACCAAATTGGGAAAGGAGTACGTCAAGGTTGTATGTTGTCACCCTGCTTGTTTAACTTATATGCAGAGTATATCATGTGAAATGCCGGGCTGGAATCAAGATTGCTGGGAGAAATATCAATACCCTCAAATACACAGATGACACCACACTTATGGCAGAAAGCGAAGAAGAACTAAAAAGCCTCTTGATGAAAGTGAAAGAGGAGAATGAAGAGTTGGCTTAAAACTCAACATTCAAAAAACTAAGTATGCAAGACAGCAAAAGAGACACAGATGTATAGAATGGACTTATGGACTTTGAGGGAGAGGGAGAGGATGGGATGGTTTGGGAGAATGGCACTGAAACATGTATACTATCATGTAAGAAACAAATCGCCAGTCTTTGTTCGATACAGGATGCTTGGGACTGGTGCACGGGGATGATCCAGAGAGTTGATGTGGGGTGGGAGGTGGGAGGGGGTTCAAGATTAGGAACTCATGTACACCTGAGACAATTAATAAAATTCTTAAAAAAAAAAAAAACAAAACTAAGATCATGGCATCTGGTCCCATCACTTCATGGCAAATAGATGGGAAAACAATGAAAACAGTGATAGACTTTATTTTCTTGGGCTCCAAAATCACTACAACTGGTGACTATAGCCATGAAATTAAAAGACACTTGCTCCTTGGAAGAAAAGCTATGACCAACCTAGACAGCATATGTCTAACCCCCATCACTACACATATAATTACAGAATTTCTTCTGGTAATGACTTTGAAGATTTACTGTCTTAGCAACTTTCAGATATAAAGTACTATCTATAGTCACTGTAATGTTCTTAAACATCCCAGGACTTATTTATTTTATGACTGGAAGTTGGTATTATTTGAGCCCCTCTTCACCCATTTCCCCCACTCCCAAGGCTGTTTTTACTAATGGTTTTTTTAATGGTCCTGTATTCTGTTGTAGGGAATTGATACTGAAAGGCCCATTCTGCAAGTGGACAGCTATGTCTTTGCTGGAGAGTATGAAGGTAGGAGGATGTCAGAGAGATGAAATTCCCTTTTTTATATGCCTTTTGGAGAAAGCAGCTATTTCAACAAGTTGCCTTAATGTTTTTCTGCAGACACTGTTGGGACCTGTGTTATATTTGAAGAAAATGTTGAATATGGTAAGTGATTGCTATGCTGACTCAACTCTTTTTGTTATCAAATATTTCAAACATACATGTGATGGATATTAAAGTTAAACATCTCATGTACCCACTGTCTACCTGTGTCAAATCCTCCCTTTTGGCTAGGTAGTTAAACATTCCAGATGCATTTGATGCCCCTTGAGTATCCCTCTTCAAAATTACTCCCTTCTGTCTTCAGAGGTAATCACTTTTCTTCAGAGGTGATCACTCTTGAATTTGGTGTTTATCTTTCTTACACCTGATTTTATATTACATATGTGTGTATCAGCAGATAATAAATAGCACTTTCTGGATACTTTCACACTTCATATAAATTGCAGCTTATGATAAATGTATCATTCTATATATTTTTTTCAATTAGAGATATGTTTTGAGATTTTTTACATGCTTATATATATACGTATATATAACTCTTTTCCCTGCTGCTATTTGTGACTGTACCGCAGTTTTGTCTCCAATTAATGGACATGTTGGTTGCTTCCATTTTTATTAATAACTACTAAAATTTATTGAGTGCTTTCTGTATGTCAGGCACTGTTCTAAGTGTTCCGTGTATAAATGTACTGAATCCTCACCACAAGTCTATAAGGTCAAGGGCATTGTTATCTTCATTTTATATTTGAAGAAACTGACGCACAGAGAGATAAAAACATTCTCAAGGTCATAGACCTAGAAGCAGAGCCAGGATTGGAACCAAGATGGTCTGCTCCAGAGCCTGTTTTCTTAATTATGTTTATTTACTCATCACAAAAATGTTTCGTGCATATATGTAAAAATGTCTCTTGAGTATACACTTAGAAACGGAACTGTTAGATAAGTGTGTGTACTAGATTCAACCATCTGAAATTAACAATTTGGGCTGAATATTGCCAGTTTCACATGGTTCAACGTAATAGATACCACTGTGTTGCTCTCTAAAGTGTAGTATCAGTCAGTCACACAGTGGCAGGCTCTGCAGGATTTCAGTGTGCTTCACATTCTTAGCACAGAGTCTCATCCGTCATTCCCGCCTACACCCACAGTTTTTATAAAGCTGTGACCCCAAGCGGCAGGTGGACAGCAATTATTTTTTCTCAGCTTTCTCTCCTGATTGGGGATCTTCTCACTCCAGTCTGGCTTCAAGTAGTGTCTGACTTCGGTGCTCCATTTTGAGTGACAGAATTTTAGATCTCATTACCCAGTAAACCCAAATTCCCGACCCCGTTTTCCCACTCCAGGCTTAATAGACCTTTAGCTTTACTCTCACTTCGGGTTTCTGTCCCCTGTAGATGTGTGTTGTCTTTGAGTTCACTTTTATCTTCAGTTCTTACGTATTTAATCTATTACTTCTCTGTGGCTGGAGCAGGAGGAATGAGTTAAATCTTGAACTTAAGTGCATTATCTTGATAGGAAGTAGTTTAGCTCTCTAAACTGGAACCATTGAGGCTTAACACGATTATTTGATGGCATCAAGCAGTATAATAGTGTTCATTTTGTATTTTAGTGGATGCAGAAGGCAGTAACAAAACAGTGCTAAAATATAAATGCCACACAATGAAGAAGCTCAGCATGACAAGGACTCTTCTGACGGAAAAGAAGGAAGGAGAAGAAAACATAGGTTAGTTCACTTATTTCTCTGAAAATAGATGATTCAGTATTGGCTTTATGACACATTGTTGCCAGGATGTTCTTTGTACTGCATAATAATAACTATGTGTAATAGGTTAAGTGTATGAATATTGAGAGCTCTCCATAAAAAGTACCAAAGATAGATTTTAAGATTTAGTTGAATTTTCATATAGCTGGGGGCACTGGAGACATATGAGAAATTTTTATCTGCTTTGCATTGGAAACGATTGTGAGGAGTTTGTCAAGCAACTTGACATGATTTCAACCCCAAGGAATTCAGCAGCCACTCCTCTCCCCACCATTAAAACTTTGTAAGTACAGAAGATACGATGGTAGCCGTTCTTGACCCCCACAGCATCTCCTGAGGTTTGGGAAGATGCAGTGACCTTCCCCAAGATGCTCACGACTGGAAGAAGCTGGCTTTATATGTGAGGGAGGGACTCTAAGACCACAGTTGTTAATCTGAAGTCTAGTTCTTAATAAACACCCAGTTAGCCTTCTCCAGTTGCTAGTCATCCAACACTAGAGACTTTATGGGTGTTTCTTGCACCTGTAGCAGGCACATGTTTGCAGAGATGGACAAATAACCACTTGATGGTTTAAAAGCCCATTGCTCACCACACCAACCTCTTTCTGTTGCCCTAGGGAATTTGGGACTTGTTTAAAATAAATGTGTTTGTCCACGAAAAACAAGGCTCATTGCTCAAAGACAAATATATTTGAAAGACTAGTAAATAAGACCCTAATGATGAATATTCATGGCTTGATTTATTGTATTTTAAAGAATAAATATTTGAAGGTACATTCATCATCTAGAAATTTATACCAGCTACACATAACTATGTAACAAATCTTTGTTCTTACATATTCCACAACTATCCTTTTTTTTAGGCACTTCGAAGATAATAGGAAGGAGGCACTTGAAGTTCTAGAATGAACTTGAAAGGCAGATACATATCAAATGGCTTAACTATCATTTAAATGTTCTTAAAGGAAGTTACAGTCTTCGCTCTAGTCTTTTAATAATCCAATAGATCTTTGGGAGAATCTGGATGCATCTTTTTATTTATTCATTAGCTTTGTACGGGTTTTCTGAAGTTGCAGCAAGCAGGGCTACTCTTTTTTGCAACACACAGGCTTTTCATCACTGTGGCTTCTCTTGTCGTGGAGCACAGGCTCTAGGCACATGGGCTCAGTAGTTGCAGCACGCAGACTCAGGAGTTGTTGCTTATGGGCTTAGTTGCTCCCACAGCATATGGAATCTTTCCAAACCAGGGATCGAACCTGTGTCCCCTGCTTTGGCAGGCAGATTCTTATCCACTGTGCCACCAGGGAAGTGCAAAGTGTGGGTGTATTTTAATCAAATAAATTAGCAACCAACTATTCAAGGCTGTACTGGTTATCTATTGCTGTATAAAAAGTGACCCCTGACTTAATGGCTTAAAACAGCAGCAACAGAAGCACTGTCTCCCATGTAATCAGGCACTGGGAAACAGCATATTAGCTAGGTGGTCTGGCTTGGGCCTCATGAGGCTGCAGTCATTTTGCTGTCTGGGCTGTAGTCACCTGGAGACTTGAGTAGGGCTGGGAAAACCTGACTGTAGGCTGCCTCACCACGTGGCTGGTGCGTTTGTGCTGGCGGTGGCATTGCCTTGCCCCCCTCACACGACTGGTTTGAGTGCCCTTTGACACAGCAGCTGGCTTTCCCAGACCAAGTGATTTTTAAGAACAAAGTAGAAGCCACAATGTCTTTTATGAACTAGCCTTAGAAGTCACATTCTGTCATTTCTTTGATATCCTGTTCTGTGTAGGAGGGGTGACACAGGGGCATGCGTGTCAGGTAGGTGAAGATCATTGGCAACCATCTTGGATGCCAGCAGAACAAAGTAGACAGGAGTGTAGTCCTGATTTTCTAGGCGCTTGTACTCTAAAGTAAATCACATTTAGACAGACATGGATGTCCATGATTTGACACCCATTTCACTCAAGTTATCTGTTATGTGCCAAGTATTATGCTAAATAACAGAGTAGGCTTTAGGGTGGCTTTAAGGTTTTGAACTTGATGACTAAAAAATATATATTTTTAGAATAATGTTATTCTCTATGTTTAGAATAATGTTATTGCAAGCAAAAAATATAGGTTTTTTTTGTTTAAATAGAAGTCAATAGTTGAAGCTGAGCTGGAGGGAAAGGACTAATCGAGTTTTGAAAGAGGGAGACTTTATAGAGAAAAGATATGGGGTCAACAGTAAGGATGTTTCAGCAAACAGCTGCAGAAGAGTTAGTTTATGGTGGGGTATAGGACAGATGGATGCTCAAACAGGGTGACAAGATAGGTTGGGATATCTTACAGATACCTAATGGAACTTTGACAATGATAGTAAATAGCTTGGGTTATAGAAATTAAGTATCTATGAAAATACTTGGCTTTCTGAAAGGGTCAAAAGGATAAGAAAAAAATGGCTAGCATTATTGAAGCAATTCTTGATTATGGGTGTTCATTGAGGGATTAGGGCTTTGACTGTAGGTATGAAAAGGAACAAAAGTTTTTTTCAAGGATTTTTTTGGAGAGGTTTTTTATTTCACAGTTGGATTCTTCAATTTAAAATGACACATAAATGTTGACTTGGAAGATGATAGAGTGGTATCATCCACTGTATTTGAAAGCTGACCGAATGAGAAGAAAATTGTAGGGAAGTGACAGTTTTCTTCCAGACAAGAGATGGCAGTGGAAGATCAGTTATCTCAGAATGAGCTAGGAACTGGACTCTGGAGAAAGGGCTTAGAATAGTAGTGATTTTCATAATGCATACCTTATAGGCTTTCCAAAGTCTCCATGTAAGATGAAAATTACACGTTTTTTTATCAGTTGGTTCAGGCACCATGTTCCTTTCTTTAAGTTGGGGTTTTATTTTGATAAATATTCATATGAACATTTAAATTAAAAATATTTGTAAGTAACTAAAATTCCTTTTACATATTTCTTGGTTTCTCACCCCACCCACACCCTTCCCTATTAGGTGGTGTGGAATGGCTGCAAATCAAGGAGAATGATTTCTCCTACAGACCCAACATGATTTGTAATTTTCTGCATCAACATGAAGAGGATGATGCTGTAGCTTCAGACCCAGATAAATCTTTGGAGTTGGAAGAGCATGAGACCCAAATGAAAGATAATTCAAACCTGAGTTATGAACAGGAGAAACCACCGAACTTGGAAATAGAGGATTCCGGTCCTCTTATTGATATCCCTTCTTTTGAGACAGAAGGGTCTGTTTTTATGGATACCCAAGAAACTGCCTTAGAAATCACTCCTAGATGAAATGTTTCTCATAATAACTAGTCATGAACTTTTTATAGAATTTTTATATAAAATAATTGACTTTGTAGTTCACAATTTTTATTTTTGTTAGCTATATACACATTTCCATTTCTAGTAGTTTAATATACTAGAATCATTAAGGACCAAATATGAGTTTTTAAAAATATGGTTTCAAAGACTATAGGGACCATTCTGTGATGAGTCCTTTAAAATGGAGGTTTTACTAAGGTAAGTATGTAAGTTTCTATTGCAGCCATTGCAAATGACCACATTTAATGGCTTATGTGCATTAAGCGACAGAAGTGTATTGTAGGTCAGCTGTTTGAGATGGGTCTCACCTGGGCTAAAATCAAGGTATTTGTAGAACTTCTCTTCTGGAGGTGGAATGGAGGACTCCATTTCCTTGCTCATTCAGTTGTTTACAGAACTCAGTTCTTTGCAATTGAAGGACCATGGTCCCATTTGCTTGCTGTTGGCTGAGAACCATTCCCGTATTCCAGAGGCTGCCTGCATTCCTTGACTCATAGCCCCTTCTCTTCAAAGCCAACCGTGGCCAGCTCCCTCTCAGTCCTTGACTCTCTCCTGCTACTTCTGTCATCCTACTGATGGTAGACCCTTCTGTCTTTTATCTGATTACATTGGGCACATCTGGCTGACTTCCCTATTTTAAGGTCTAACTTTAATTCCATCTGCAAAGTCCATTTTGCCATGTGATTTAAACAGGCATAACACTGAAAATTATGTCATGAAAATATTTGGGGTTGGGGGGACATCTTCCAGTCTACCAACAGCAATATTACAATTCTGAGAACAGAAGAATTCAGAAGTGCTTAAGGGCCAAGGTACAGTTCCTGATATTCCAGCTGTAAGTTCACTGCTTTCCTACTGAAGAAAGATGATTGGAATTCAGCTGTAACAGTCATTTTACTACAGTGATACAACACTGTAAAGCCATTATCCTCCAATTAAAAATTAAGTATTACGGTGATAAGCTAGATCTGCTCTAACTAGTATTTTTTTAAGTAAATTATTCACAAACTTTGATACAGGTTGATCTATATGAAATTACCAGTATTTGTTTCTGACTATAAAACCCAGCTATTTTATATGGTTTATGCTGGAATAAAACACACCTCACATTAATTATATATCATAGTGCTCTGTGATGACCTAGAGGCGTGGAATGGGAGAGTGGGAGGGAGGCTCAAGATGGAGGGGGATCATGTATGCTTATGGCTGGTTCACATTGTGTGGCAGAAACCAGCACAATGTTGTAAAGCAAGTATCCTCCCATTAAAACTTTTAAAAAGTTATACCCCTCAACTGTTGAAGGTATAACTTTGTTTTGACAGATTAGAAAATTAACATTCTAGGATGAGAACATTTTTCCTTCCATAAGTTTTGTGACTTTTTCCTATTTAATTGGAAAACAACATACCCTGATTAAAAGCATTTCCAAACCATAAGCATGTATATCCTCCCAATTTTTATATGATTTTAGTCTCAGCTTTCCTTTAATCAGAAACATTTTTTTCTACCATGTGTATGTGGAGAGACTGCTAATTATTTGACCCAATATCTGGTCTTCCTTTTTCTCTTTGTAACAGAATCCCAGAATTTATTCAGGCAGGAGAAGGCAATGGCACCCCCACTGCAGTACTCTTGCCTGGAAAATCCCATGGGAGGAGCTTGGTAGGCTGCAGTTCCTGGGGTGGCTAAGAGTCGGACATGACTGAGTGGCTTCACTTTCCCTTTTCACTTTCATGCATTGGAGAAGGAAATGGCAACCCACTCCAGTGTTCTTGCCTGGAGAATCCCAGAGATGGGCGAGCCTGGTGGGCTGCCGTCTGTGGGGTCACACAGAGTTGTACACGACTGAAGCGACTTAGCAGCAGCAGCAGTGTACGCAGCTTTCCTTGTGTATATGAAAGTGGCCCTATTTTCTAGATATTAGTTCTTCCAAGCTTGATCTATAGATTCAATGCAGTCCCAACAAAACTACAGCAAGTTTTCTATGGATACTGTCAAACTGACTCTAAAGTTTATATGGAGAGGCCAACCCTCAGAATAGCCAATACGATGTTAAAGAATAAAGTAGAAGGACTTCAAGACTTATTGTAAAAACTGTAGTATTATCGACAGTGGGAATTGCTGAAAGAATAGACAAATAAGTCAATGGAAAAGAATAGTGAGGCCAGAAATAGACACAGTCAATTGATCTTAGATTAAGGAACAAAGGCAATACAATGAAGCAAAGAGAGTCTTTTCAATAAACGGTGCTGGGACAACTGGATATCCACATGCAAAAGAATAAAGTGGGACCCCTCTCCAATCTCATATTATACATAAAGACTTACTCAAAATGGACCAACAGGGACTTCCCTAGTGGTCCAGTGGTTGAGACTCCCTGCTCTCAGTGCAGGGGGCCCAGGTTTGATCCCAGATCGAGGAACTAGATCCCACATACCAAGGATCCCACATGCCGCAACCAAAGATCCCAAGTGCGGCAGCTAAGACCTGGTGCAGCCTAATATATACGTTTTTAAATATATAATTGTTTTTAAAAAATGGATTAATGGCTTAAATAAATGTAAGGGCTAAAATTATAAAACTCTGGAGAAAATATAGGTATAAATCTTTTATTATGTTGGATTAGGAAATGGTCTTTTAGATAAAACATGAAAAGTGGAAGCAACAAAAGAAAAAAATGACACATTGGACTTCATCAAAATTGAACTTTTTTGATTCAAAGGACACTAGAAAAAATGACATTATTCAATTGGAGAAAATATTTGCAAATTATCCATCAGATAAGGGACTTGTATCTAGAATGAGAAACTATTGCAACTCAATGAAAAGACAAAGGATCTGAGCATTTTTCTGAAAGAAGGTATGGTTAATCAACCTATGAAAAGATGCTCAAAATCACTTGTCATCAGGGTAATACAAATGAAAACCACAGTGAGCTACCACTTTATACCCACTAGGTAGGATGGCTTGATGAAAAAAGAACAGCAGCAAATTTTGGAGACAAGTGGAAAAGTTGGAACCTGTGGTTAATAGAATAATGCCCTCCCCAAAGCATGTCCACGTTCTAAATGCAGGGATCTGTGAATATGTTACCATACTTGACCAAAGGGAATTTGCTATATGATTAGGTTAAGGATTTTGAGATGGGGGATATAATTGTGGATTATCCAAGTGGGCCACATGTAATTGCAAGAGTTTTATAAGAGGGAGTCAAGCAAGTAACAGAGAAAAAGAAGTTATGCTGGTAGAAATAAAAGTTCGGGTGATGCCTTTTTAAGATACAGGAATACCAAGAAATGCAAACAGCTTATATAACCTGGAAAGGTAAAGATTCTCCCTCCAGTTTTTAGGGGGAATGGAGCCTCACTGACAATTTAGACCTCTAAAATTAGGCTTCTGATTTCTAGAGGTCTCAGTTCAGTCGCTCAGTAGTGTCCGACTCTTTGCCACCCCATGGACTGCAGCATGCCAGGATTCCCTGTCCATCACCAACTCTCGGAACTTGCTCAAACTCATGCATATCAAGTTGGTGATGCCATCCAACCATCCCATCCTCTGTTGTCTCCTCTTCCCACCTTCAATCTTTCCCAGCATCAGGGTCTTTTCCAGTGAGTCAGTTCTTTGCATCAGGTGGCCAAAGCATTGAGTGTGTCAGCTTCAGCATCAGTCCTTCCAATGAATATTCAGGACTGATTTCCTTTAGGATTGACTGGTTGGATATCCTTGCTGTTGAAGGGACTCTCAAGAGTCTTCTCCAACACCACAGTTCAAAAGCATCATTTTTGGGTGCTCAGCTTTGTTAATAGTCCAACTCTCACATTCATACATGACTACTGGAAAAACCATAGCTTTTGACTAGATGGACCTTTGTTGGCAAAGTAATTTCTCTGCTTTTTAATATGCTGTCTAGGTTGTCACAGTTTTTCTTCCAAGGAGCAACCATCTCTAGAAGTCTAACATAATAAATTTGTGTTATGATAGTAAATTTGTGGTAATTTGTTATAGCAGCAATAGAAAAACCAATTCCAGGCCCTCTTATATTGTTAATAGAAATGTAAAATGGTGCAGGTGGAAGTTTTACAGTTCCTCCAAATGTCAAACAGGGTGGCCATATGCAATTCTAGAGAATTAAAAACAAAAGTCTACACAAAAACTTGAACATGGATGTTCAAAGCATCATAAGGTATAAGATTATAAAAGTGGAAACACAAATGTACATAAATTTTTGAATGGATAAGCAAACATGGTATATCCACAGAATGGACCATTACTCAGTTCTAAATGACTGTACTGAGAATGAAGTACCTGAAGTACTGATACATGCTACAACACATGTGAACTGTAAACATGAGCACGTGGGAACACAGTAAGTGAAATAAGCCAGACGAAAAAGGCCACGTATTGTATGAATCCATTTATATGGTATTTTCTCCATAGACAGATCTATGCAGACATAGATTAGAGGTTACCAGGGATTGGCAAAAGTGAAAAGTGGGGAGTGCTACTGGGTTATGAGAAGGGTGATAAAAATGTTTTGGAATTAGTGGTGGTGGGTGTACATCTTTGCAGATACACTAAAAACCACAGAAATTGTACACTTTACAGGACCAGCATGGTACCTGAAATATACAATTGGAACACTGGAGGAAAGTAACGATCTAAGTGTTATTTTCTCCTTACCTTTTATGTGCCGGGCACCATGGCAGTTATAAACTCTACCTCTGATCTCACTGCTTTGTCAATGGTGCATATTGCACATTGATCATTTTAGTGACTGTGAGTACCTACCATTCCATCAACCTTTCTAGCATCCTGGGGGATTCCCAGACGAATAACACCTGTTCCTTGAATATCTGGTTCCAGGTACACACATGAAACAGGCTCAGACCTGGGAGTTTTTCCTGCAGTGCTGCAATGCTTGCAGCTCGACAAAAGTCTCCTCTCCTCCAGTAATAAAATACATAGAAACCATAAGAGATTAAGAATAACTGTGCATGGGCAGTTGGAGCAATTTATGGACAAGATTAAAAACACACATACACACACAAAACCCAACTGCCACTTATCTAGAGCTGGGAGCAAAACTATGCTAGTGCACTCAACACCACCTAAGAGGTGAGCCACCCCTCCAGACCACCCCTGTACACACCGCGTCCTCAAGCCATATAAGGAGCCAGCTCACCTGCCCCGCCCCCTTCCCAGCAAGCAAGGGAACCTGTTACTTGGTTTTAGTCCCTCCTGCAGGCGCCGTCGGAGAAGGCAATGGCACCCCACTCCAGTACACTTGCCTGGCAAATCTCATGGGCGGAGGACCCTGGTAGGCTGCAGTCCATGGAGTCGCTAAGAGTCGGACACGACTGAGCGACTTCACTTTTACTTTTCACTTTCATGCACTGGAGAAGGAAATGGCAACTCACTCCAGTGTTCTTGCCTAGAGAATGCCAGGGATGGGGGAGCCTGGTGGGCTGCCGTCAATGGGGTCGCACAGAGTCGGACACGACTGAAGCGACTTAGCAGCAGCAGCAGGCGCAGTAGCCCCCTTTTAGTGTATCTGTAAAGATGCCTTAATTTCTTCGCTGGCCTCTCCAATTTCTATTGATTGAGGGAAGGCCAAGAACCCTGACCACTATCATATACAGGTGTGTACCTCAAGCTCCTAGAAGCAAGCGTTAACTTTCTAAAAAGAACCCACGCAAAAATCCTGTAACCAAGGGAACATAGTCCCTCCTCCACAGCCGATTGCATCTCCAGGAGTCCCCTTCGGCCGCAGGAAATGGCGTCAGACGCAACTTCCGTTTCCGGAAGCTCGGTTCCGCCTCCGTCAGCACACAGTCCTAGCGCGTAAGCGGGCGGTACACGTGCGTTCACCCGGTTCCCCCTGAGGTAGCGATGGACGCTTTGGATAGAGTTGTGTAAGTGCACTGGGTTCTTTCCCCGGGTAACTTTGGCGCAAAGGGACTCCTGTAGCGGGATGGAGTGTTGGCGTTTCTGCCGCCCATGCTCCTTCCTCATACCCGTTGCCAGTCCGGGTGGACTGGAGCAGCTCCAGGAGGGAGCTGGAGCTCCATGAGGGGAGATGGAGAGCGGGGCAGTCGGCGTGTGGGAGCCCGGAGGTGGAGGTGGCACCAAGGCTTTGGCAGCTTTTATCCTAGACAATTGGGAATGTCTTCGTTTCCGCAGATGTGTGAGAAAGGCGTTAAAGTGAGGGGCTCTAAGCACAGCCCTCGAATCTGACAGATTTAGGTGACAGACCGCCTAGAGCTTTATGGTTGGGTCATTTAGCCTCCCTAAATTTCAGTTTGCTGCATAAAGTAGCATTTATAATAGTCATTCTTCATAGAACTGTGAGGATTATTTGCGAAAATGTAGGTAAAGGCTTTGTTGCAGCGCAGAGAGATGCCCATTTCCTCTTTTTCCCAAACTTGTACATGTTTCTTGAGTTATCCTTGGGTAATCGCTGCTTTAAATTCGTCCAGAAAGTGTTTCTCGATCTCCTAAATAGTTATGTGATTTGCTATGGGTATTTTTGCTGTTTACCTGGGTTAACGTGTAATCAAAAGGACAAATTATTCGTTTGGTCATTAATTCAGGGGTTTTTGCACATTTGCTGTACACTCTGCAGGTCTGGGGCTGCGAAGATGAGTAAGACTAGTTTATTGTCTCATTGGGGGACAAACAGCTAAGAAAACGTAAAAGGTGTTTGCATTAGTTGCTGGTTCATTCAGTTCAGTCGTGTCCGACTCTTTAAGACCCCCTGAACCGCAGCACGCCAGGCCTCCCTGTCCATCACCAATTCCTGGAGTTTACCCAAACTCGTGTCCATTGAGTCGGTGATCCCATCCAACCATCTCATCCTCTGTGGTCCTCTTCTCCTCCTGCCTTCAATCTTTCCCAACATCAGGGCCTTTTCAAATGAGTCAGCTCTTCCCATCAAGTGGCCAAAGTATTGGAGTTTCAGCTTCAACATCAGTCCTTCCAATGAACATTCAGGACTGATCTCCTTTAGGATGGACTGGTTAGATCTCCTTGCAGTCCAAGGGACTCAAGAGTCTTCTCCAACACCACAGTTCAAAAACATCAGTTCTTTAGTGCTCAGCTTTCTTTATGGTCAAACTCTCACATCCATACATAACTACTGGAAAAACCATAGCCTTGACTCGATGGACTTTTGTTGGCAAAGTAATGTCTTTGCTTTTTAATATGCTGTCTAGGTTGGTCATAACTTTCCTTCCAAGGAGTAAGGTGCTTTTAATTTCATGGCTGCAGTCACCATCTGCAGTGATTTTGGAGTCCCCCAAAGTAAAGTCAGCCGCTGTTTCCACTGTTTTCCTCATCTATTTGCCATAAAGTTGCTGGTTAATCAGAAGTAATAAATCACATGGAATATGCAACATACAGCACTTTTATTGGGTTATGGATGCACTAAATCTCTCTTGGTTTGACTTAAAAAATAATGTGTATCTTTATCAACCAGTAAATGATTAGAAGCTTTATATGTGCTTGATATTTTATCTGGAGGAGAGTTTTTTAAAGTCTGTATAGTACAGTATGTGTGTGTGTATTCTGTTTTTCTTTTCCATCCTGAAGTGTACATGGAACCGGAAGAAGGGAGGATCATAGTTACTTAAGAGAAAAGTTATTTCTGTAGGTGGCAGATGGAAAATCAAGATTCTCACTGTAGTGTAAGTGGAGGTGAACAACACAGTGACAGAATACAATTAGAATAATGAATTTGTTTCCCATATGTAGTATAAGTGTGTGTGTGTGTGTGTGTGTGCATATATATTTGGCTGTGCTAGGTCTTTGTTGCTGCGAGGGCTGCTCTCGTTGTGGCCGGTACCTCACTGTATTGGTTTCTCTTGTTGCGGAGTACAGGCTCTAGGGCACAGGAACTTCAGTAGTTGCAGTTCCTGGGCTCAACAGTTGTGGTGCCCAGGCTTAGTTTCTCTGCAGCATGTGGGATCTGCCCGGATCAAGGATCGAACCTGGGTCTCCTGCATTGCAGACAGATTCTTTACCTTTGAGCCACCAGGGAAGCCCCTGTTTTCCTTTCATATTTTGCAGGATGATTGGTTTAGGTGAGTTTTTAAATGTAGCTCATTTTGAAGATTGACCTACATGTCAAGCTGTGTGGCTTTGGACAGATTACGTCAACTGACTCCTCTGTAAAAGATTAGGCCTTAACAGACTAACTATAATGAAGTGTCAGTTGTTATTCTCAGTTGGTGGCAATAGTATTTGACTTTATCAGCAACGATATTGGAGTGGGACATTGGATACTTCCTGGCAGGCATTGTGGTCTTATACCTGGAGGAAAGATAAGTAGTAATTAGCCTCCCTATGCCCACAAGTTGACTGGCAGTTGGTGTGCAGTTCATTGCGTTAGGGTGCAGAGTACTGGTTTGATTGCTTTAAGAGTAAAGAAAAAATAATAGGGTAAAAATAGCAACAGTATTCACTTGAGTCCTTGTTTTTTTTTTAATAAAAGATTTAGAAAACAGTAATAGAATGCGGGGAATATAAAAATGGAAGTCTTTTTAAAGATCAAATTAATTAATGCATTTAATAGTAAAGACTGAATATATTTTATTAATATTCCCCAAAAATGAGATTTTGTGGAATCCTAACTAATAAATGTTATATAATATCTCTTTGATATATAAGAATTTGTATATAAATCTTGGTTTTGTAATATGAGGAAAATGTCTTAAGTTGTTATAAATTGTGATTTTTCACAACAGAAAACCCAAAACAAAAAGAGCCAAGAGATTCCTTGAGAAGAGAGAACCGAAACTCAGTGAAAATATTAAAAATGCTATGTTGATTAAAGGGGGAAATGCAAATTCAACAGTAACACAAGTGCTTAGAGATGTGGTATGTATATTTATATATATATATACACACTTTTAAAATGGTGTTGAAATCATTTTAGAAAGTTTTTAGCATACTGATTGGGTTGCTGAGTAATACATAGAAAACTTTGCCTTGCTTTAAGAAATGCTAACCTTAGAAAAAAACTAAAGTTGGAGGTTGTTTGCCTTACCAAGGAACTGACTACTGGTTTTCCTTACAGCTCCCTTAGTAAATTTCACTTGATTTCAGTGACTGGAATTTGATTTCTTCACATTTCAAGAACATATCTAATTTGTAAAATGAGCTAACTGCATATCATATCCCTTTAGTTTTTTCAACAATACCAACTTCTGTACTGGATACTGGGGATTAATATTTATGTAAGACACAATCGCTCCCTTCAGTGAGCATAGTGAGAGAGACGGAGAGGTAAAAGTTACAGCATTGTGAGTGATGTGCTGTGCTGGAGGTATGCTCGGAGTAGCACGGGAGTCAGTCAGTCAGTCAGTCAGTCAGTCCAGTCGCTCAGTTTTGTCAGACTCAGAGATCCCTTGGACTGCAGCATACCAGGCTTCCTTGTCCATCACCAACTCCCGGAGCTTACTCAAACTCAGTGTCCATCGAGTCGGTGATGCCATCCAACCATCTCATCCTCTGTCATGGAGTAGGATGGGAGGCTGAGTTAAAATCCCATGAGGGTTGCCACACAGAGTTGGCTTCCTAGAGGTGACAGTTAAGCTTCATTTTGAAGGAGCTGAAACAAGAAAAGGAAAAGGAAGAGAAAGAGAAGGGCTTCCAATACTGAGGCAAAAGCTTGTGCATAAAGGGAGTGTGGAGGAGCATGATCCATTTGGGGAATTGCAAATAATTGGGGGTGGTTAAAGGAGAGCGGGCTAAATGAAGCTAGAATTTAAGGAAGTGAAGGGAATCATTTAAATTGGATAGGATATTGAAAGGGCATAGAAATTTTTAATTAGGAAAGTCCTGTCTAAGAATATTAAGCTTGTGTTGCAAGTTATATGTGATCAAAGGGGAGCCATGCAGAAGATATCAGAATAGGATTCAGGAGCTAGGATAACCTTGCATAATGACTGTTACAGTGCTTCACTTTTATCTCTGCTTTTCAGAATATGTTTTGTTTTGAAAGCTATAAATTATGTTTTACAGTATGCACTGAAGAAACCGTATAGCATTCTGTATAAAAAGTAAGTATGATTTCTTTTACTTATTTAATTATATTGTTTCATTATAAAAGTAACAACCAATCACTTTATGGGAGACTTAGAAAAATATTTAAAAAATATTACATTGCCTTACATACATAGCTATGCATATTTCAAAACTTACTTCTTTTTCATCTGTGTATTCATTTGTACTGAACATTCTTACAGAGTTGTAATCATAGCATGTATGTATTACTTTGAAATAGTAATAGACTTACAGAAATGTTGCGAAAATAGTAGAGTTCCCTTATACCCTTCTCCCCACATCTCTTAATGTTATAACTTCTGTAACCATAGCACAGTTATCACAAGTAAGAAATGAACATGGGGACAGTGATTTATACACACTTTTTAATCACAGGCTTGATTTGGTTCATGCCAGTTTTTTCATTAATATTCTTTTCCTCTTCTAGGATCCCACATTGTGTTTGTCATGTCTTCTTAGTCTCCTCCAATTTATGACAGTTCCTCAACCTTTCCTCATCTTTGATGACCTTGACACTTTCGATGAGCACTTGTCAGTTATTTTGTAAAATATCCTTCAGTTTGGACTTGTCTTATGAATAGATTGAGACTGTACATTTTTGGCAGTAATATCATAAAAGTGATGTGCCTTTTCAGTATATCTTACCAAGGAATACTTGATATCTTCTTACTGGTGGTGGTAAATTTGATTTAACTGGTGTCTGCTGGATTTCCCCACTATAAAGTTGCTATTGATATTTTCCCCTTTGTAATTAACGGATGTTTAGAGGAGATACTTACAAGTTTTCAAGTAATCCTAGTTCTCCTCAAACTTGTGCGTATTCATTTTGGCATCTGTCAGTGAATCCTGTCTACAGTAGTGATTACTGTGGTGGTGTAGTGGTTTTCTATTTCCTTCATTCCCTCTACATTTATTAATTGGGATTCTGTAATGAAAATCAGTCCCTTCGTCTCCATTTGTTTAAATTACTTATTTATGTCGGTGTGGACTATATATTTATTACATTCTTTGGGGTTCAGTGCTGTCATGATTTATTTTGTTACTAAATTGTTCTCTCTTTGGCCATTGAAATCTGTCAGGTTGGCTTGTGTGCCCTTTCAAAGTGCCCCTGTATTTGAGCACTTCCTTTCTGGCATCACAAGATGCTCTAGGCTCATCTTGCAGTTTTCATTGCCAGAGCCCTGGAATCAGTCCTGGTTCCATATATTGGAGAAAGATAACTTAGAAACAGAGATCTGGGCATTAAGTATGCTCAGTCCTCTAGCAGACAAGAGCTTGAAAATGTACATAGGTTCATTAACCTATGCATGTATGCACATCTATATTTGTTTATATTTTATATTTATCCATATATTTTAAAAGCCCTGAGTTGATACTGATATTTCCTAAAAATTCATGAGTTCCTACTACTAATTTCAGTTCCACTCCAATACCAGAGACTTCATTTGAGCCTTTCTCCTTTTCTTTTTTGTAATTTCTGTCTTCTGTTTACTTGTGAATTGCTTTTGGCTGTTAATCATAAATGCTGCAGTAATTTTTCCTGATTTATCTTGCATAATTTTTCTAAATACTTTTTTATTGATTATAAAAGTAATATATATTTGTCTTAAATAATTGGGGTAAGAGTAGATAATCACTCATAGATAAACACTGTGTATATTTTCTCATTGTGTAGTTTTGTGTCTATACATCTTTTTTTTTTCTTTAAACAAAATTGAGATCATGTTATATATATGATTTTATTTCTCTTTAAATTGGCAAACATTATGAACTGTATTTACGTGACTAAAAATTCAAAAATATACAGTGAAAATATAATATACACGCACTCTCCTTAGAACAACCAGCATCGTTAGTTTTTTGTGTATCTTAGCAGAATTTCTTCATGCATATTTGAACAAACCTTTTGCATGGGAAGATAGTGTTCTACATTTCTCTATCCACTGTTTGTCCATCTCCACTGCTACCCCTGCTGGTCCAGCCCACCATTTTCTTTCTCTCCTGGATTACTGTGATAGCTGCCTACTGACCTCGTCACTCGCTGTGCTACATTCCCTCCTCACGTAGTAGACAGATCAGCCCTTTAAAAAGAACGTTTGAATCCAGTGATATCACTCTCTTGTCTAAAATCCCCCTGTGCTTCCTGTTACTCTTTTAATAAGTCATATTCCTTACCTGAACCAGCAAGGCCCTGCATTTTCTGGACCATGTCTTCATCTTTAACCTCATATCCCACCATTAACTCTTTGTTCATTAAGCTCCAGTGATATGTGTTGCTTTCTGTTTCTTGAATAGTCTAAACTTGTTTGCATCGCAGAATCTTTTCTTACTTGGTTCCCTCTTCCTAGAGTACTCTTAACCTCAAAACTCTTCCATGGCTAACTCCTCATTTATTAGGCCTCAGCTCAAATAATCGTTTTCTATTCTTCATACTAACACAGTGCCCTGTTTTATTTTTGTCACAACAGTTAGAATTTTTTGAAGTTGTTTACTTTTCCTCTAGAATGTAAGTTCCATGAAAGCAGGGATCTTGTTTGACATGGTATTATGGTATCCCTAGTTCCTAGAACAGTGCCTGGCACTAAATAAATATCTAAATGAATAAATATCTTCCAGCTTCTTTTTTTGATCATTTGAATATATAATTATCTTTATTTAATATTATTACCTTGTTATGAGTGAATTGCTTATTAAAATTACAGTCACTTTTTTTTAAACATTAGGAAAAATATTACAAGGCCATTTGAGGATCAGACATCATTGGTAAGTATAAGAATCTCTGATTTAAGAGGGCATACAAGTGATTATTCAGCCTAATTCATTTAATTTAATAGTAGTCCTAACTTATGACTTTGAATTAGAAATCAACCTGTGTTACAAAATTTTGATGCAGTATAAAGGGGGAGTAAGACTTTTTTATTTCCAAAAATATTACTATAGATCTTATACTTCACTATGGATAGTATGTGTTCATTGCTTGCATGTATATTGATAGAATTTTAAAGAGTTAATTATACTTTAGGTGGATAATTAATGGATTGTCCAAAGGAAGTTTGTTATGGATGGTTTTATAATACAAATTTGATTTTTAAAAATTTTACTTTTCTTTTTTCAAATATTTTTAAAACAGGAAACACTACCTGACTTTTTTCGAAACATGAGAACATGATCGTGTTCTCTTGACAGGAATACTGCTGCTTGTCTTATTTGTTTGTTTGCTGCATGGCATGTGGAATTTTAGTTTCCCTGACCAGGGGCTGAACCCACTGTGCCCGCTCTGTTTTGGAAGTTTGGAGTCTTAACCCCTGAACTGCCAGGGACGTCCCATAGTTTGTTCTTTTAGTTAGTGATTTCATAGGAAAAGTTTTTGAATAGAATCTCAATGATTACCTAAAAAACTGAAATTGAGCATCTTATCCTAATGTGGCATCTAAGTGCAGTGAAAATTACAATATATTAAGAAAAATATTCTCAAAATAAATGTTTTTTAATTAAGTTGCTTTTATCACAGTCTTGAATTTTTCACAGTCATTTTTCACAGTCTCTTGAAGAGATCATGAAAGTAAAAATATATAGAGAGTCTAGCCCAGAATTCTATCTCTTCTATACATGACTTACCCAGGGCTGGTTTTATTTTGTAATACCATGGTGCTTTTAGTTGAGTGGCCACTGTGTAGAAGTATTGTGTTGTAGAATCTGTAGCATTTTGTATGTTTTTTTCCAATCTAATGTTGATAGGACATTTTTTCTTTTTCTTTTTTTTTTTAGGACATTTTTTCTCACACTTGAAATTATGGCTTTTATCCTCTTTGATCTTCTACTTCCAGAAACAGGAGATATTTCATTGGCTGTAATAAATTTCATAATGCTAGAGCTCTATATGGTTGTGGAAACAGTGGTCATGTTAGAAATTTGGTTGATTTCCTCCTGACTGCCCATCCCCCAGTAGGACACTTCTTATACTGCAGTCTTGGAATTGTGCACAGAAGCTGGGGAATATACTTCCTGTGGGCTGAATCCCTGTTTCTGTGAGGCTTACGAGCTAAGATGGTCTTTACATTTTTAAAGCTTTTTTTTTTTTTAAGTATATAAAAAGTCTAAAACATTTATTATCTGGCCTTTTGGAGATAATTTGACTTCTCTTGCTCTAGAATTTTAATAAAAAGTTGACTTTATGGAGAAGGATGACGGATAAGTACTATATATAGGCTTCCCTGGTAGCTCAGACAGTAAAGAATCTGCCTGCAATGTGGGAGACCTGGGTTGGGAAGATCCCCTGGAGGAGGGCATGGCAACCTGGAGAATCGCAATGAACAGAGGAGCCTGGGGGGCTACAGTCCATGGGATCTCAAAGAATTGGACACAACTGAGTGACTTAGCACACACACCACATATATACATATATGTGAAAGGTAGTTTATGGAAACCTTTGGGATGTTAACATGAGAATGTAAAAACAAATTTTTTTTTTTTTTTTTGAACAAGTGTTTTTTGAGCACCTGTTTGGTGCCAGACCCAGTGTAAATTGCTTTCACATATAACATCTCATGTGGTTCTTGCAGATTTTTGCAGGAGGTGTTACTGTGTTTGATTTACATGATAAAACTGATTCTCAGAAAGGTTGACCAATCCCATAGTAAATGGCAAAGCCAGAATTCTTAGACTTTCTGACTCTATCCTCTACACAGGGAGTAGAAAGGCAAGTAGGTAGTTGTTTGTCCCGTTTACTTCTTTTAACACTGGAATGAATGATAACCAAATAGGGGCCCACACCTCAGGTCTTGGACTCAGTAGAGAAGTTGAGGATTATGGTTGCTTCACATGTTCTTTAATTATTTGCCATTAATTTAGGAAGCTTGTACTTCCGTGATGATCCGGTGGCTAAGAATCTGCCTTCAGATGCAGGGGATGTGGGTTCCATTCCTGGTCAGAGAACTAAGGTCCCATGTGCTGCAGGGCAGCTAAGTCCATGTGCCACAACAAGGACCTGGTGAAGCCAAAAATAAATGAATAAATAAATTTAAGAAGCTTTTCCAACTGTGCTTGAACTAAACTGGAACACATTCAATCTAATTTTTGTGCTGAGATTTGGAATCTCTGTAAACTGAATCGAAGTATCAATATGTGGGATGTAAAGTATAGGTACTAATGTAGAAGAAACTGTCTAGGATACCCCATAACTCTGTTTCCACCTCTCTCAAATCTGTAATGGAAGCCAGTACTTTTGAGAGCCAAATAGTGAAAAATCTCTTACTGGTAGGAACATCATAGTTCTGTCAGTTAGTCCTTGCTTGGTGCACAAAGTGGAACTAGTCACAGCTGGGATGGTGTGGAGATTCTAGGGCAAGATTCCTGCATGGAAGGAGTTTGCAGTTAAAAGTAGTTAAATGCCTTGTAAACACATGAGTACATTTATAAATATCCAAAAACACCGTATTGATTAATTCACATAAGTCCATAGTATATTCATGTGTGTCCTGTAATGGAATACTTCAAGTGCTATTCCAAAATAACTGCATAACTGAAAATAAATGGCCTTTTAAAATTTATTAACCTAGTAGTTTTCATTTCGGAGAAGGCAGTGGCAACCCACTCCAGTACTCTTGCCTGGTAAATCTCATGGACGGAGGAGCGTGGTAGGCTGCAGTCCATGGGGTCACAAAGAGTCGAACACTTACTGAGTGACTTAATTTTGACTTTTCACTTTCATGCATTGGAGAAGGAAATGGCAACCCACTCCACTGTTCTTGTCTGGAGAATCCCAGGGACAGGGGAGCCTGCTGGGCTGCCGTCTATGGGGTCGCACAGAGTCGGACACGACTGAAGCGACTTAGCAGCAGCAGCAGTTTTCATTTTGGTCTTAAACTCATATCTTTTCCCTAAGTGCCTCAAATTTTTAAAAATTTAAGTAAAAAGCTGCAAATAAAGACCTTTTCCTTTGTGTATTCCTATCTAGTTTACTATGTCTTCTTTAATTTCCACTGAAAAGACTCATGGACATTTTGTTTTTAGTTTAGAGGTACAATTCTTTTTTCCTTTTTAATTGAAGTATAGTTGACTTACAATGTTGAGTTAGTTTCTGGTATACCTCAAACTGATTCATTTATGCATATATATGTTCTTCACATTCTTTTCCATTATGGTTTATTACAGGATATCAAATATAGTTCCCTGTGCCGTATAGTAGGACTTTGTTGTTTATGTGTGGTAGTTTGAATCTGCTAATCCAAACTCCTAAATTATCCTTTCCCCACCCTCTTTCCCTTTAGGTAACTGTAAGTTTGTTTTCTGTGTGTGTGAGTCTGTTTTGTAAATAAGTTCATTTGTGTCATATTTTAGACTATACATACAAGTTATATGCTGTTGTCTTTGTCTTCAGTTATTATGATCACCTCTAGGTTAATCAGTATTGCTGCAAACGACATTATTTCATTCTTGGTTGCTGAGTAGTATTACACTGTGTGTGTGTGTGTGTGTGTGTGTGNATATAAAAAGTCTAAAACATTTATTATCTGGCCTTTTGGAGATAATTTGACTTCTCTTGCTCTAGAATTTTAATAAAAAGTTGACTTTATGGAGAAGGATGACGGATAAGTACTATATATAGGCTTCCCTGGTAGCTCAGACAGTAAAGAATCTGCCTGCAATGTGGGAGACCTGGGTTGGGAAGATCCCCTGGAGGAGGGCATGGCAACCTGGAGAATCGCAATGAACAGAGGAGCCTGGGGGGCTACAGTCCATGGGATCTCAAAGAATTGGACACAACTGAGTGACTTAGCACACACACCACATATATACATATATGTGAAAGGTAGTTTATGGAAACCTTTGGGATGTTAACATGAGAATGTAAAAACAAATTTTTTTTTTTTTTTTTGAACAAGTGTTTTTTGAGCACCTGTTTGGTGCCAGACCCAGTGTAAATTGCTTTCACATATAACATCTCATGTGGTTCTTGCAGATTTTTGCAGGAGGTGTTACTGTGTTTGATTTACATGATAAAACTGATTCTCAGAAAGGTTGACCAATCCCATAGTAAATGGCAAAGCCAGAATTCTTAGACTTTCTGACTCTATCCTCTACACAGGGAGTAGAAAGGCAAGTAGGTAGTTGTTTGTCCCGTTTACTTCTTTTAACACTGGAATGAATGATAACCAAATAGGGGCCCACACCTCAGGTCTTGGACTCAGTAGAGAAGTTGAGGATTATGGTTGCTTCACATGTTCTTTAATTATTTGCCATTAATTTAGGAAGCTTGTACTTCCGTGATGATCCGGTGGCTAAGAATCTGCCTTCAGATGCAGGGGATGTGGGTTCCATTCCTGGTCAGAGAACTAAGGTCCCATGTGCTGCAGGGCAGCTAAGTCCATGTGCCACAACAAGGACCTGGTGAAGCCAAAAATAAATGAATAAATAAATTTAAGAAGCTTTTCCAACTGTGCTTGAACTAAACTGGAACACATTCAATCTAATTTTTGTGCTGAGATTTGGAATCTCTGTAAACTGAATCGAAGTATCAATATGTGGGATGTAAAGTATAGGTACTAATGTAGAAGAAACTGTCTAGGATACCCCATAACTCTGTTTCCACCTCTCTCAAATCTGTAATGGAAGCCAGTACTTTTGAGAGCCAAATAGTGAAAAATCTCTTACTGGTAGGAACATCATAGTTCTGTCAGTTAGTCCTTGCTTGGTGCACAAAGTGGAACTAGTCACAGCTGGGATGGTGTGGAGATTCTAGGGCAAGATTCCTGCATGGAAGGAGTTTGCAGTTAAAAGTAGTTAAATGCCTTGTAAACACATGAGTACATTTATAAATATCCAAAAACACCGTATTGATTAATTCACATAAGTCCATAGTATATTCATGTGTGTCCTGTAATGGAATACTTCAAGTGCTATTCCAAAATAACTGCATAACTGAAAATAAATGGCCTTTTAAAATTTATTAACCTAGTAGTTTTCATTTCGGAGAAGGCAGTGGCAACCCACTCCAGTACTCTTGCCTGGTAAATCTCATGGACGGAGGAGCGTGGTAGGCTGCAGTCCATGGGGTCACAAAGAGTCGAACACTTACTGAGTGACTTAATTTTGACTTTTCACTTTCATGCATTGGAGAAGGAAATGGCAACCCACTCCACTGTTCTTGTCTGGAGAATCCCAGGGACAGGGGAGCCTGCTGGGCTGCCGTCTATGGGGTCGCACAGAGTCGGACACGACTGAAGCGACTTAGCAGCAGCAGCAGTTTTCATTTTGGTCTTAAACTCATATCTTTTCCCTAAGTGCCTCAAATTTTTAAAAATTTAAGTAAAAAGCTGCAAATAAAGACCTTTTCCTTTGTGTATTCCTATCTAGTTTACTATGTCTTCTTTAATTTCCACTGAAAAGACTCATGGACATTTTGTTTTTAGTTTAGAGGTACAATTCTTTTTTCCTTTTTAATTGAAGTATAGTTGACTTACAATGTTGAGTTAGTTTCTGGTATACCTCAAACTGATTCATTTATGCATATATATGTTCTTCACATTCTTTTCCATTATGGTTTATTACAGGATATCAAATATAGTTCCCTGTGCCGTATAGTAGGACTTTGTTGTTTATGTGTGGTAGTTTGAATCTGCTAATCCAAACTCCTAAATTATCCTTTCCCCACCCTCTTTCCCTTTAGGTAACTGTAAGTTTGTTTTCTGTGTGTGTGAGTCTGTTTTGTAAATAAGTTCATTTGTGTCATATTTTAGACTATACATACAAGTTATATGCTGTTGTCTTTGTCTTCAGTTATTATGATCACCTCTAGGTTAATCAGTATTGCTGCAAACGACATTATTTCATTCTTGGTTGCTGAGTAGTATTACACTGTGTGTGTGTGTGTGTGTGTGTGTGTGCGTGCCACATCTTCTTTATCTACTCATCTGTCAGTGGACATTTAGGTTGCTCCCATGTCTTGGTTGTTGTAAATAGTGCTGCTATGAATTTTGGGGTGCATGTATCTTTTCGAATTAGAGTTTTCTCCAGATATGTACCCAGCAGTGGGATTGCTGGATTATCTGGTAGCTCAGTTTTTAGTTATTGCTGGTGGTTTTTTTTAAAGTAATTTATTGTTGACTGTGCTGGGTCTTTGTTGCTGCGCAAGCTTTCCTCTAGTTGTGGTGAGCAGGGGCTACTCTGGTTGCAGTGCTTGGGCTTCTGTTTGCAGTGGCTTCTCTTGTGGAGCACAGACTTTAGGTGTGTGGGCTCAGTAGTTGCGGTTCCCAGGCTCTAGAGCACACATTCAGTAGCTGTGGTACACGGGCTTAGTTGCTCTGTGGTATGTGGGATCTTCCTAGACCAGGGATTGAACTCTGTCTCCTGCGTTGGAGGTGGATTCCTTACAACTGAGCCACCAGGGAAGCCCTTGCTTTTAGTTTCTGAAGGAGTCTTCATGCTATTTTGCATAGTAGCTGCACCCAGCTTACATTCCCAGTGGTGTAGAAGGGTTTCTTTTTCTCTACACTCTCTCCAGCATTAGTTATTCATAGACTTTTTATTTTTGCAGGTCACATCATGTGGTATGTGGAATCTTAGTTCCCTAGCCAGGGATGGAACCCATGCCCCTCTGTAGTGGAGGCACAATCTAAACCACCAGACTGCCAGGGAGGTCCCCTAGACGTTTTTTATAATAGTCATTTTGCCCGGTGGCTCAGTTGGTAAAGAATCCGCCTACAATGCAGGAGACTAAAGTTCAGTCCCTGGGTTGGGAAGGTCCCCTGGAGAAGGAAATGGCAGCTCACTCCAGAATTCATGCCTGGAGAATTCCATGGACAGAGGAGCCTGGTGGGCTACAGTCCATGGGGTTGCAAGAGTCTGACATGACTTTGGAGTAAACTAACACCAACACCAACACCATTCTGACTTATATGAGGTGTTACCTTACTGTAGTTTTTATTTGCATTTCTTTAATAATTAGCTATGTTGAGCATCTTTTCATGTGTTTATTGGCCATGTATGTCTTCTTTGGAGAAATGAATATTTAGGTCTTCTGTCCATTGTTTAGGCTGTTTTTTTGTTGTTGTTATCGAGTAGTATGAACTGTTTGTATATTTTGGAAATTAAGCCCTTATTGGCCTCATTGTTTGCAGATATTTTCTCCCATTCTATAGGTTGGCTTTTTTCATTTTGTTTATGGTTTCCTTTGTTGTACAGAAGCTTGTAAGTTTGATTAGATCTTATTCATTTTTGCTTTTATATGAGTCTTTAAGCCATTTTGAGTTTATTTTTGTGTGTGGTGTGAGATGTGTTCTAACTTCATTGATTTACATCAGTTGTCTAGCTTTCCTAGCACCACTTGCTAAAGAGACTGTCTCGTCTCCCTTGTATATTTTTGCCGCCTTTGTTGACGATTTTTGACCGCGGGTGTGTGGCTTTATTTCTGGACTCTGTCTTCTGTTCTGTTGGTGCGTAGTCTGCTTTTGTGCCACCACCATTACTGTAGCTTTTTAGTATGGTCTGGAGTGTGTTATGCCTCCTGCTTTATTTATTCTTTTTCTTTAGGATTGCTTTGGCAGTTCTGGATCTTTAGGTCCCATATAAATTTTATGATTATTTGTTTTGGTTTTGTGAAAAATATCGTGGATAATTTGATAGTGATCACCTTAAATCTGTAAATTACTTTGGATAGTATGGCCATTTTAACAATATTAATTCCTCCAATCCAGAGTGTGGGGTGTCTTTTCATTTCTTTAAATCATCTTCAGTTTCCCTTGTCACTGTCTTAATGGTTCTCAGCATTTAAGTCTTTACTTGCTTGGGCAGGTTTGTTCCTAAGTTGTTGTTTTTTTGATGTGATTAAAAAAGGGATTTTTTTTTTTTCTTTTACTTTCCCTTTCTGGTATTTCCTGGTTAGCATAAAGAAAGGCAGCATGTTTTGTATGTTAATCTTGTATCCTGCTGCTTTGCTGAATTCATTGATCAGTTCTAATAGTTTTTGAGTGGACTCTAGGATTTTCTGTATTTAGTATCATGTCTTCTGCATATTATGACAGTTTTACCCCTTCCCTTCCAGTTTGAGTACCTTTTATTTCAGAGAAGTACAATTCTTAAAGTTCTTATATTTTATGCATTGATTTAATGGAATTTCTTTGGTTTTACAGGAATTTTTTTCAAAGAAGTCAGATTGTTCTTTATTCATGTTTGGCTCCCATAATAAGAAGCGGCCAAATAATCTAGTAATAGGTAAACATCATTTACTTTTTAAAACTTTTATTTTATAGAGTCAGTTCTGTGGCTCAGATTGATGGTATTCAGGAGTAACCAGTAAACACTAAGCTAGTTTTTTATTTATCTACCAGTCTGCAGGTAAAGGATGGGCATGTTAATATCACCTTTGATCAAGTTGTAGAGGTTTTTTGACTATAGAACGTATATCCTAAAATCAATATTAGAGTGAGGAAAAGAAAAGTATCATACTTACTCACATAAAGTGATCCTTTCCTAATAAATACCTGTGTAATAAACATATTTAAAAATAAACCCTTGCTCTGTATTGAGACTTGGGTTGGCACAGTCAGTGACTCAATGGCAAGCTCATTACCCTCCATGGACTTTTATTTGCTCTTCTGTAAAATAAGGAAGTTTGGCTAAGTGATCTTTCAAGATCCTTTCCAGGACCAAGGTTGTAACAGTTCATTCTAGGTGGAGTTGAAAATTTAAGGAAGAAGGAACATGTATGGGAGATTAAAAGACAAAAAAAAAGGAGGCAGATAAGTAGGTGAATATAAGGCAGCTCTTTTGGAAAAATAAATGATTAAAAGAGAATGTGTTTTTTTTCTAGGTCGTATGTATGACTACCATGTGCTGGATATGATTGAATTAGGTATCGAGAAGTTTGTCTCCCTTAAAGATATTAAGGTAAGATAATTGAGTTTTAAAAAATAAGCATTTTATGTTGATCTTGGGCAATAGTGACATCTTGTGGTGAAGAGTAAGGATACAGTTTTGTAGCTTAAATGAGAAAGAACTTGGTTTTTATGCTAGTGTGCTCTAAAAACTAAAAAGCACAATTTCATTTTATCTTCAAAAAGAGGAAGATATTTACTGTGTATAACACATACGTAGGCGGTTAGAATTCAGAGTTGTTACTAACTCTCCCTTAGGCTCTTAGTAGAAGTGCTATCCTTAACCTCAGAAATTTCACAATTTTCAAAGTGAACCCTGCTTTAAACCTGGGAAGCTTTGGGTGATCCTAGAGTATTTTGACTGCTAGCCATCAAATTGCTAGCTCACTTCTCCCCTTGAGAACTGGCACCTTTGTGTCTCCTTTGTTTGGGATTATGAAATAGAAAGTAGTAAATAGTTTTAGAAAGGCAAAAAAACTGTTCTAATGTAGCTTCTGGATCCAAATTGGGCTTCCACTCCCTCTGACCTCTGCTCCTGGCTTGATCTTGTCTAGCAAACACAACATTTCACTGTGACCTCTTAGCTGCCCTCTAAGGCCAAAATTATTTTCCCTGTTGTATAGATTTGGTGACAGAGGCCCAAAGGAATTCCGTTGATGACCTAGGGTCATACATATAGTAAATGGTACAACTAAGATTAGGACTCAAGGACTTTGGTACTATACTTGATCTTAGCCAAAAGGCCGGGGAGCATTAGGACTCAAGAATTTTGAAAGAAAGGATATTGAAGTCTTTAATGGAAGGTTATGTACTTGTTCTCAGTTTATGGATCTTTGAGGATCTTGGTATAGTTGAAAGAATTATAGCAAATACATAATCACTCCTTTTCCCAGCCTCCCCTAAGAAGAGGACATGCTGTCTAAATTTCCTGTAGATTTTAAAAAAAGCTTTTATCAGATCCCCACTTAATCAGCTACATGAGCCTCCTCATGTACAGGGTACAGGGTACCCTGAGGTACCCTGTATCCTTAGGTACAGGGTAGAACAGTGAGATTGGATTTAGAGACGGAACACTTGGGTTTAAGGCCTTTGCTGGTCATTTAGGTGACATTTGTGACCTGAGAAGTCAGTTATTTCCCTGACCCACAATTGGCAGTCAAATGTTAAATAGATGTAACAACGTCAGATGAGAGAATATATGTGAAAATGTTTACAGTGAAAATAATATGTTGAAAAGTATTCTGAAAGATATGTAGACCGTGGTGCTTTGTTGTGGAGGCCGTTGTTTTGTCAGTGTGTTACAGGTTCTCTCTGGGGCTGTGTGTGCACCTCTGGAGATGAGCAGTGCCACTGCTGCTAGTATGGGCCCTGTTAGTGGATGTGAGCGCTGGCTGATGCCTACATGCCAGCCCCTCTGCTCTTTATACTTCCCTTCCAGAGCAAAGACATACCCTGTCACTGTGTAGCTTCTCAACTGGACCACAAAATCATTACTGTTTGGCAGGCTTGTTCTTAACAAGAACTGTTTAAATTGAGTACTAAATTTTCACTCATGGAACATATCCATAACTATAAAATTCATTAACTGATGAGAATGTGCTTACATTGGCAGTCCCTACATAGGCTATTAACCAGTCCCCTTCACTATGACCTATTACTTGGTTATTATACAAGCTTATACTTTTAGTTTGTTTTGAAGTTGCATGTCTTGTTGCGCTTTCTCTCCAGATTTATTTCCTCTTTATTTCTACCTCCTTATTTTAAAGACTTCTTTACCAGGCATTTCTTTTCTGTCTTGCCCACTTTTATTGCCAAGCTTCACCCTTTTGTTAATACTTAAGCAACAAGTGATTAGACACTACCAGGAAATAGAGTGATTATTCTAGAAGCTTGTTTTCTAAGATGATCAAAATTCTAGGAGTGGTTATTCTGCATAGAATAAGTCTAAGGAATGAGATGATTTAAAATTTAAGGTTAGTTAGGGCTTCCCTGGTGGCTTAGAGGATAAAGCGTCTGCCTGCAATGCAGGAGACCTGGGTTCGCTCCCTGGGTCGGGAAGATCCCCTGGAGAAGGAAATGTCAACCCACCCCAGTGTTCTTGCCTGGAGAATCCCATGGGTGGAGAAACCCGGTGGGCTACAGTCCATAGCGTCGCAAAGAGTTGGACATGACAGAGCGACTTAACTTTGACTAACCTTTCAGGCATAGATGAACACGAAAGAGTCAGTGGGTCTCGAAGGTCTACTCAGGTCCTCAATCAGACTTAGCCCATCTCCTAAGTAGACAGGTCAGGTTCAGGTTGAAAGCAGAGAATGGCAACAAGAGTGGTCGTGGTGAACAGGAGGCAACAAATGCCCTCTGGCCCAGTAGCCGAGGGTGTTTGTTTTTTTGTTTCTTGTCTTATCACCTCCTCATCCCCCAATTTGGAAAATCCTTGATTAGTGTCAGAGTAGAGATATTAGAATCAATGGAAAGCTTAGACCAACAATCATTTTTCTTCCCTAAATTAATCCTTTAGTTAAAGAATTTTTTTTCTTTGTTTTTTTTTTTTTTTTTTCACTTTGGTAAAACAAAAATTCACAATTCCTTTTGGTATTGAAAATATCGAATTAGATTCCTGGAGGTCCAGTTAGGACTCTGAGTTTTCACTGCCAAGGGCTCTGGGTTCAATCCCAGATTTGGGAACTAAGAGCCCACAAACCATGCAGTGCAACCGAAAAAAAAGAAAAGCCAGAACTAGACAGAACACTTTTTGTAGTAAGAACTTTGATTCTGTTGAGTGAGGACTGCCCATATTTTCTGTAGCTTGTATAACATATTGCTTCCCATGTGAATGTTTAGCTGGTAGTTTATTTAGTTTTCATTTTAAAATACTACAAATGACGCAGTAGGAAAAGCATATTGTTACAAATAATTCAAAGAAATTAAATTTATTTCAGCTCTGAAACGTTGGCTGTTAGAGGGATGTGTTTGTTTTCTAGCTTAGCTTTTTATTTTATTCTTTGCATAGAAAGTAGCTTACCTCATTCTTTAATCACTTATTAATTTGATACTAAGAAAGTAGAATGAAAAAAAAATTTTTTTAGCATAAAAAAATGTATAAATGAAAAAATCCCCACTCTAGTTTTAAGTATACAATTAGTATTCATAGGGACTTCCTGGCATTCTGGTAGTTAAGACCGTGCTTCCAGTGCAGGGGTCACAGGTTCAGTTCTTGATTGGGGAACTAAGATTCCACATGCCTTGCAGTGGGGCCAGGAACGATAAGTAAAATCAGCATTCATAGATATAGTTTTAGGACAGTTAAGAAAATATGAAAATGTATTGCTATAAATATTGACTACTTGAAAATCAGCATATAAACAGTTCAGACTTAATAATTATATAATTATATTTTTTTTATTTCCTAGAATAGTAAATGTCCTGAGGGAACAAAACCCATGTTAATATTTGCAGGTGATGATTTTGATGTAACAGAAGACTACAGAAGACTAAAAAGTCTTCTTATTGGTAAGTATTTTAATTTTTTTCTGCAGGATAGCTCAAGTAGGCATTCTAAGAGTTGTCATTGGTGGTAGCAGTTTGCAGCTTCACTCTGGATAAACAAGCTTTTTTGTTTAATCTCTCGTTTTCCTTTTCATTATTTTGTTTATTCTCCACTAGACAGAAAGAGTTAAAGGGATATTATTCTCTATAGATTATTATTTCTTTCTGCTAGTTGGTAACTTTGGTACCAACCTATTTATATGGCATTTTACACTTTACTACATTCTTGCACCCATCTTCTATCATTATTGGCATTATTAAATTTAGAAAATTGAAAAGTTCTATTTTAAAGATTATTATACATCATCTACTCCCAATTCAAAAACCTGTTAGTTTCTCTTAGTCTGATATACAAGGCATTTCACACTATAACCCCATATAATTTGCTTTCTTGACCTCCACCAATTTCCCTCCTCCCTTTTCCATTTAAAAATAAAAACAAAAAACCTCCTAAGGTTGTTTTATAGGTGACTGATTCTTAGTGAACGATATTCATTCCTAATGTTTTATCTAATGACAACATCCCTTTCTATGTATTCACTTTCGTAAATTCCAGTATACAATGTAGTTATTTCCTGAGATTGCTGTTAGATTTACCAGTTTTAAACCACTTTTTCGCCGATTATACAGAGTGAAGTAAGCCAGAAAGAAAAGCACCAATCCAGTATACTAACTCATATATATGGAGTTTAGAAACATGGTAATGATAACCCTGTGTTCGAGACAGCAAAAGAGACACAGATGTATAGAATGGACTTTTGGACTTTGAGGGAGAGGGAGAGGGTGGGAAGATTTGGGAGCATGGCACTGAAACATGTATACTATCAGGTAAGAAACGAATCGTCAATATATGTTCAATACAGGATGCTTGGGACTGGTGCACGGGGATGATCCAGAGAGTTGATACGGGGTGGGAGGTGGGGGGGTGGTTCAAGATTGGGAACTCATGTACACCTGAGACGAAAAATTTTAATTAATAAAATAAAATAAATAAATAAATAAATAAAGGTGTTCCATTAAAAAAAAACAAAACATAAACCACTTTTTCTCTTTGTTGAAAAGCTGGGATTATTGTTCTCTATGTTTTCTTAAAGGTTACTAATACTTAATACTCTGTGATCACATCTCCACAGCTGTATTCTAACTCTGCAAAGTAATTTAGTTTATCCCTAGAGATATTAACTCTTGATACTCAGTGGAATTTTCTTAAGTTTAAATAATGTGTTCAATTTGAGCTTTTTTGGCATCATTGTTGCAAGCTATGCCTTAACTTTTTTGGTTGCCCTTCTTTTGGGTTTTTATATACTTTGCCCTAGATCACTTTGAAAAGTTGCTCGGATATATTTTATAAATAATTTAAATATATGCTCTTTACAAATCTTAGCCAACTGAAGAAAGTTTGTGGGCGGACACATTACTTTTATGTTACTTTATTGGAATTACTTATGGTCCTGTTGAGAATAAAGTTTTCAGGACTTCTCATTTCTCTTATTAATAATGGCTATTTTTGAAAAACTAAGTAAATATTCCTGCTGCTGCTGTTGCTAAGTCGCTTCAGTCGTGTCTGACTCTGCAACCCCATAGACAGCAGCCCACCAGGCTCCCCCGTCCCTGGGATTCTCCAAGCAAGAACACTGAAGTGGGTTGCCATTTCCATCTCCAGTGCATGAAAGTGAAAAGTGAAAGTGAAGTCGCTCAGTTGTGTTCAACCCTCAGCGACCTCATGGACTGCAGCCTTCCAGGCTCCTCCATCCATGGGATTTTCCAAGCAAGAGTACTGGAGTGGGGTGTCATTATTACCTCCTTAATCCTTACTAAAGCTCTTGAGTTTGGTAACATTTCAATATACAGATGGAAAGATGGAGGCTGAGAGAGGTTAAGTGTTATTAAGCAGGTGAGGCAGAATCAAAACCCAAAGCTTGTGCTTTCTGCTTCTGCTCTTCATACTGCCCATGGTAAATAATTCCTTTGCAGAGTCTTTACTTTTGGTTCTTACCTCTGTTTTCCATGGATTTAAAAAACCGTACATGGAAGACAAGTACCAATATTTCTTTGAATATTACATATTTGGGAATATCAGGGGAGTTTTTTTTTTTAGCCAAGATTTCTAGCACTTGTACTACATTGGCCCAGATTTCCAGCTTTTCTCTTGTTTTTATGTTTAATTACTATTAATGAGGGAAGTACTTGTAATTTGTTAGAAACAGAGCTTTGTTGCTTTTGTTTAAATGGTTATCTTATTATTTTGTGCTTCCACTAGATGGCAGGAATAACCACATAATACAGTGATGAGCAGTAGGAAGTAAAAACCACAAAGGCATAGGGAAAGAAGAAATACAGGTAGATTGTCTGGCACTTAGAATTGAGTTTTTAATATAAATAGGAAGCAAGAAGGTTGCAGGCCAGGAAGCAACAGTTAGAACTGGACATGGAACAAAAGACTGGTTCCAAATAAGAAAAGGAGTATGTCAAGGCTGTATATTGTCCCCTGCTTATTTAACTTATATGCAGAGTACATCATGAGAAATGCTGGACTGGAAGAAACACAAGCTGGAATCAAGATTGGCGGGAGAAATATCCCAATAACCTCAGATATGCAGATGACACCACCCTTATGGCAGAAAGTGAAGAGGAAATATCCCAATAACCTCAGATATGCAGATGACACCACCCTTATGGCAGAAAGTGAAGAGGAACTAAAGAGCCTCTTGATGAAAGTGAAAGAGGAGAGTGAAAAAGTTGGCTTAAAGCTCAACATTCAGAAAACAAAGATCATGGCATCCAGTCGCGTCACTTCATGGGAAATAGATGGGGAAACAGTGTCAGGCTTTAATTTTTCTGGGCTCCAAAATCACTGCAGATGATGACTGCAGTCATGAAATTAAAAGACACTTGTTCCTTGGAAGAAAAGTTATGACCAACCTAGACAGCATATTCAAAAGCAGAGACATTACTTTGCCGACTAAAGTCCGTCTAGTCAAGGCTATGGTTTTTCCTATGGTCATGTATGGATGTGAGAGTTGGACTGTGAAGAAGGCTGAGCGCCAAAGAATTGATGCTTTTGAACTGTGGTGTTGGAGAAGACTCTTGAGAGTCCCTTGGACTGCAAGGAGATCCAACCAGTCCATTCTGAAGATCAGCTCTGGGATTTCTTTGGAAGGAATGATGCTAAAGCTGAAACTCTAGTACTTTGGCCACCTCATGTGAAGATTTGACTCATTGGAAAAGGCTTTGATGCTGGGAGGGATTGGAGGCAGGAGGAGAAGGGGACAACAGAGGATGAGATGGCTGGATGCCATCACTGACTCGATGGACGTGAGTCTGAGTGAACACCGAAAGTTGGTGATGGACAAGGAGGCCTGGTGTGCTGCGATTCATGGGGTCCAAAGAATTGGACATGACTGAGCAACTGAACTGAACTGAAGAAAGTTGCAGATTTGCAACTTGGTTGGAGGTGTGTGTTCAAATGTAGAGCAGTAGGAAAAGAGAATTTATCAGGGGCTTTTCTCTTATTAGGAAGTTGTGTTTTTGTTTGTAATTGGCCAGAAAGAAAAGTTATCTTCAGTATTTTCATGCCAGGTATCTATTTTGCTCATTCTGAATTTTGCTTCTCTTTTGCTTCCTTAGGTATTATATAAATGTGAGTGAGTGAAAGTTGCTCAGTTGTGTTTGACTCTTTGTGTTTGACTCTATACAGTCCATAGAATTCTCCAGGCCAGAATATTGAAGTGGGGAGTCTTTCCCTTCTCCAGGGTACCTTCCCAACCCAGGGATCAAACCCAGGTGTCCCATATTGTAGGCGGATTCTTTACCAGCTGAGCCACAGGAAAGCCCTAAATATTTATATAGATTTGTAGTTACTCTTAGTGGGTCCTGCTTTTCTGTTCAGTCCATCCTGTTTTTTTTTTTTTTTTTTTCATTTTGGTTACACTGTGTGGCTTGTGGGATCTTAGTTTCCCAACCAGAGCGAGGGATTGAATCCAGGCCATGGCAGTTAAAGTGCCTAATCCTAACCACTAGACTATCAGGAAACTCCCAGTCCATCCTTATTTTTATGGTTACTTTTAAGTGTGACTACTCCTTATATCGGAGAAGGCAATGGCACCCTACTCCAGTACTCTTGCCTGGAAAATCCCATGGACAAAGGAGCCTGGTAGGCTACGGTCCATGGGGTTGCGAAGAGTCAGACACGACTGAGTGACTTCCCTTTCACTTTTCACTTTCATGCATTGGAGAAGGAAATGGCAACCTACTCCAGTGTTCTTGCCTGGAGAATCCCAGGGACGGGGGAGCCTGGTGGGCTGCTGTCTATGGGGTTGCACAGAGTCGGACACTGAAGCGACTTAGCAGCAGCAGTACTCCTTATATGGGGCTTCCCAGGTGGCTCAGTGGTAAAGAATCCACCTGCCAAGCAGGAGATGTGATTCCATTCCTGGGTGTGGAGATCCCCTGGAGAAGGGAATGGTAACCCACTCCAGTATTCTTGCCTGGGAAATCCCACAGACAGAGGAGCCTGGTGGGCCACAGTCTCTGGAGTCACCAAAGAGTCAGATATGACTTAGTGACTAAAACAGCAAAGTAAATAGCTTCTTATATGTAAAGATGATAATGAATCAAGTAATAGATTGGTTTTAATTAGTGTTCCTTTAAAGTCAATCATAAATCTAATTACCTCAGTTACTTTTTTTCTTCTTTGTCTGTGTTAGTGGCCATATCTACATCTGTGGTCGTTGTTTTATTTTAACCTTTCTCATTTCCTAATTCTTATTCTACTTTAATGTATATATAATAATGAAAATAACTACCATAGATTAGGTCAGATAGTTTATTAAATATAATCCTTTCTACAGCTTTTACAAAGGTAATTCTATGAGTCTGCTCAGGCTGCCATAATAAAATACCATAGACTGACTGGGTAGCTTATAAACAATAGAAATTTATTTTCTCACAGTTCTAAGAGTCTGGGTTTCTGCTGAGGACTCTCTTGCTGGCTTTTTGCTATGTGCTCACAAGGCTTTTCCTTGGAGCGGAAGGGAAGGAGGGAGAAGAGGAAAGAGAGGTTGAAGTTTTCTAGTCTCTTTTCAAAACACTAATCCTATGGGATCAGACCCCATCCTTATGACATACCTCATTCCACCTGAATTATTTCCATAGAGGCCTCATTTCCAAATGTAACCACACTAGAAATTAAGCAAACAGTTGATTCATTATGGTAATATTATTTCCATGTTGTGGATGAAGAAATTGAGACCAGTGTACTTTTGTCCAGAGTGAAGAGGTAGTAAGTGGTAGAATCAGGATCTGATCTGATCTCTGACTGCAAATCTGGTATTTCCCATCAACACTGTGGTCAACCTACTGTGCCCTTTTCCAATGTTTTTACTCATGGACACAGTCACACTTAAGGTGTTACTTTTGCTTAGAATTGATCCATTGAAAAAATTTTCAAACTGGGGCTTTCCTTCTGACTCTAACTGATTTGTCTTCTACCCCTTTACTTCTGTTTAACCAAGTTTTTATCCTGGTTAAACAGAACTAAGGTATTAGAAGACAAGTTGGTGGCTCAGACGGTAAAGAATTTGCCTGTGATGCGGGAGACCTGGGTTTGATCCCTGGAAAAGGAAGTGGCAACCCACTCCAGTATTCTTGACTGGGGAATCCCATGGACAAAGGAGCCTGATGGGCTACTGTGCATGTGGTCACAAAGAGTCGGACACGACTGAGTGAGTAACACTTTCTTTCACTTTGGGAAACTCAGCAGGGGCCATGGGATTGGAAAAGGTCAGCTTTCATTCCACTCTCAAAGAAGGGCAATGCCAAAGAATATTCAAACTACCATACAGTTGTGCTCATTTCACATCCTAGCAAGGTTATGCTCAAAATCCTTCAAGCTAAGTAGGCTTCAGCAGTACATGAACTGAGAACTTCCAGATGTACATGCTGGGTTTAGAAAAGGCAAAGATCAAATTGCCAACATTTGTTGGACCATAGAGAAAGCAAGGGAATTCCAGAAAAACATCTACTTCTCCTTCATTGACTATGGTGAAAGCCTTTGACTGTGTGGATCACAACACACTGTGGAAAATTCTTAAAAGAAATGGGACTACCAAACCACCTTATTGGTCTCCTGAGAAACCTGTATGCATGTCAAGAAGCAACAGTTGGAACTGGACATGAAATAACTGTTTGACTATTTAGGTCTTTTGTGTTTCCATACACATTTTAAAATTGTTTGTTTTAGTTCTATGCCATTGGTAATTTGATAGGAATCCAATTGCATTGGAATGTATGGGGTATTGTGATCATTTTAATGTGGTTCTTCTAGTTCATGAACACAGTGTATCTTTCCATGTGTTTGTGTCATCTTGAGTTTCTTTCATCTGTGTCTTACAGTTTTCCAAGTATAGGTCTTTTACCTTCCTTAAGTAGGTTTTTTCCTAGGTATTTTATTCTCTTTGACATGATTGTTAATGGGATTGTTTCCTTAATTTCTCTGCTAATGTGCTGTTAGTGTATAGAAATGCAACAGATTTCTGTGTATTAATTTTGTATCCTACAGCTTTACCGTATTCATTGATAAGCTCTAGTAGATATTTGGTGGCATCTTTATGATTTTCTTTGTATAGTATCCTGTCATCTGCAAACAGTGACTTCTTTTAAAGAGCAGAAGTTTTAAATTTTTGTGAAATCTACTTTATCCAGTTTTTCCTTTAATGGTATGTTTATGCAGTGTTTTAAGAAACCTTTGCTTATCTCAGGGTTGCAGAGACATTTTTCACATATATGTGCATATATTTAATTTGTAATAATTTATATGTAGTGTTGAAGTCATATCTTATGTTTAGATTTATGATCCATTTTGAGTTAATTTTTGTGTATGGTGTGAGCTAAGGGTAATGTTCTTAAAACTTGCTGCCTCATTTCAGTTTTTTTTTCTTTCTTTCTTAAAATCTTATGGATAAACATATGCCTGTATGGTTTGCATTACAAAAGCTGTTTCAGGGGAGACTGGAATTTACATATCTTGTTCTCCAGAATGACTATGACTTCAGTAATGCTGCCACAACAATGAGTGGGGCTTTATTAACTTCGCCACTGAAAGAATCAGGGTTGGTAAAATTATGAGAAAGTTTGTCATTATTCTGATCAAGTTTTAGATCAGAATTTAAAAAGTATATTTGGTTTATAAAAGTATCCCTGAGGAATATTTGTTTGGGATAGTAAAGAAAGGTATTATGTACATGTGTTGGTACGCTTATGTCTGTTTTATATACATTAGCAATGTGATTTTCTCTTAGTTATCCCTAAGAAGGAGAAGGCAAACTACAAAAGATGTATATGTCCATGCACATGGAGATTATTCCCATCTTATGAGCTAATGGGAAGGTGGAAGAAAAGTGCTGGGTAGCTGCATTTGGGACAGAATATGAGATATTGCCTGTTCATGACATCATCTGTCTTGTGGGAGCTCTTCTTAAGTGATTAAGTTGGATGACTTTTCATGCATAACTTTGTCTCAGCTGAATGTTATTCGTGTGTTTCCATTTAGCCTCCTTCAGGTTCGGTCTTTATGTGTAGAATGAGGTGATCAAACTTCACTAATGTATTTTCCAAACTTTTTTCATTCATGTGTCATCTTTATAACTTTAGCCATGTCCATGTAGTATCTATAGTGTTGTTCACTGGAGATTTTTCTTTAAATTGATTTCTCTTTTTAAAAAGATATTGTATGTTCCTACTCTGAATGGCAAATGGTATATAATAACATAAATAATGCATTGTACATTACATCTGCCTGTATATCATTTAAAATTGTCTCATGTGCCACTTGGGTGTTAGTACCACTCTGAGAAAACAGCCTACTTGCTTATCTTGGTGGTTCTTTTCTGTCTTGAACACTTTAGGTTGCTTTTCTTTGCTCATATAGTTGAGATTCTTTGTTGACGTTTTCTTGTTGGCCTCCACAATATAACAAACACTAGTTTAATGTAATAGTCAAAGTTTGAACAGCCATTTTTATAGACCATTGCTATACTAACCTATCTGTCTTAGTAGATTAAAATTTTATATCTTGTTTTACATTTTCTGAAAAATTAATAATCACAGTAAACATGATATACTCTTGTGCTGAGCATTGGTTTAGAAGGAGAGCTTCAAAACTGAAAAATTATTAGGTTGGTACAAAATTGTAGTTTCAGACCGTGAATTTTAAATCATTATAAGTAGCTCAAACACATCTTTAATAACCAAAATAAGAACCATTACAATCAATGCATTTTTGCCATCAAAAGATAAGTTTGTTTATTTTTGTAGCATGAAAATCTGCTTTGGAAGTCGATGAACTCTTGGAAAGCATTTTTTGCATTGTTCTGCTGGTTGTGAAAGCATTTTCCCTGCAAAAAGTTGTCAAGATGCTTGAAGAAGTAGTATTCGGTTGGCGAGAGGTCATGAATATGCTGGATGAGGCAGAACTTTGTAGCGCAGTTTGTGCAACTTCTGAAACATTGATTGGCGACTTGTAGCTAGGCGTTGTCTGCAGAAGAATTGGGCCCTTTCTGTTGACCCATGCCAGCTTCAGGCATTGCAGTTTTCAGTGTACCTCATTGATTTGCTGAGCATACTTCTCAGATGTAATGGTTTCACCAGAACTCAGAAAGTGGTAGTGGAGCAGACTGGCAGCACCAGTGACCATGACCTTTTTTGGTGCAAGTTTGGCTTTGGGAAGTGCTTTAGAGTTTCTTGTCCAACCATTGAGCTGGTCGTCACCAACAGTCATGTAAAATCCGCTTTTGTTGCAGGTCACAATCCGATTGAGAAATGTTTCAACTGTTGTGTAGAGTAAGAGAAAATAACACTTCAAAATGACACTTTTTTTGATTTCCAGTCAGTTCACAAGGCACACACTTATAAAGCCTTTTCACCTTTCCAATTTGCTCCAAATGCTGAATGACCATAGAATGATTGATGTTGAGCTTTTTGGCAACTTTTCATATAGTTGTAAGAGGATCAGCTTCTATGATGCTCTCAACTGGTTGTTGTCAACTTCCAATGGCCGACCACTATGCTCCTCACCTTCCAGGTTATTGTCTCCCTTGCAAAACTTCTTGAACCACCACTGCACTGTACGTTGGTTAGCAGTTCCTGGGCCAAACACATTGTCGATGTTGTGAGCTGTCTCTGCTGCTTTATGACGCATTTTGAACTAGAATAAGAAAATCCCTCAAATTTGCTTTTTGTCTAACTTGCTTTTTATCATCTCCATAGTCTAGGATGAATATAAAATAAACAGCAATAATAAATCATAAGCAGAAAACCATAAAGCAGGAAATTCACATTAAAATGATATATAGTATAACCACATTTATTTAGAATATATTCTAATATCAAACACCAAGTTTCAACAGTGCAAAAACTGCAGTTACTTTTGCACCAACCTAATATATGGCTTAGTGAACTAAACACAGAAATACAGTCATGAGATTAAATGATAGAAGGATAGGACCATCACATTTTTCAGGCATCAGTTTTGTGCTACTTACCTTTTTTAGATAAGACAATAAAGAGTTCCATTTATTTAGAATGCAGCTAGTTTGTAACTGAATTTTAAAGGTTTGTTGGTCTTTAAAAAAAATTTTTATAACGACCTAATGTGTGCTTTTAGATTTCTTCAGAGGCCCCACGGTATCAAATATCCGCCTGGCTGGTTTAGAGTATGTTCTACACTTCACTGCACTGAATGGGAAGATTTACTTTCGAAGCTATAAGTAAGTGCATTTACATGTTCTAATTAATCATCAAGGTTAGCATTTTACTGTGACTGTTTAATAGAGTTCAAACTGAGAATTGGTGTCTGACCAGAAGTTTCTTTGGAGAGTTTGCAAAATAGCAGTGACAAATAGCTCTGTGCTGATCCTCAGGTCTGTCACTCCCCTGCTAACTTTTGGAAATCCTGCTTTTCCAGGACTCTGGAGCCTCAGACACTTTCTCTGAGCTCAAAACATATATTCAGTCTTGACTTGCCCTTCTTTTATGCAGTATTTCCTTATTTTTCTTGACTGGACTTAGAGCACCAAGCTACAAGTCTTGAGCCAGCTAAAGCAAATCTCAAAACCCTGAGTCTAAAAAATGGAGTCTTAAGGGAATAAGAATGTTCAATGACTAGATTCATTTTACTTTCATTCTCCAGCCCAGGCCTTCTACCTTACCCCCAACACAATATAAATATAAATCTGAACAAGCTGATTTTGTTTTCATTAAAAATCTAATGACATGTTACAACTGAGCCTTTTGAGGTAAGCATGACTTTTTCCCCCTTGTATTTGAAATAAAATTCCAGCTCTGATGATGGAGCCCACACTTTCCTAAAGAATAGATTGACTCCCACAGACTGCCTATACATTAAAATCAGAGTGGTGTCTGTTCTGCACTGTGCCGTGGCAGTGCAGCCTGAGTGCTGACAGCCCGGTGTTGGCAGTGTCTTCTGTGCAAGTCTGCTATTTGTGCAACTGTGTGTGGACTTCAGCATTTCATCCATGGTTTTAATTTTGTTCTTGTCATAATGGAATACCAGCTTGTGATTGACCAGCTTGTGTCCAGTGAACATCTAAATGAACTAAATGTTCACCTGGTGTTTTTTTGTTTTGGTCAGTAATTTCCATCTTTTTCTCAAGTGTGTATGGAGTCAGAGATATTCAGTTCTTTCCACCCCATGAATGGTACCTCTATTTCTGTTTTTCTGTTTTGTTTTCTTTTTTCTTTTCTTATAATCAGTTGAGATTGAAAGCCCCTGTAGTCTGTTGTTTGAACTTCCAAACTTGGTTTGGGGACTTTTAAGAACTAAAAGCCTAACTAAACAATTTATGATATTTTGACTCCACTTATTCTAGTGTAAATAGAATGCTAGATTTTTGAGTAAAAAGGATATGCAACAAGCAATGAAGGTTTACTGTATAGCACAGAAAACTGTAGTCAGTATCTTATGATAACCTATAATAGAAAATAATTTCAAAGATAATATATGTGTATATGTATAACTGAATCACCTTGCTGTGTACCTGAAACATAGTAAGTCAACTATACTTCAATAATATATATATATATATTAAGAAAAAAGAATGTATATAAAATAGGTGACTCCTATTTAGAGAGCAAGAAATAAAAGATGAAAACTCACTAACATTTGGGAACTCATGTACACCTAAGATGAAAAAAATAAAAAAAATAAAAACTCACTAACATAACATCTTTTTGAAAACTTAAGTCAAACAGGGAGATCTTGGGGATACAGTGGAATTAAAAATGTAAAGATTAAACTCTTTGAGAAAGAGAAATGGATAGTAATAATAATCTAAAACTCTTTCATGGTAAACAATTTCAAAGAAAGTATTCTCTTATGTCGGAACTTATATTTAGTGAGATTTTCCTGGTGGTTCAGTGGTTAAGACTCTGTGCTTCCAATGCTGGGTGTGTAGGTTCAATCCCTGGTTGGGGAAATAAGATCTCACATGCTGCACGGCACAACCAAAAGTTTTTTTTTTTTTTAATTAGTGAAAAGAAAAATAATTTGTAAAAGAAAAGAAAGAAATATAAAGAAAACAAAGCAAAATGGACAGAAAATTAGTAAATCAGACTTAAGAACAAGGATAAATTGACAGTGTAACTATAAATAACCATCTACCCACTTACTTTAAGAAGTATATTATTGTTGAAATGCATCTCCCATTAAAAAAAAAAAGATTTGAATTTTTAAAGTTAGAAACCCTGCTGTAAAATTTCAATCCCAGGTTTTCATATCTATATCCCCTAATACCTGTTAGTTATTGACTTGAAATAGAAAATGGATGTTGTGACTGAGAGCAAGCTGCTTGTGGGAGAATCCCTCGGTGTGGATTAGCTTAGCCTCCTAGGGCTGTGCTCTGCTTAGGACAGGAAGAGGTGTTCCCTGGAGTGAGCATCAACTCTGAGCCTGGTGATCTGGCTCTGTGCCAGGCTTCACCACAGAACATGGTCAGGCCACCTCTCAGGGCTTCTGTCTTTTCTTTGCAAAGGGTAGTGATACCATGTAGGGAATTCTGAGGTACCTCTGAGATGGATAATTCTCCTTTTTTTCAGAGGGAGAGAGGTGCAGACAGAGGTAGGAATGTTCCAGAAAAGAGTTTCTGTCCTTGTGTGGCTTCTCAGGATTCTCACAGGCTGCTCTTGGGTGTCCTGCCCTCTTCCAGCCAGCCCTTAGGCAAAGTTAGGGTGATAGTTAATGTGTGTGCACAGTCACTTGGTCGTATCCCCCTCTGCGACCCCATTGACTGCAGTTCGCCAGGCTCCTCTGTCCATGGAATTTTCCAGATAGGATTACTGCAGTGGGTTGCCATTTCCTACTCCAGGGGACTTCCCGACCCTGGGATCAAACCTGTCTTCTGTGTTAGCAGGCGGATTTTTTATCACTGCACCACGGGGGGGAGCCCCAGTAGTTAATATTGACACTTATTAATTTGTGAAGATGAGTAAGGATTATAAAATGGTTTTGTGCTTTTTGGATGAAAAGAACTGTGAGTATGAAATTACATTAATAGAAATTTTGACCAGACCTTTTGGGGAAATTAATCGTAGTGTTACTGGCATCTTCCTGTATATCCAATAATAATTAATTCCTTGGAGAATTTTGTTCACTATAGGCCCAGAGCTATTAATATAAAACACAAGATCTTTAATAACTGCCATGTATGACTTTGCCATGGCATCGGGTAGGTTTTATGGGGAGAAATATGCAGAACAGGAAGTATTAGCATACCTTAAAAAGCAAACAACATTCTGGGCAGGGAGTTTAAGTACTGAAAACAGAAGAGAGGGATGTAAAAGGAAGAAAAATAAGGAAATTACAATTTAAACAAGAGGGTAATGCCAGTCTTTCTCAAGAAATAGGCAAATCATGCATAAATATATAGAGAAATTACCAATTAACATGTCTAATAGCCTAAACCCATCTGAGAGGGAAGGAACTGGGTTCTGTTTGTCTTTGTGTCCCTGCATCGTGTACCATGTAGTCTCCCAGAACTGAATGTCATGTTTGATTTAGAGCTTATAGGGAAACAAAAAACAGAGTTTGAGGTTAGGATCTGAGATGGAGATTTACATGGAGTGTAAATATTCTGGGCAGTAGTAGGTATTTGACTGGAGATACAAAAGCCTGGAATCAAAATGTCTGCTTTAAAAAGAAGTGCAGTGTTTATGGATGGCATTGAGGGTAAAGGAAATGATTTTAATTTTATTTTTTAAGAGTTGATATTTAATAGCGTCTTCATGTATTTTCCTTAGTATGATCACAAAAATCCTTTATAAGTTCTCTTAATACATTTCCTCTGAGAAAGTGTAAATAGATGGTTGTTTGTTTTTTTTTTAAAGATTAACATTTAATGATTTTAGATTCTAGATTTCATGATTGAATTCTGTTAATGAAAAGATGATAGCTCTATCACGAGAAACCATATGCAGAGAACTGAAAGCTGGAGTAAGTTTCCTTCTATTTCTATCAAGTAGAAATAGAATGATAAGCATACTCAATGAAGTGATTAAGATCATCCATACATACTGTCTAGTATGGCACTATAATTAATTCATCAGTAAGTAGCAACATATGTAGTTATATGTAGTTACATGGAAACAATCTTATTAATTTTCTATACTGCTCAAAAGATTACTCTGTTGGGAGGACACTTGCATAAATAAAAAGGTCCTTGGGTAATCTGACTCCATCAGGCATGCCATGATCTGTTCTGGATTGACAGGTTTTCCATTTAGCTGAAATTAGCATTTTAAATGGAGAAGGAAATGGCAACCCACTCCAGTATTCTTGCCCGGAGACTCCCATGGACAGAGGAGCCTGGTGGGCTGCTGTCCATAGGGTCGCACAGAGTTGGACACGACTGAAGCTACTTAGCATGCATGCATGCATTGTAAAAAGAAACGGCAACCCACCCCAGTATTCTTGCCTGGAGAATCCCAGGGACACAGGAGCCTGGTGGGCTGACGTCTGCGGACACAACTGAAGCGACTTAGCAGCAGCAACAGCATTTTAAGTGGCAGAAATTTTTTTCATTGAAATTTTATGTATGTGATTTCCTTGATTTCTTAAGTTAATCTACTGAACACAAGGTATTAATCAAGATTTAGTCTTTTTTTTTTTTTTTTTTCCTTTCTTTTGTTGGCTCCTTCGCTTGGCGTACAGGGATCTTAGTTCCCCAACCAGAAAGTGAACTCATGGTCCGTGCAGTGGAAGTGTGGAGTGCTAACCACTGGTCCACCAGAGAATTCCCAAGATTTAGTCTTGATATGAGTTCAGCATGATAAATACAGTTTATTTGAGATATGAAAGATTAGAGGTGATTGCAGAATAAAAAATAAAAACCTGTGATATAAAAGAGTTACATGGTCACTGCCCCTGTATGCTTTGAGTGAAATATTAAGGACAATGGCATGAGGTCAGCCATCTTCAGCTTCTAAAAATGTTTTCCCCTACAGTAGGCCAGGGACAGGCCTTCCCTCAGGTCTCTTCTCCCAGAATCCCATGAGGAGAGTGGCTTAAGGGCCCTTGTTTAAGCTCCTTTCTTCCCTGTGCTTGCTCCCTTAAAGCCCCATACTAACATTTATTTTATCTTTTAATGTTTGTATATTTTTGTTTGTTTAACATTTCTGCTCTTTACGTATCCTAGGCTATGGGGTTTTTAATTTAGTTTTTCCTTTTTGCCTTGTTTAATTGAGTGTGAACTACTGGTCTGATACAGCGTACCTATCACTGTGACTCTTCCAGAAGCCAGTAAAAGCACTTCGTGTAAGTGGACTGTATTGGTTGATTGTCTTCATGTGACGCAGGGCTTTTAATAAGGTCTTACAGTCACTCCTGCTTCCTGGTATTTGCTTATTCCCGGGTATTACTTACTCTGCTTTCCTCTTCTGTTCTTTCTCTTCTCTGTGTCACTTGTTACTTCTTTCTCATTCTGGCTTTTATGTGAAAAAGGCTCATCTTTTCTGAACATTATTATTTAGTCCTTTTCTGTGTGGAGATCTGGTCACTGTAACAAATTTGAGTCTTTCAGCACAAATAACCTTCAAGTCTTTGAGCAGTTCTTACAGTGTCACTCCTCAAAAAAAGAATTAAATGCATCTCTCTTCTTCCCCACACTGTATTCCTCATATGCTTTCGGATCCAAGGTTATTTATACATATGGTATCCAGAAGGTCATGGTTTTGTTACATTCATTCTAGTCTATAGAGATCAGTGTCTGTGCTTCAGAGAAAAGTTGATTCTGAATGGATCTTAGAGAAATAAGAATTTGTTAATTATGTAAATATAATATCTTAAAGATCCACTTAAAATTTTTTATATAATTATGTAAACCTTAAATGATTCCACTTTTTAGGAGAACTATCTGTATATAAAGTATTAAAATTAGGCTTTCCGAACATTTTGTTATTTTATGGAACTATAATTCTCTAGAACAAAAATATTTGGAGGAATGGGATTTTGATTCTTTTTGCTATTTCATAAAGGTTGCTGTTGAAGAAATCTGGCTGTAGAACACCACGGATTGAATTGGAAGAGATGGGACCCTCGTTGGATTTGGTTCTGAGGCGGACACACCTAGCATCAGATGACCTTTATAAGTTATCTATGAAAATGCCCAAAGCCCTGAAGGTACATGACTTGCAGATTGGTGCCATGTTTATTTGTATATTCCTTTCTTCTTCCCCAAAAGGATTTGTAGCCTATTATATTACAGGAGATATATAAACAGATCAATATAATAGATAAAATTAGACTTTCAGAGCCAAAGAAAGAGGGAGAAAGCAAATAAGCCAATCATAAAGGATAATAAAATTGTAGAAACCAAGCATCAAGTGTTGCCAAGCACTTCCTGGTAGCCAAGACTGCCAGTTTTCAGCAAAAATAGGTCTCATTTTGGGCATTGTGAAAATGTAATTTCAAGCATAGGATGTATAACCCATACTTCCATAAATTGTATTTTGACTTTTGAATAGTTTTAAAAAGCAAGTAGAAATGGCATCTCTGGAATGCCAGTAAAGATTTGAAATGATAGTCACAATCCTTAAGCTAAACATAAGAACTTTTCTCGGTGCCTGACAATGATTAGTCCCTTAGGCTGAAGTTGTTAAACGATAGTTGTTGTACACTAGATTTTTATCAGTTCATAATAGTAGACTCAACTGTTTTTTCATATATTACTGTTTCATAGCCAAAGAAGAAGAAAAATATCTCTCAAGATACTTTTGGTACAACTTATGGAAGAATTCATATGCAAAAGCAAGACCTAAGCAAACTACAAACCAGGAAAATGAAGGGGCTGAAGAAGCGACCTGCAGAAAGGAAAGCAGGAGATGAGGAGAGCAAATCAAAGAGAATTAAAAAGAATTGATGGAATTTAGCCAATAGCTGCATTTTTATTGTAGTCTTAAGAGAATTATGAAGTATCCATATATTCAGAGTTTCTTATAAGGTTTTATTATATATTTTTATAACTTGATAATTTAACTAAACTATATATATTATATACATTATGAACAGTAACATACTAGTATTAGGTTGAAAGTTACACTCTTATTGGAGGTATTATACCCAAGTATGCCGTTTTCTTTCTGTGATGTGACATTGCCCTCTGCCTACCCCCTACGATGTCCCCTGTCTCATTGGGTGGATAAGTGAGGAAGGATCCCCAGAACAGCCAGTGGTATTTTAGAGAATTTTGAGTTAAGCCTTAGATAAACGGAGGAAGTCATGGAAAGTATAAATGTTCTAAAGTAACTATATACGTGCTCAGTGTGAGGTGCCTGGAAACTTGACCCATCTCCCAGCATATACCTACAACCTGACTTCCCTGTTGTTCTGCCTAAAATTCTACCAGAGATTCATTTTGAGATTTTAAGTTTTATGTCTTAGAACATAAATCTCTGCGATGTCCACTACCTGACATATTACCTTACTATTGATTATTTTCATTTCAAGAGATTCTGCTACTGCATGAAGCCTTATCCATCTTCTCAGAGAGAAAAGAGTTTTGCTGAGGTTGAAGTGAGAAGAGAGGAATGGTGAGTTAGGGCAGAGGACATCTGAAGTGCCCGGTAGCCCTGGGCAGAGGGTGCATGGAGGCCCTGGGGGTTTACATGCTAGGGATGACTAAGTCAGAGCCAGGCAGCTTGTCTTGACATTTTCTTGAAGACTGGCCTGTGCCTAGAAAAATGGCAAAAGGCTTTCTACTTCCTATTCCTAGTATTGCAAACTTGTTTTCCCTAAATGTAAATTTTAGTTTCCTTGATTGAGTCCCTGGCAAAGAGGCTCCTTTACACAATCCAATTATGCTGTATAAGAACAAACATACATAAACCATGGTGGGTTATATGAAGTAGAAGTGCTTTTGTTTTCAATTCCATGTCAAGGAGCTCCTCCATGTCTTTGTATGTGCATGCATTTATGTGGGTTTGCTGACACTACTCCTTGGAAGAAAAGTTATGACCAACCTAGATAGCATATTCAAAAGCAGAGACATTACTTTGCCGACAAGGTCCGTCTAGTCAAGGCTATGGTTTTTCCTGTGGTCATGCATGGATGTGAGAATTGGACTGTGAAGAAGGCTGAGCGCCGAAGAATTGATGCTTTTGAATTGTGGTGTTGGAGAGGACTCTTGAGAGTCCCTTGGACTGCAAGGAGATCCAACCAGTCCATTCTGAAGGAGATCGGCCCTGGGATTTCTTTGGAAGGAATGATGCTGAAGCTGAAGCTCCAGTACTTTGGCCACCTCATGCGAAGAGTTGACTCATTGGAAAAGACTCTGCTGCTGGGAGGGATTGGGAGCAGGAGGAGAAGGGGACGACCGAGGATGAGATGGCTGGATGGCATCACGGACTAGATGGGCGTGAAACTGAGTGAACTCCAGGAGATGGTGATGGACGGGGAGGCCTGGCGTGCTGCGATTCATGGGGTCACAAAGAGTTGGACACAACTGAGTGACTGAACTGAACTGAACTGAAGCAAAAACTGGAATCTCAATTTTACTGTCTATCCTTTCTCTTTTGTAAACCCATTCCTTAGCCTTCCCTCTCCCCATCCCTTTCCAGATGGCTGATACTCTCCTCTTAAAAAGGAGGGCATTAGTATCACTTATGTGCACTTGCTGCTTGATTATACATTGTTTGTTTGTTTGTTTGTTTTTGGCTTCTCATTGCAGAACACAGGTTCTAGGCACACAGGCTTCAGTAGTTGCAGCACTCAGGCTTAATAATTGTGGCATATGAGCTTGGTTGGTCCAAGGCATGTGGAATCTTCCCAGACTAGGGATCAAACCTGTGTCCTCTACGTTGGCAGGTGGATTCTTATCCACTGCACCATCAGGGAAGTCTTTGGTTATAAATTTAACCAAGACTACATAATTTTAGACCTGAAAAAAGAAAAGTGAAAGTGAAAGTCACTCAGTTGTGTCCGACTTTGCAACCCCATGGACTATGCAGTCCATGGAATTCTCCAGGTCAGAATACTGGAGTGAGTAGCCTTTCCCTTCTCCAGAAGATCTAGACCTGAAGTAGGCAGATTACGTCTAAATGGAGAAAGAGGGTTAAGTTAAAATGATTCGTGCCCTGCTATCTGCAAGTAGATGGACAATAGTTGGGGAGAAAGGGAGTCATGAAAGGAGCATCAGTAATGATAGGAGTATGGTCCTTGCCCAGTGCTTGACCACTGACAGGTCCAACTAACACTGATGAAGATAGTGATTCAGGAGGCAAAGCAATAGGCCCTTTTCACCAGTCACTTACGAAAAAGACCCTCGGCCATGTTGAATGGCTGTTATAACTGATGCCATCTTGGGCCTGTTCAGTGCCTCCTGTCCTTCAACTGACCCTACCTAGGGCTGTACTGTGTAGTAAATCTCTCTTGTCAAGGGCTTTGTAGTGAATAGATACTGTTTAGTGATCATTTGGTCCAGGTGGCCTCTGCACTCTTTATTATTATTAGGCTCCAAACAATAATGAAGACCTTGGCTGACGTATTCCCAGTACCCAAGAGACTAGTTACCCGTTCATAAATCTTGACTTTGGAACGCACTTCCTGTTTTCCAAGCACGTACCCTCATACCCTACATTAACTATAAAAATCTCCAGTGCAGCTGCGAATGTTTCCGGATGTCATCCATCCCATCCTGCCCTCTAAGGACACTACCCTATAATCTGATTGCATGAAGTGTCCTGCCTCATTTTTTGGTCTCAAGATATTTTCTCAGTTTGGTGGGCATGTTTTGTTCCTTCTGTCCAATAACACCTTGACCTCTCTCCATCAGGAAGACCTACCTCAGCATTTCAACCAGTCTTAATGTAAAGATCGCCACATTTTCTGCAGATGTGACCTCTTAAAAGTATTCTGTTGTTTTAATCAGTAACCTTCAGAGGTAGTGAAGGACAGGGAAGCCTGTCATGCTGCAGTCCATGGGGTTGTAAAGAGTTGGATACAATTTAGCTACTGAACAGCAACAAACAGTATAAGCTTTTGTTTCTTGTGCAGTTTTTTAGTCTCTGAATTGTCTTCATAAGAGAATATTACATAGTATTACTGAAATCTAACTCAAAGACTTTTTGTTGTAGTTGTCAACTATCTGGAACTCTTGATTGACCATTTATATCGTTTTTGTGGGAAGTGCATTTTAATTTCTGTTTGTCCTTGAACTTTAGAACACAACATACATTAGTTGGAGAATAAGTATCCATTTCAGTAAAGGTGGTAAGTTCCCTGTCCTAAGTTTTACTTAAATTTGGTTTTTGATAGATGAGAAAAGCAGATTATTATTATTTTTTAAATACAAAACTTGTATATTTTCTAGGATATTAATACCAAGGTATATACAATTTCATGAATTTTGATTCCTTTTTATAACTTAAATGCTATTTATTTTCTTGGTGTTGAACATAATCCAAAGTAGAGGTGTTATTACCCAAATCAATAAAGGAAGCGGGTGGAGGCGAACTTAGCCCAAGTCAGTTTTCAGTTATCTAGCTTCTGATCTCTTCTTCCTTTCATTTATATTTTTGCCCATTTCCCCTCTCCCCCACCCAAAGGTGAGGCCAGGAAAGGATTCACAGAAGTTTTAAAACAGAAGAAGTTAAAATCACAAACCACAGATAAATTTGACCAAGGAGAGAAGGTTTGTTTTTTAATGAAATTTCAATATCAGTACTTTGTCCGTTATAAAATTAAGAGCCTACAAAAATACACAGTATTTATTATTATCCTAATGAACTTTTAATGGATCATAGAAATCGTCAAAACACCTCATAACTGCATGAAAGGCAGATATATTCTAGTATATATACATATATATATATATATATATACACACACACATTATGAAATTGTGTAGAATATTATTCACATCCATTTAAATATGCTTCTGTTGGGTCTTCCTTGGTAATCCAGAGGCTAAGAGTCTGTGTTCCCAATGCAGGGGACGTGTCTTCGATCTCTGGTTGGGGGAACTGATTCCCACATGCTGCAACTAAGATCTGGCACAGCCAAATATTTGCAAAAATATATAACCTACTAAAACAAAAATAAGCTACTGTGAACAAAAGTTAAATTGGATTTGTTGGCTCAAGGCTTATGCTAGCTGTGAGAAGAAAGTCAACTTGCTTTCATATGTATATTGTTTTCCTCTCATACCAACAACTTGAGTGGTTCAAGTTTAAAAACAGCAAAGATAACACTTTTTTCTACACCATCCAGAGTGGACCATACTACCCCATGTTTGAAAATTTTGACTGCCTTGTTTGAATTAAAGTCATTTTGCACCTTTTCCAGTTCAAAATTCTTAGGGAAAAAGTTTTAGAATAAGGCATAAATATAAGGTAAGCCTTTCAGCATATTTAATTTTCTTGATTTGGTGCTTCCTTGAAACAACTTCTGTTCCTTCCCCAATCCATTCTCACCTCCCACCCTGCCTTGTCACACTGAGCACTAGAAAGTAGGTTCTAAACACAGGAAGAAAGGTCTGACACCACAGGCACTTGCTTGTTAGTGGGGCTGGAAAAAGTGGAAAGTGGAATCGCTCAGTTGTGTCCGACCCCTACCAGGCTCTGTCCATTTGATTTTCCAGGCAATAGTACTGGAGTGGGCTGCCATTTCCTTCTCCAGGGGATTTTCCCAACCCAGGGATCGAACCCGGGTCTCCATCATTGAAGACAGACGTTTTACCGTCTGAGCCACGAGGGAAATCTCCAGCGGGGCTGGAGTCTGTATTAAAGAAGGTTAAAAGAAAAAAGGGTTGGTAGTGATGGGAAAGCTTCTAGAATTCAACAGTTAAGGCTTTTGCCAAGCAAGGAGCAAGGCCTCTGAGCTTTGAGTCTTTTACTGGATTGGAATTGATTCCTCAAGCTCAGACAAGTTCACCTAGAAGCAGAGTGGCAAGTGTTGGCTCTGTGAGGCATGCCTTCCCATTAAGCTGGAACCTAGGGCTGCAAAGGCCCTGACTCTGGATGCCAGGTCAGGGGAAAGGACCTGCAGCTAGAGCCAGAGTTGAGCTTAAGCAGAAGCTGTGTTCAGGGATCCCCTCTGTCCCTCTGAAACACTGCAGGCAAGCTCAGAAAGAGGTTTCTGGAGGGCAAAGCACTACCTGTGTGTTAGCAGGTGCATTTAAAATGGACTTGGAAGATTCACACACATCAGCCTGAGAAGTTTATTTTCCCAATCCCTTAGCTAGAAGCTAGTTCCTCAGAGTCAGCTGACAAAGCAGGTGGCAAAGAGACCTGAATTGAGACATCACTTTAGAAGACAATCTGATTGCCTCTGGCTCAGAGCTAAGGGGCAATCCTAGGGTTTATGGCACTGGGGGAAAGAGCATGAGAATCCATTGCTGTCCCCTTAGGCCTCTTTCCATCCATTTGACTCATAGTCTAGTCACAAGTTTGAGTTTTATGCCCAGCACCTTCCTCTGCATAGGGAGACCTTGGGGAAGGATTAAACTGAATTTTGAAAAATCAGTCATGGACTTCCCTGGTGGCACAGTGGGTAAGAACTGCCTGCTAAGGTAGGGAACATGAATCCAATCCCTGGTCCGGGGAGATCCCACATACTGCAGAGCAATTTAGCCCATGCACCACAGCTTCTGAACCCACTCTTTAGAGCCTGCAAGCCACAACTGCTGAATCCATGTGCCTAGAGCCCCTGCTCCACAACAGAGAAGCCAACGAAATGAGAAGCCTGAGCACCTTGACGAAGGGTAGCTGCTACTCACTGCAACTGGAGAAAGTGCGTGTGCAGCAGTGAAGACCCAGTGCAACCAAAAATTAAATAAGTAAAGGATGAAAAATTATTACACATGGGGTAGCAAAAGAGTTGAAAATAACATACTAAACAATAACATTATGTTTCAGGCATCGTGCTAGAACAATACCTTACACTGTATATGTTTTCAATTTAGAAAGCATTTTCTTTAAGATACAATTTTGGGAATTCCCTGGTGATCCAGTGGTTAGGATTCTAAGCTTCCACTGCAGGGGTCTGGATTTGATCCTTGGTTGAAGAACTAGGCTCCCACAAGCCCAGAAATCAATCAATTATAATAAAACTTCTTTGTTTTTCTTGATTATAAGAAACATCATTTTTCTGATTATTGAAGAGAAACTTGCAGAGAAGAAAAGTCATGTCATCTCACGACCCAGAATACTACTATTAACATTTTGCTACATCTTATTGCTTTAAAAACGCAGGTTCTTAAGAACATGATCTTACTATATTATTTGGAGTTCTGCTTTTTAAAAAAAGCAAACTTTTTAAAGTTAAAAATTTTAATACCACATTCAGTTCAGTTCAGTCGCTCAGTTGTGTCCAACTTTTTGCGACCCCATGAATTGCAGCACGCCAGGCTTCGCTGTCCATCACCAATTCCCGGAGTTCACTCAAACTCAAGTCCATTGAGTCGGTGATGCCATCCAGCCATGTCATCCTCTGTTGTCCCCTTTTCTACCTGCCCCGAATCCCTCCCAGCATCAGAGTCTTTTCCAAAGAGTCAGCTCTTTGCATGAGGTGGCCAAAGTACTGGAGTTTCAGCTTTAGCATCATTCCTTGCAAAGTAATCCCAGGACTGATCTCCTCTAGAATGGACTAGTTGGATCTCCTTGCAGTCCAAGGGACTCTCAAGAGTCTTCTCCAACACCACAGTTCAAAAGCATCAATTCTTTGGCGCTCAGCTTTCTTCACAGTCCAACTCTCACATCCATACATGACCACAGGAGAAACCATAGCCTTGACTAGATGGACCTTTGTTGGCAAAGTAATGTCTCTGCTTTTCAATACCACATTAATTTCCCATTAATATCACAAATGGGAATGGGGTATTATTCAGATAAGTAAATGCAATGAATTTTTACAAAATGAATGTACTGTTACAACCGTTATCCAGATAAAGAAATATTGTCAAGCCCTTTAGAAGCCCTTTATACCCTCTTCAGTCATGAGCCAGTAGTAGTAGGGTTAACGACTAGGTACCCTGCTTTTAAAATCAGTGTCAAATTGTAAGTGTTTTCCTGTCATTAATTTTTTTTTAAATGTGATATAACTGAAAAAGCATTCAGGCCAATTCAAAGCAATTTGAAGGACTAGTGTACCCAAACAATACTGATGAATGATGAATAATCTGTGATATCTACAAAGGAAATCTTTGTTGGCAAGCCTCGGGGCTCTGTTGTTGACTTTTGCTCCTTCAACAAGTTTATCTTCCACTTGAATGAAGACAGGGCACATTTGTGGATGACAAAGCAATGGGACTATTAGAAGACATAAATGTAAAATATCTTGGCAGCCTTGGAATATGGCCTGAAGCCAAAAAGACAAATTTAGTTTGATAAATGAAAAGTTCAGTACCTAGAGGGGAAATATATATGAACATTCTTAGGATAAGAGAGATGTGGTTCTACAGTTTGGAAATGACCCAGGGGACAAACCCTATGTCAGTCATCAGTGTGAGCAGACTTCCAGAAAGATCCACAGAAATTTAAGCTGCACTGACAGAAGTACAACATTCAGATTGACTGAAATAGAATACCTGAAATAGATAAGAAAGTCTGAAAACAGCAAAGCCTGATATGAGTATACAGTAATAAAAAGTGGAAGAACAGAGACCCATTGTACTCTAATCTGCTCAAACCACATTTGCAGCATTGGTTCCAATTCTGGGCACACACTTGGAGGAACTTGAGCTACCTGGACCGTGTTCAGAAGATGGTGACAAGAGCAATGAAAAATCTCCAAACCTTGCCAGATCAGGTGGAAATGATTTGCCAGTGGTAAAAAAGGCAGTCACTAAACAAATTTATTTCTATCAACTTAATTAGTATATAATTTTTGTACAATAAAGTATATCCCTTTAAACTGTATGATTTGGTGAGTTTTGACATTTGTATAAACCCATGAAAATACCAGCACAATAAAGATGGGAACATTTTCATTACTCCAAAAAAATTCCTTATGCTTCTCTGTAGTCCATTCTTCCTCTACCTTAAGCCCCAGGCAACCATTGATCTGCTTTCTGTCAGTCAGTTGTGTCCTACTCTGCAACCCCACAGACTGCAGTACACCAGGCTTCCTTGTCCATCACCAGCTCCTGAAGCTTGCTTGAACTCATGTCCATCAAGTCAGTGACGCCATCCAACCATCTCATCCTCTGTCATCCCTTTCTCCTGCCTTCAATCTTTCCCAGTATCAGGGTCTTTTCAAATTAGTCAATTCTTCACATCAGGTGGCCAAAGATGGAATTTCAGCTTCAGCATCAGTTCTTCCAGTGAATATTCAGGACTGATTTCCTTTAGGATGGACTGGTTGGATCTCCTTGCTGTCCAAGGGATTCTCAAGAGTCTTTCCCAACACCACAGTTCAGAAGCATTTGTTCTTTGGCGCTCAGCTTTCTTTATATAGTCCAACTCTCACATCTATACATGACTACTAGAAAAACCATAGCTTTGACTAGATGGACCTTTGTTGGCAAAGTAATGTCTCTGCTTTCTGTCACTATAATTATTATTTTCTAGAATTTTATAGAAATGAAATAGAGCAGGGCTCCTATGACTGGATTCTTGCACTCAGCCTGAAGATTTTGAGGTTTGCACATCTTGCTTCATCTATCTGTAATTCATTACTGAAATGTCATCATATGGAGGTACCTCATTTTGCTTGTCTATTTATCTGATTGTGGACATTTGTGATGTTTCTAGTCTGGGGCCATTATGGAAAAAGCTGCTATGTATATTCATGTTACAAGTTTTTGTGTGGACAAATATTTTCATTTCATTTGGGTCAATATCTAGAAATGGAATGGCTGGGTCCTGTTGAACACTCAATTCCTCTAGGAACTGTGTGAACAAAAGAAGCAGATTACCAGACTCACATTCCAGGAGGGAAAGAGGCAGGCAGTAAAAGTGTTCACAAACGGATAAGTTAAGAAAGTGATAAATGATATAAGGATGATAAAAGGGTTGATGAAATTACTAAGGCGGGTTATCTTAGAATGACAAGGGAAGATATCTCTGTAAGAAATAATGAAAGAAAGTTAGTCACTTAGACATGTCTGACTATTTGTAGCCCACCAGGCTCCTCTGTCCATTTAATTCTCCAGGCAGGAATACTGGAGTGGGTTGCCATTTCCTTCTCCAGGGGATCTTCCCAACCCAGTGACTGAACCCAGGCCTCTCACATTGCCGGTGGACTGTTTGCCAACTGAACCACTAGGGAAGCCACTGAGGAAGATATCTGTGTATACGTGACGTTTAAGTTGAGTCGTAAATGTGCAGGAAACAATGTATGAAGGTTCAAGAAAGCACTTTTCAGGGATCAGGAAAAGAGCAAAGTACTTGAGAAGGATGTAACAGTTGTCTCCAGATGTTCAAAAACCAATCACAAGGAAAGAGGATTACATTTATCCTATGAAATTTTAGAGGCGTAAATATGACCAATGAGCAGACATTCTATGGAGAAAAGTTTGAGTTCAGTCAAAACTTTTCATAGGACATTGGGGGTAGGAAAAGGATCAAGTTTTAAGTTGTTTTTGTTGTTGTTGATGGTTTGCTTTCTCTCTTTGTTTCTTTTTGTTGTTGTTATTAAGTCCTTTCCTACTAATTTGAATAACAACCACAGCTAGATAGACCTGGAACTAACTTGTGACTTTGATCTCTCAAAAAGTGAATTATTGGGACTTCCCTGGTAGTCCAGTGGCTAAGACTCTGAGCTCCTAATGCAGGGGTTCTGGGTTCCATTCCTGGTCAGGGAACATCCCACAATTAAGACCCAGGGAAGCCAAATAAATAAGTAGAAGTATTTTTTAAAATAAAGTGAATTATTGAGCAGATATAAATCTAACTTAAAACTAATTGAACTGGCTTGTGGCAGCCAAGTTTTAAGAAAAATGAAAAAGCAAAAAGCAGCTGCAGAAATTTGTACCCATCTGTAAGGCAATTGATAGAAAAAATATTTCATTTTTCTACTCATTTAGGACTTAACAATAGGCACTTAGAAAATATTCAGGTATTCCTTGAGAGGCCAGGAGGGGAAGGATACATAATCTTCGTTCAGTTAAATGACACCTTCTATGGTTAATGTACAGGAAGTATGAGGACACGTTAATAAAAGTCGGGATAATCCTTCAGCATTTACCTACATCTGTCCTTTTAAAAATAATAATAATGATTTGAAATTAAATGATATCTACCAAAGTATTAATGTAGATAAAAGATGCTGTCTTTTGGGAAATGTATTAGATATTATAATACTATAATTATATGAATTACTCATAATGCTGTGCCAACTTAAGAACAATAAAGGAACAGGAAAAAGGAGAAAGAAGGGAAAGAAAGAAGAGGAAGACAGGGAGGAAGAGAAACCCATCTCACAGTAAGAAACTTGCTGCTTCCATCCTTCCACCACATCCTGAGTCCTTGCCTAGTTGTCTCTATAATAATCAGGTAAGAGTGAGGCACGTTTTTAGTGCTATATGGCTTCATATCATTTTAATCCAATAAAGCGTATCATCAGTTATCAATTCCTTATTGAATGTGCAGTATATTTAGGGTCATCAGCAGGAGAATTCCTTGGCTGTTTCTTTGCTGTGTCACTTTTAGGGAATGTGGTATAGCCTTCTTTTCCAACCCTGGTCATCCTCAGGGTCCTCAATTTGTGCGAGAAGGCAACTCATTTACCAGTAGCAGAGGACAGCTGTTCTCCAAGAACTTGCCAGAGAGTATAATCTTTTTTTGGATATATTCATGTATTGAATAGAGAAAGAAATGGCAATCCACTCTAGTACTCTTGCCTGGAAAATCCCATGGACAGAGGAGCCTGGTAGGCTACAGTCCATGGGGTTGTGAAGAGTCAGACACAACTGAGCAACTTCACTTTTGTTTTTCACTCTCATGCACTGGAGAAGGAAATGGTAACCCACTCCAGTATTCTTGCCTGGAGAATCCCAGGAACAGAGGATCCTGGTGGGCTGCTGTCTATAGGGTCGCACAGGATCGGACATGACTGAAACGACTTAGCAGCAGCAGGAGCATGTATTATAAGATTTGCCCTTTTAAAATGTATGTATCAGTAGTTTTCGGATATTCACAGAGTTGTACAACAATCACTACTAACTTCAGAACATTTTTATCACCTCAAGAAGTCCCGTATCCATTAGCGGTCACTCTTCATTCTTCCCTCCTCTGAGTAATCCACTTTCTATCTCTACGGATTTGCCTATTCTGGACATTTCACGTAAATGGAATGGTACAGTACATGTTTTTTTGTGATTAACTTTCACTTAGCATAGTGTTTTCAAAGTTCACCCATGTTGTAACATGTGTAAATACTCTAGTCCATTTTGTGGCTGAATAGTGTTCCATTGCATGGTATACTAGCTTGAACTCACTGTCACACAGTATTCAACAGTTAGGCCTTTGGAAAAATGAGTGAAGTACTCAAATATAGATATATATGAACAGCAATACTCTGTATGGAATTGTGCTGTAAAGGTCAGATGATGAAATGAAGATTGTCTAATCAAGTTACTAAACAAATAAATATGTTCATAAAATTACACATCTCCAAAATGGAAATTTGATTCACTCATACTTGCAGAAGCAATATAAATTGCATAAATCTTTATACATTTTTGGTTTATTTTTTAAGATATTATTCTTATCAGATCTTTTCTTCCCCATCCCCCACACGATTTACTATGAAATGTTGTCTCTTGTTTTAAATGAATTTCTTTTAAACAACTATTTTCCAGTACTGGTTATCTCCAACTTCAAAAGCTAACAGTGATCATTTCTAGGTGGTAAACTTATGGGTGATTTTTATTTTCTCTTTTCACTTGTCTCTAGTTTTCTCAGTGAGCATCATTATATTTGTAAATATTGGTAATATGGGAAAGAAGGGGGAAATAAGGCTGAAAAGAATAGTTATGGCAGTTCTCCTGAAAGTTGCACAGGCTGTTCGTTTCTCCAGAGTACATCACTGGATTATTAAGCCCGAGAGCGTTGAATTGCATTTTCTTTAGCGCCCTATCCTTTATTAAAGAGGATTCTAAGAACATCCTTACGTTGTTGCATTGAAAGATATCACCGGGACTATCATTTACCACATCTCATAGGACATTTTCTGAACACCTGTCTTAGTCTCTCCAGTCTCAGTACTAGAAATAGTAATGCTTCTTCCAAGGAAGTAGTTTGCTTTTTCAAAAAAGTTCTTAGTGTTAATTTTTCAAATAGATATATGGAGATATAACTCGTATGCTGTACAATTCATTCATTTAAAATGTATGATTCAAATGTATGATTCAGTCATAAAATGTATGATTCAGTGGGTTTTAGCATAAACTATTTGGAGAGTGGCATAACTATCACTACAGTTAATTTTATAACATTTTCATTATCCCAAAAGAAGCCTTCTACTCCTTAGCCTCCACTTTCTCTCTTCTTCCCCAGGCCAAGATAACTACTAATCTATTTGCTCTATGGATTTACCAAATTTGGATGTTTCATTTAATTGGAACCGTATGACATGGGATCCTGTGTGACTGCCTTTTTCCCTTAGCATGATGTTTTCAAGGCTCATCCATTTTGTACATTGTATCAGTAGTTCATCGATTTTTTATTGTCAAGTAGTATTTCACTGTATGGATATGCCCCTTTCTATTTATTCATTCTTCTGTTGATGGCCATTTGGATCATTTTCACCATTTAGCTACTGTAAACAATGCTGCTATGAATGTTTGTGCACATGTATTTGCATGAATATCTGTTTTTAATTCATTTAGATATATTACTAGGGATGGTATAAGTGAATTATATGTTAATCCTATGTTCTAATTTCTCCACATTCTTACCAAAACTTGTAGTTTTTTGTTTTTCTAATGGACACTAAATGTTGTCTCATTTAGTGTTTTGCATTTTTTATTTTTTCGTGCTGTTTAGTTTATTTCATTTGTTCACAAAGGGAGCTACTTCTTTGCCAGTAAATAACAGGTTACCATAAACTGTTTTCAGACAGCTACTTTGCATTGCAGTTTTGATTTGCATTACCCTGATGACCAGTGATGTTAAATATCTTTTTATGTGCGTATTGGCTATTGGTAAATCTTCCTTGGAGAAATATCTGTTAGATCCTTTCCTCATATGACAATAAGCTTATTTGTCTTTGGGAGCTTCCCTGGTGGCTCAGATGGTAAGGAATCTGCTTGCACTGTGGGAGATCTGGGTTGGATCCCTGGGTCGGGAAGATCCTCTAGAGAAGAGACTGGCTACCCACTCCAGTCTTCTTGCCTGGAGAACTCCATGGACAGAGGGGCCTGGCAGGCTACAGTCCATGGGGTCACAAAGAGTCGGACACAACTAAGAGCAACTAACGCCTCCACTTTCTGTTTGTCTTTTAATGACTAAGTTGTAGGGGCTCTTTGTCATGGTTTTCCTGCCAAGAAGCAATCCTCTTTTGATTTCATGGCTGCAGTCACTGTCTACAGTGATTCCGGAGCCCAAGAAGAGGAAATCTGTCCTTACTTCCACCTTTTCTCCTTCTATTTCCCCTGCAGTAGTGGGGCCAGATGCCATGATCTTAGCTGTTTTTTTTCAATATTTAGTCTTAAGCCAGCTCTTTCACTCTCCTCCTTCACCCTCATCAAGAAGCTCTTTAGTTCCTCTTTGCTTTCTGCCATTAGAGTGGCATCATCCAGGTATCTGAGGTTGTTGATGTTCCTCCCGCCTATCTTGATTCCAGCTTGTCACTCATCCAACTCAGCATTTCTCATGAGGTGCTCAGAGTATAGGTTAAACAAGCAGGGTGACAGCAGACAGCCCTGTCCTACTCCTTTCTTCATCTTGAGCCAATCAGTTATTCCATACAGGGTTCTAACTGTTGCTTCTGGACCCACAGGCAGGAAAGTGATGACAAACCTAGATAGTGTGTTGAAAAACAGAGATATGAACTCAGCCGACAAAGGTCTGTAGAATCAAGGCTATAGTCTTCTCAGTGGTCACTTACGGCTGTGAGAGCTGGACAATAAGGAAGGCAGAACGCCAAAGAATTGATGCCTTCGAACTGTGGGGCTAGAAAAGACTCCTGAAAGTCCCTTGGATTGCAAGGAGATCAAACCAGTCAATCTTAAAGGAGATGAACTCTGAATATTCACTGGAAAGACTGATGCTGAAGCTGAAGTTTCAGTATTTTGGTCATCTGATGTGAGCAGACAACTCATTGGAAAAGTCCCTGATGCTGGGAAAGATTGAGGGCAGAAGGAGAAGTGGGCGTCAGGATGAGATGGCTGGACAGCATCACTGATGCAATGAGCATGAACTTGGGCAAACTCCAGGAGATGGTGAGGGACAGACAGGTCTTGTGTATTGCAGTTTGTGGGGCTGCAAAGAGTGGGACATGACTGGGTGACTGAACAACAACAGCAATGAGCTTTTTATGGGCTTCCCCAGTGGCTCAGGGGTAAAGAATCTGCCTGCAATGCACAAGCTGCAGGGGGTGTGGGTTCAATCACTGGGTCGGGAAGATCCCCTGGAGGAGGGCATGGCAACCCACTCCAATATTCTTTCCTGGAGAATTGCATGGACAGAGGAGCCTGGCAGGCTACAGTCCATAGGGTCACAAAGAGTCAGATACGACTGAAGCAACTTAGCACGCATACATACATGGGCTCTTCATACATTCTAGAATCAAGTCCCCTGTTAGATATGACTTATAAATTTTTTCTCCTATCCTTTGAGTTTCTTTTTGTTTTCTTGATGATGTCCTTTGAAGCATGAAAATTTTGAATTTTGATTAAGTCCCATTTATTAATTTTTTCTTTTGTTGATTGTGTTTGGGTGTCATATCTGAGAAACCATCGCCTATTCCAATGTCACAAACACTCCTATGTTTTCTCTGAAGGGTTTTAGAGTTTTGACTCTTACATTTAGGTCTTTGATTTTGAGTTAATTTGTGTATTATGTGAGATAGGGAACTCAAATTCATTCTTTTGCATATGGATATCCAGCGGCCTTGCACCATTTGTTGAAAAGTCTGTTCTTTGCCAACTGAATAGTTTTGCATCCAAGTCAAAGGTCAATTTGCAGTAAATATAATAGTTTATTTCTGGACTCTCAATTTTATTCTATTGACACATACGCTTGTCATAATGCCACTCCATGCTATCTTGAACCCTGTTGCCTTGTAGTGAGTTTTGAAATGGAGAAATGTGTCTTCAAACTTTGTTCTTTTTCAGGATTGTTTTGGCTTTTCTGGTCTCTTACATTTTCACATGAATTTTAGAATCAGTTGTTAATTTCTGCAAAGAAGTCAGCTGTGACTTTGACAAGGATTTTTGCAAACCATGAACATAAGATATCTTTCCATTTATGTAGGTTTTCTTTAATTAATTTCAATGCTGTTTTATAGTTTCTTTTTTTTAGTGTAAACGCCTTTTACTTCTTTTATTAAAATTAGTACCAAGTATTTATTCTTTCTGATGCTATTGTAAACGGAATTCTTTCCTTTATTTCATTTTCTGTGTTCCAATCTGAATGCCTTCTATTTCTTATTGTTGCCTAATTGCCTGGCTAGAATGTCCTGTGCAGTGTTAAATAGAAATGAGGACTGTAGACATCTTCATCTTTCTTCTCATCTTAGGGGGAAATAGCCAGTCTTTCACCACTGATTTGATAACTGTGGGGTTTTTTTTTTAATAAATATTTTATATCAGGTTGAAGTTATTTCCTTTTATTCCTAGTTTGTTGAGTGTTTTTATCATCAAGTGGTCTTGAATTTTGTTAACTGCTTTTTCTGCATCTGTTATGATCATCCTGTAGGGTTTGGTCCTTATTCTATTAATGTGACATATTACATTAATTGACTTTTGAAGGTTAAGCCAATCTTGCATTCCTAGGATAAATCCTATTTGATCATGGTGTATAATCCTGTTTTTACTCCACAAGACATACAAATGTGAGCCTCTAAAATCTGCTTTTACAAAGACAGAAGAATTAGAAAGTGAGTATTTTCATTACAAACACATTTACTAATTTTTTTAAAAAATTCAGAATAAGGAACCCTAAAATAGTTAGAATCTTTACATATTATATGGTTCTAGTTCCAAAAATATTATTTACATACATTCTTCCAGGAGCACAATGTATTTTAAAATAAGGTTCACCTGTGTTTATAAAATGAGAAAAGGAGAAAGCTAATGTTTGGATTTCTTTTAAAGATAAAATGTTAGTTGCTCAGTCATGTCTGACTCTTTGTGATCCCATGGACTATAACCTGCCAGGCTCCTCTGTCCATGGAATTCTCCAGACAGGAGTATTGGAGTGAGTTACCATTCTTTTCTCCAGCAGGTCATCCTGACCTAGGAATCAAACCCACGTCTCCTGCATTGCGGTCAGATTCTTTACTATCTGTGCCACCAGGGAAGTCTTTTAGAGGTAAAGTCCTGATCTAATTATTGAGAGGATTAGCCAACTCTGGAGAAGGAAATGGCAATCCACTCCAGTATTCTTGCCTGGAGAATCCCATGGACGGAGGATCTTGGTGGGCTACAGTGCACGGGTCGCAAAGAGTCGAACACGACTGAGCGACTTCAGTCACTTTCACTTTAGCCAACTCTAATGTGGATTAGTCCACATTTTATTCAGTTAGCAAAAACATGCAAGCATAGTATTTTTGCTCCTTTTCAACATGCTCAGAGGCCCAGAAACCTTTGGTACAGAATACCTTTTAAGGTAAATTTTATTAATAGAACTCCAGGAACTCTTATTATATCTTTGTTTTTGATTAGCTAGTCTCACTGCTTTTGCATAACCTTGGATGTTTTTGAAATAATATTGCATTGTTCCAACAACCTTTTAGGTATGAATTTTTCAGACAAGGAGATTTATGGCCAGGTGTGTCAAGGTAATTGCTGCTCTGCATCTTAAGATTTCACCTAAATGCAGAGACTGTAACAGACTCTTTTTACTTCTGGCCCAGTTTTAGAGACTTGGAATAGGTTCCACTTTCCATTTGACAGTCCTTTGTGATGTTCAGCCTTTGTGATATGGGATGATGGGAGTAACCTTCCCTTCTACAAAGCTTTTAAAATAGCTTGGGTTTTGTTTTTGTTGCTCAATTGTTTGAAAGGAAACATGCTTATGTGTCTTCATTTAATGAACTAGATTGAGTTTGGCATAGAGTTGAAAGAGGGGTGCGCTGCAATTGATGAGATTCTGACCAATTTAGGCCCTGGGATTACCTCTAACCTCCTTTACCAAGCTGTTACTAGAACCACTAACAAACAACCTGCTTGGAAGATCATCTTCATTCCATGCCAGCAAGGTCAGTGAAAGGTCTTAAATGACTTAAAGGAAGCAGGAGTGCGCCACTCCCTTCAAAACCCCAGGAGCATATTTGTGGGTGGTAATTGTATACAGCTGCTACCCATCCTCCATCCAGGAGGCCAGGCTTGCTCTTCCTCCTGTCATTCCACACATAGTTGAAAATAAATTTAACCAACCAGATAATTCCAGACAACTTACATCCTATTCACTCTTTCAGAAATTATTTATGGAAGATATAGGATGTGCTAGGCCATAGGGACTCAGGTAGGAACTAGACATCTTCCCACCCTGATGGAGCTTGAGATCCTCTACTTAAAGAACATGCAAAAGTAAACAAAAAAATTATTATAAATCATAATAATACTTTTCATAAGATTTATGAAACATGTCATGGCCTGAGATGGAGAACATCAGGAAGCTACCTCTGTCCCATGGGCTGTTCAGGGAAGTGATATGTTAGCGGAGACCTGTGGGACAGGAGGTTGGTCATGTAAAAAGCAGGGGAACAGAGCTCTAGTGAAAGGGAACAGTGCGTGCAAAGGTCCAGAGCCTGGAGCAGGGCTCACCTGTTCTAGTAACTACAGAAGGCCAGCTCGTCTGGAAGGTAGACGGTAAGGGAGCCCAAGGTTAGTGGAGATCCAGATCATGCTCAGTTCTTTTAAGCAACTATATTAGTTTGTTAGGGCCTAGGATTTGTGAGTTTTGCTTTTTTTTTTTTTTTTCTGTTGTTGTCGTTTAGTAGCTAACTCATGTCCAACTCAGCCTGACAGGCTCCTCTGTCTGTGGGCTTTCCCAGGCAGGAATACTGGAGTGGGTTGCCATTCCCTTCTCTAAAGATTTGTGGGGGGTTTTTTTTGGTTTTTTTTTTTCTGTACTGTGAAACAACTAGCTCAATGCTGACACCATCTGCCTGGAGATAGGCTCAGATCCCACAAGTTAAGAGCTTAGTCCCACAAGGTGCAACCCCCCAGTACACACCACTCTTGGGTTTGATTAATTTGCTAGAATCAATCACAGAACACTGAGAAATATTTCACTTACTAGATTACTGGCTTACTATGAAAGGATGTGGAGAAGGCAATGGCAACCCACTCCAGTACTCAATCCCATGGATGGAGGAGCCTGGTAGGCTGCAGTCCATGGGGTCGCTAAGAGTCAGAAACAACTGATCAACTTCACTTTCATTTTTCACTTTCATGTATTGGAGAAGGAAATGGCAACCCACTCCAGTGTTCTTGCCTGGAGAATCCCAGGGACGGGGGAGCATGGTGGGCTGCCGTCTATGGGGTTGCACAGAGTCGGACACGACTGAAGAGACTTAGCAGCAGCAGCAGCATGAAAAGATATAATTCCAGAACACTCAGATGGAAGAGATGCTTAGATCAAGGTGTGTGGGAAGGGGTGAGGAGCTTTCAAGCTCTGTGAGAGAAACAGTCACTGCATCTCCACATGTTGACCAATCCAGAAGCTCTCTGAACTCGGTTCTTTCGGGTTTTAATGGAGGCTTCATTACAAAGGCAGGGATTGATTAAATCATCGGCCTTTGGTGATGGAGCTCAATCTCCAACCCCTCTGTCCTCTTTAGAGGGCTGAAGTTTCCAATCCTCTAATCCCTTGGTTGGTTCCCCTGGCAACTAGCCCAGATCCTTAGGTTACCTAGGAGCCTTCCCCAAATCACCTCATTAACATAACAAAAGACACTTATATTGCACTCATCACTTTGAAAATTCCAAGGGTTTTAGGAGCTCTGTGCTATTAAGGGGAGGAAAGCCAAATATATATTTCTTATTATAAATCACGATATCACAGGCTACCATAACAAAATAGCACAGACTAGGTGGCTTAAACAGCAGAAATTTATTTTCTCACATAAATTTATTTTTTCCATTTGTGGAAAAATGGAAGCTGGAACACCTCCAAGATGGAGTTGTTGGCAGTTTGGTTTCTCCTGCGGCCTCTCTCCTTGGTTTGCAGGTGGCTGCCTTCTCACTGTGTCCTCACGTGGCTTTTCCTCTGTGTCCATGCATCCCTGGTATCTCTGTATATACTAATCTCTTCTACTAAGGACACTGTTGTTGTTCAATCACTAAGTCGTGTCCAACTCTTTGCAACCCTATGGACTGTAACACACCAAGCTCCTCTGTCCATGGGAGTTTCCAGACGAAAATACTGGAGTGAGTTGCCATCCCTTCTCCAGGGGATCTTCCCGACCGCGATCGAACCTGAGTCTCCTTTGTCTGCTGCATTGGCAGGTGGATTTTTTGCCACTGAGCCACCTTGGAAGGCCCTGTCTCAGTTCAGTTCAGTTGCTCAGTCGTGTCCGACTCTGCGACCCCATGAATCGCAGCACGCCAGGCCTCTCTGTCCATCACCAACTCCCAGAGTTCACTCAGACTCACGTCCATCGAGTCGGTGATGCCATCCAACCATCTCATCCTCTGTCATCCCCTTCTCCTCCTGCCCCCAGCCCCTCCCAACATCAGATTCTTTTCCAATGAGTCAACTCTTCGAATGAGGTGGCTAAAGTACTGGAGCTTCAGCTTCAGCATCATTCCTTCCATAGAACACCCAGGGCTGATCTCCTTTAGAATGGACTGGTTGGATCTCCTTGCAGTCCAAGGGACTCTCAAGAGTCTTCTCCAACACCACAGTTCAAAAGCATCAATTCTTCAGCACCTAGCTTTCTTCACAGTCCAACTCTCACATCCATACATGACCACTGGAAAAACCGTAGCCTTGACTAGACGGATCTTTGTTGGCAAAGTAATGTCTCTGCTTTNTATACAGCCTTGATGTACTCCTTTTCCTATTTGGAACCAATCTGTTTTTCCATGTCCAGTTCAAACTGTTCCTTCCTGACCTGCATACAGGTTTCTCAGGAGGCAGGTCATGGGGTCTGGTATTCCCATCTCTTGAGGAATTTTCCACAGTTTATTGTGATCCACTCAGTCAAAGGCATATTGAATAAAGCAGAAATAGATGTTTTTCTGGAACTCTCTTGCCTTTTCAATGATCCAGCAGATGTTGGCAATTTGATCTCTGGTTCCTCTGCCTTTTCTAAAGCCAGCTTGAACATCTAGAAGTTCACAATTCATGTATTGAAGAAGCCTGGCTTGGAGAATTTTAAGCATCACTTTACTAGCGTGTGAGATGAGTGCAATTGTACGTTAGTTTGAGCATTCTTTGGCATTGCCTTTCTTAGGTATTGGAGTGAAAACTGACCTTTTCTGGTGCTGTGGCCACTGCTGAGTTTTCCAAATTTGGTGGCATATTGAATGCAGCACTTTCACAGCATCATCTTTCAGGATTTGAAATAGCTCAACTTGAATTCCATCACCTCCACTAGCCTTGTTCGTAGTGATGCTTTCTAAGGCCCATGGGGATATTAGAAAATAACAGGCCCCAAGTGGAGTTGCTTGTACTAAACCCCATGTCATCAAACTGAGACTTAATTACAGTTTCATCTCTCCTAGAAATGGAATCTTAAATCAGTCAGTCAGAAATTGCCTGATCAGCACTAGTTAGATAATCTACATGAGACCCCTGTAATCCCCTAAAGTAAAGTATCCTTAAATAACCAACATACTTTTTTGCCTAGTATAATTTCCTTGGTCCTACTCCCTTCGGGCTATAAAAATCTCCCATTTTGTACACCTTCTTAGGGCTCCTTTCAGTCTGCTAGATTGGCTGCTGCCCAATTCGAATTGAGTTTTATTCAGATAAACTCTTAAAATTTTTAATATGCCTTAGTTTATCTTTTAGTCATATGAGCACATGAATTTGGGGGCATGGTGGGCCATGATCAGTCCATAACAGCAACATTAAGGCTTTCAGATTTGCTCTTAAGAGCAATGGAAAACAACTGAAAGATTAGAAGCAAAGATTATGTTAAAAGGGATGTAGCTGGTGATTCTAGACATCATTTTTCTTTTTGTACTAACAAAACCCTGTATTATCTTTGAAGGCTTCAGTGTATTCAGTCAAAAACACAAACTCACTGGTTCCCTTGGCACAGGGAAGCCCTTGGGAGGGTATGTTACAATGTAAGTGGTTAATGAGATATAATTTGGAAGTCTACTGAGTGGACATCAGTAGTCTCAGGGAAGGCTATTGTTTTACCGATGAAAAGGTATGTTTCTTTATTCTACTTTTTTTTTTTTCTATCTGGGAAAAGGATATAATGCCTGGAGGAACAGCAGACATCTTGCAACTACGAGGATGAAGGTTTCATGCTAAACATATATAGAGCAGGCAGATAGAAGGAGCTTGATTTTCAGATTACACCCTTGAGTTACTATTTATATAAGCTCTGGTTAGTCTATATCCAGACTTTTTGTAACATGTGAATAATAAATCCCTACTTGTTTAAACCACTGAGGTAGGGATTCCTGTTATAGCTGAGTATACTACTGTCTGGTACAGAGGGCTGGCGGAGAAGGAACACCAGTTTAGAGCCTTTGCCAGAGACTAGCCCAGAGATGATGAGGACTTGCATTAGAATGGCAGCAATGGTCTTGGAACAAAGTGGAAGGATCCCAGATGTAAGAAATACGAAATATTGCCTGAGTAGCCCCCACATTTGATCCCAAGGATTATGGTTATTAAGCCCACTCTGTGTTATTTGGTCTTTCCTTAAAGTCCTGTAGCATGCACAGCTTCAATAAACATTTTTGAGCACATACTCAGTGCTGGGTCCTGTACTTTTGAGGTATTTTCCCCTGGCTACTCACAAGTATATAAATCACTCTTTCCTGTGAAGTCAGTTGTTTTCAACTTTATACCCATAATCCACAGTAATAAATAAATTTTTAAGGATGACTGAAACATGTGTAACTTGATATGTAACTAGAAAAGTTTCACAAAGCGGTCTTCAAAACATATGCCATAAGCTTTAGGATTTTTCATTCTATTCTACTATTTTTTTAAAAAGATCCTGGGAACTTCCCTGGTGGTCCAGGGAAGTCCCTGGTGGTCCAGTCTCAGCATGGCTGAGACTCCATGCTCCCAATGCAGGGGGCCTGGGTTCAATCCCTTATCAGACAACTAGATCCCACATGCGGCAACTAAAAATCCTGCATGTCACAACAAAGACATGCTCAGCCAAAAAAAAAAGAAAAAAAAGATCCTGATCATATCCATCGTTTGCTAAGTTTGCTTTCATGATCCACCAATGAGTCAAGGACCACAGTTTGAAGACTCAAACTATCATTCTTTGGGCCTCCATTCTTCACTCACTAGTGATATCTGTTGCACTGATATCTGTCTTACCATCTGGACCATGAACCCCTCCTCACCTCATTGTATCTATTCATAGTGCCTGGCACAGTGCCTGGCACACAGTGGATTATAGGTTCCTTGAGATCAAGGGCTTCAGAGTGTGACCCTTTCGGTCCCCTCGGCACTATGAACATGAGAAATCCACCCTTCCTGTTTATCTGGGATTGAGTAGGGGGAGGTCTTAGAAGTTCAGGAAAACAGGAAAATCTTGTTTCCAACAAATACTTTAGGCCACTGTCTATATTTCTCTTTAATAATCTCTCTCTTTTTTTAGGACCTTTAACATTATTATTTTATCAAACCTCTCAGATTTTTGGTTATCTTTCTGAATATTTAATGCATTAACTAATTGAGTTAGTAAAGTAAGACTCCTTAAAATACTAGCAGGATAGATCTAGTGCTGAAGGCTGGCCCTCAAACTGGGAAATTTCAAGAAAACTGTGAGAAAAGAGCCATGGCCAGGAGATGGAGGGATGTCCATGGCAAGGTTGTCACACCATCTCTGGGGATCTACTGGAGAGATCTGCCTTTGATCTACTGGAGAGACTGATGGCTAGAGAGGCCTGGGGAGGTTTCCTGGAGCATGTGGGCTTTCACAAGCCAGTGAACATGAAATAGACAGCAGGCTCATTTCTGGAGCAAGGTTCAGTCTTCCAGTCAGCCTACATTCATTAACGAGAAACATTCCTGCCTCCTGGGCTTCTGGGTCACCCTATCCTGTTGATGGGAGATGAAGACATCAGACTTGACATTCCTGGCTCATAGGAGCAGACCTGGCTGACAGGCACCTTGGCCCGAGGGAGGGTCCTGCTGCTCCTAGGAGAGCCATCCTTTGTTGCCTACTAAGAAATCGCTTTTCTAAGAAAAAGACAGCTTTAATTTGGCAATTTGGAACAGATTCCAAGATACACTGATAAGTGAAAAAAGCAAACTGCAGACATTGTGTATAATATGCTGCCATTAGGGGGAGAAGAAAGAATANAGAGCCATCCTTTGTTGCCTACTAAGAAATCGCTTTTCTAAGAAAAAGACAGCTTTAATTTGGCAATTTGGAACAGATTCCAAGATACACTGATAAGTGAAAAAAGCAAACTGCAGACATTGTGTATAATATGCTGCCATTAGGGGGAGAAGAAAGAATATTATTTACATTTATTTATAAATGCATATTTGGATATACGGAGAATATCCCTGGAAGAACACACAGCAGAGTGGAACTAGTTTTATGTTTAAGGAGAACTGAAGGGCTGGGAGATAGGGATGGAAGAGACTTATTTTTCATGTATAACTTTTCTGCATTTTGAATTTTTACCATGTATATAAGACTCAAATAGATTATTGTTTCAATCAAAGCAATTTATGCAATAATTAAAAGTGGTATTTATGAAAGATGTACAATAACATAGCTTATAATATTTTAAATGAACCATTATATATGTATGCTAACACTAAATTAAACCTAACAACCTTATCATATGCTGCTGCTGCTACTAAGTCGCTTCAGTCGTGTCTGACTCTGTGCAGCCCAATAGACGGCAGCCCACCAGGCTCTCCCGTCCCTGGGATTCTCCAGGCAAGAACACTGGAGTGGGTTGCCATTTCCTTCTCCAATGCATCAAAGTGAAAAGTGAAAGTGAAGTTGATCAGTTGTTTCTGACTCTTAGCGACCCCATGGACTGCAGCCTACCAGGCTCCTCTGTCCATGGGATTTTCCAGGCAAGAGTACATATGCTAGCAATAACCAAAAAATAAGCAAAACTCTTCAGTTCAGTTCAGTCACTCAGTCATGTCTGACTCTTTGCGAGCCCATGGACTGCAGCACGCCAGGCCTCCCCATCCATCACCAACTCCCAGAGTTTACCCAAACTCATGTCCATTGAGTCGGTGATGCCATCCAACCATTTCATCCTTTGTTATCCCCTTCTCCTCCTGCCTTCAGTCTTTCCCAGCATCAGGGTCTTTTCAAATGAGTCCCATTTTCTCTTCCCTTCAGGTGGCCCAAGTATTGGAGTTTCAGCTTCAATATCTGTCCTTCCAATGAACACACTCAGGACTGATCCCCTTTAGGATGGACTGGTTGGATCTCCTTGCAGTCCTAGGGACTCTCAAGAGTCTTCTCCAAGACCACAGTTCAAAAGCACCAATTCTTCGGTGCTCAGCTTTCTTCACAGTCCAACTCTCANAATATCTGTCCTTCCAATGAACACACTCAGGACTGATCCCCTTTAGGATGGACTGGTTGGATCTCCTTGCAGTCCTAGGGACTCTCAAGAGTCTTCTCCAAGACCACAGTTCAAAAGCACCAATTCTTCGGTGCTCAGCTTTCTTCACAGTCCAACTCTCACATCCATACATGACCATTGGAAAAACCATAGCCTTGACTAGATAGACGTTTGTTGACAAAGTGGTAATGTCTCTGCTTTTTAATATGCTGTCTAGGGTGGTCATAACTTTTCTTCCAAGGAGTAAGCATCTTTTAATTTCATGGCTGTAATCACTATCTGCAGTGATTTTGGAGCCCCCCAAAATAAAGTCAGCCACTGTTTCCACTGTTTCTCTATTTGCCATGAAGTGATGGGACCAGATGCCATGATCTTTGTTTTCTGAATGTTGAGCTTTAAGCCAACTTTTTCACTCTCCTCTTTCACTTTCATCAAGAGGCTCTTTAGTTCTTCTTCACTTTATGTATATAGAAAAAGATTGGAAGGAAACGTTCCACAAGGGTAATGGTGATTTCTGAAACTAAGTATTCTTTCCTTTTTTCCCCCATTATTTCCAAATTTTCCTTTATTATATCTTTTATTGCATAATGGTAAAAAAAAATCTTTTAACAAAGAGAGTAAATTGCTGTCCCTTCCCACGTTGCAACTGAGCTATCCAGGAAAGGACTAACCTGTCTATTCCCCATGACTTGTGGTCTTGATGTCCCTTCTGGCTGCAAAGGGAATTGAACCAGAGATGAGCCCCGAGGGGCACTGGGCAGAGTCAGAGAAAGACAAAGGAAGGATGTCAGGTGCCTTCTACCTGATGGATTTTCTTCACTTCATCACAGACTTGTGTGGGAGTGTGGGAGTCAGGTGTTCCTGGCTGGATATAGCTGCTTCCTGAAGCAGTTTCCATCTATTGCGCTGCAGCCTCCTGGATCACCAACTCTTCTAGGTTCTTTCTGGTTTGTAGCTCAGGATGTCATACTTAATTCCTATACTGTGCCCATGTCTGTTGTTTGCTTGCGTTTTTCCTCACTGTGTGGTGTGCAGGGATCTCAGTTCCCTGACCAGGGATTGAACCAATGCCCCCTGCACTGCAAGGGCAGAATCCTTACCACTGGACCACCCCGGAAGTCCCTGGTAGTGCCTGTCTTGATACTCAACTTGTGGGTGGACCTCCTCTTTGTAGGTCTAACCTTGCCTGGTCTATAAGTCCCAACCTCCCACTCTGTAGTCTTGATTGTCCACGCCCTCTAAGTTTTTTGCAGAGTGCTCCAAGGTGCATTAAACAGGCTTGGAGTGAACGTGATGATTCCTTGCCAAACCTGCTGGCTCTCTTGTACTCCCTGGCTCTGTTAATAGCATTACCACCCACCCAGCTGCACAGCCAGGAATCTTGGCAGTTTACCTTGACTCGTTTCTTTCCCTTTGTTTTGCCAGTTCTTCTTTTCCCTCCATACCCTCACCTGTCACCCTTCATCTTTGTCTTCCAGTGTTTAGTCCAGTCCATCACCAGGCAGCTCTCTGACTTAAAAAACTCCCAGCAGAGCTCCCTTCATAGGATAAAATCCATTTTTCTTATTTGGTAGAAGGCCTGCATCTCTGGCCATATCCCCTATCACTACCTAAATTATTATGGCCTTCAACTTCTTAATGTTCCTTGAACAAAAGATGTTCTTTACAGCTCTATACTTTAGTGCATGCTACTTCTAATACTTAGCAGTCTCCTACTCATCTTGCAGAATTACCTGAATTATCACCTCCTCCCTGAAGCCTTCCCAACTTCCCCAGACAGTAACTGTAGTTCCCTCCTATGTGCTTTGTATGGATCTGAATCCCTACCACAAGACAGTGATTGTATTCTTTTTTATATTCCCAGCGCTCTCCTTGCTCAATGCCCAGTGCACAATAGATGCTCAAAATATTGAATGAATTAATAAAAAGTTTGCACTTCTTCAGTATTCCTCTTGTATTATGTTGTTGCTGTTGTTTAATTGCCGAGTTATGTTGGAGTCTTTGTGACCCTATTGACGGTAGCCCTCCAGGCTCCTCTGTCCATGGGATTTCCAGGCAAGAATACTGGAGAGAGTTGACATTTCATTCTCCAGGGGATTTTCCCAACCTGAAGATCAAACTCGCATCTCCTGCATTGCAGACGGATTCTTTACTGCTGAACCACCAGGGAATCCCTCCTGTGTTATACTGGCCTTCAAATGTTGTGAAATTTACTGGGCAACACAGAGCTGTTGACAACAGGAGCAAAGGAAACACCCCCTTCATTGGTTTACCTGGTTCTTCCCTCCAGCCTTTTCTGCTTTATCTCATGATCAGCAGACCTGGGCTCTGTGGGTGGCGGTATGCACAATAAAACACCTAAGCTTTGATTTGCTTCTGTGCTTAATTTTCATCCTACTTAACTCTATTCTTTGTGAAGTTTTGATAAATAAGCACAAATCTTTTCTTGGCATCAGGCTGCAAGTGGAGTATTCTATTACATCTAAGAACCATCTGAGCAAACAGAGGAAAGGAGAGCATCAAGATTGTGCTGGAAGGAAAATGGCTTTCGGGCTCTTGAAAGAGTTGCTTACCCTGATCTTCTGGGTTTGCTCTCCAGGTTCCATTAGAAGAAGATATTAGCTTTAACCAGTTCTTTGTTTCTATGCCAGGAATGTAGACCAAGGGGTTGTACTTAGAAATAATGAAGATGAACAACAAATTGCTGCTGGAGTAAGACAAAACACAGCATTAGGGATGAGTCCTTATCCAGCAGAGGCAAGAAGCGGGAGCAGCCTTGGCCATGATCTACAACACAGGGGAGGAGGTGGTCACCTCCAAGGGAATTTGAGCCCCTGCTAACCAGAGGAGACCCAGAACCAGGACCTCCTGGGTGCTATGGCCACTCCTCCAGAGAGCGAGATCATCACGTGGGCAGAGTCAGGGCAGGTAGAGGTGGGAGCCATCCTCCCAGAAAGCAGTCACACCGGTGTACCAAAGGACACCGTTGGGATGAGACACCCAGTTTCTAAGTACTTCCCGTCTCCTCATCACACGCATACACGTGTGTGCATGCACACTCATGGGCACAGTCATGTGCTCTTTCCTTTGAGCTTTCTTCCAATTCTGTTTCATTGTGACCAACTCAGGTAGGAGGTTAGCAGAGCCAGGATTATGATGCAGAGATGTGGTTCAATTTAATATTTATGTAATATACATATATGGGGTGAGGAGAAAAAAATGACAGTAATACTAATTTTTCTTGAGTCCAAGGTAACCCTTTGCAGACAAACCGCACTGATGTGCAAAGAGCACAGCTTTTCTACCTGCTCTTCCTCTCGTTCATTCCTCAGCTATGGAAGACGTCATCGCTTCTGATTATCTCCACCTCCTCACCACAAACTCACTCGTCAGTTGGCAGCACGGCCCCTCCTCCACTTCTTTCCTGAGCCTCCACCCAGCCTCCTGAGTCTTCTCAGACCACATGCTCTTCTTCCAGGGGAGAAGGGCTGTGCCAGTCACAGGACAGGGATTTCAGTGGTCACTCACTTGCTGACTGTAACACCTTCAAGTCCTCTTGGCCCCTTTTGTCCATGTCTCCTTCCCCTCCCCAGCCCTCGTCTAATGAGTTCCCAGGTCCCACCGAGTCCACCTCACTGGCTCTAATGTCAGCCAACCCTTTTTCTCCTCACTATCATGGCAAAGCACAAAAGTGGGAAAGGGGATGTGGCCACCATCAACCCCAGCTCTATAGCCATGACCTTCTTCCTCTTTGTAGTCTTTTCCTAGGGGTACCGTGACAAATATCACAACAGGAATTTTTATTCTCTCATAGTTCTGGAGAATAGGTAAGTCCAAAATCAAGGTCTGGCAGGTGGTTCCTTTTAGATGCCCTGAAGGAGAATCTGTCTCATGTCACTCTCCTAGCTTCTGGTAGTTGCTGACAATCCTTGCCATTCCTTGATTCCTAGACCCGTGTCACTTCAGCCTCTGCCTCTGTCTTTACAAGACATCCTCCTCTCTCTGCGTGTATTACTGTGTCTCTGTTTTCTTATGAAGACGCCAGTCGTTGAATTTAGGATCCATCCTAATGCGTTATGACTTCATCTTGACTAATTATGTCTGCAAAGACCCCCATGTCCAAATTAGGTGACATTCTGAAGTTCTGGGTGGGCATGGACTTTTGGAGGACACTATTCAAACCAGCACAGAGTTTCTCCGCCTCCTCAGTTTTCATCACAGTCCTTCCCCTCCTATTATTTCTTCTTTCCCTCAGGGGGCCCTCCAGTCACATTGTCTCCTAGCTTTGTCTGAGTGTGCCAGTCTTCTGATGTCCTCCAACTTTCTTGTCCAGCCTTGACACACAGTGGATGACCTGCAACTTACCACCCCTTACCATCTTACTGTACGGTCTGCCTCTCTCTATGGGGTGCAGAGACTGTCATTTGCTAAAAGAAACTTCACACCCCTGAGTTCGAGGACCCTAACAAAACCTCTGCTTCTAACGCAGCAGCTGGGTCCTCCATCCCAGTCAACAGTCTTCAGGGATTCTTGCATAGCTTCACCTCTCTCTCCAGGCCCAGCCAACTGACCCTCCTTCATTCAGTCTCAGGACTTGACTCCCTGTTTCACTGAGAAAAATAAGCCAAGAACCTTCAAAAGTGTGAAAACCCTGCTCCCCCTCCATTTTACCTACATTTACAGCAAATCCCATGGACGGAGAAGCCTGGTGGGCTGCAGTCCATGGGGTCGCTAGGAGTCAGACACGACTGAGTGACTCCACTTTCACTTTTCACTTTCTGCATTGGAGAAGGAAATGGCAACCCACTCCTGTGTTCTTGCCTGGAGAATCTCAGGGACAGGGGAGCCTGATGGGCTGCCATCTCTGGGATCGCACAGAGTTGGACACGCCTGAATCGACTTAGAAGCAGCAGCAGCAGCAGCAGCAGGGAGGCCTGGCGTGCTGCGATTCATGGGGTTGCTAAGAGCCAGACACGACTGAGCGACTGAACTGAACTGAACTGAGTAGGGTTGGAAAAATCTGAAACCATCAGTAGGTAATTGAAATTGCTCGATTAGTTTAAGAGGAGAGGATAAACAAGAGGTTTTAAAGTCATGAAGATACAATGTGTGTGTGTGTCAGTCATGTCCAGCTCTTTGAAACTCCCTGCACCATAGCTTGCCAGGATCCTCTGTCTGTGTAATTTTTCCAGGCGAGAATACTGAAGCAGGTTGCCATTTCCTCCTCCAGGAGATCTTCCTGACCCAGGGATTGAACGTGAGTCTTTTGCATCTTCTGCACTGGCAGGCAGATTCTTTACCACTGCACTACCTGGGAAGCCCCTAAATAGATACAATGGTTGCAAGTTTTTTTTTTTTTTTTAAGTGAAATTGTTGAAGGAAATAGGAAAGGGAAAAAGCAAACAGAGGGAAGATCCAAGGGCTGACACAAAGGGATCCTCTGAACATGGAGAAAAAGAGGAGGAGGGGGAGTTGGACAAGAATTTGGAGGGAAGGAGGACAGGAGAGAATGATAGATGGCATACAGAAACAGAGAAGGAATANTAAGTGAAATTGTTGAAGGAAATAGGAAAGGGAAAAAGCAAACAGAGGGAAGATCCAAGGGCTGACACAAAGGGATCCTCTGAACATGGAGAAAAAGAGGAGGAGGGGGAGTTGGACAAGAATTTGGAGGGAAGGAGGACAGGAGAGAATGATAGATGGCATACAGAAACAGAGAAGGAATAAGGCCATTAGATGGTCTACTAGGAGGTCATTGCAGAGAAGGCAATGGCACCCCACTCCAGTCCTCTTGCCTGGAAAATCCTATGGACGGAGGAGCCTGGNAGGCCCAGCCAACTGACCCTCCTTCATTCAGTCTCAGGACTTGACTCCCTGTTTCACTGAGAAAAATAAGCCAAGAACCTTCAAAAGTGTGAAAACCCTGCTCCCCCTCCATTTTACCTACATTTACAGCAAATCCCATGGACGGAGAAGCCTGGTGGGCTGCAGTCCATGGGGTCGCTAGGAGTCAGACACGACTGAGTGACTCCACTTTCACTTTTCACTTTCTGCATTGGAGAAGGAAATGGCAACCCACTCCAGTGTTCTTGCCTGAAGACTCCCAGGGACAGGGGAGCCTGGTGGGCTGCCGTCTCTGGGGTCGCACAGAGTCGGACACGACTAGAGCGACTTAGCAGCAGCAGCAGCTAACCTCACCTCCTCTCCCCCTGGCAGGGTGCACGACTCCTCTGCTTAGTCCCACCCAGCTCCTCCACAGTGCCTGGGAGAACTGACTAGTTCAGCCACTTCTGCTCTGTCTCTCAGTCCACACCCATGCCCAAGTCACTCTGGTGTTAAAACACACCTATCTCTGATCCTGATTTCCTCTAGCTAATTCTCAGTCTCTCTCAGTAAGAGCTGCTTGACAAAATAGACTCTGTGATAAACATGCCTTCCCTTTCCATTGACTCAGAAGTCACTTGCTCCCATGGAATGGGAGCATACCCATGGAATGCAGTCACTTCTCTCTGGCGCCACTGTCTCTAATCACCAATGCTCCTTCGTACATGTCCTGTGGGGTGTCGTTGTATCTTCCAAATGTACACTTGCAGACATTTGATAACTGTTTGTGGTGTACGTAGACTGCAAAGTCAGCAGGTTCTGGGCCACACTGCGTTCCTCTGGCCCACTTAAGGTATCTGTTTTCCTTGGTGCGACAGGATGAATGAAGTGGGCCACAGCTGCTGAAGGAGACAAGACAGCAACTTAACAAGACAAGTAAACAGATCCATCTCCCAGGGTCTCCTCCCTGTGGAAGCTGTGCCTCCACTGCCTTCAGTGAGCAGCAGCTAGTGGCACTTTGGGCAGGGAAAGGTGGGGACGGGACAGGAAGGGTGGCTTCTTCCTGGTGCCAATGCCCTGCTTACCTCCCTTCTGATCTGAGGCTTTACATGTGCACAGGACGGCAGAGGAAGCCTGAATTTTCAGTTCATGCGCACCCTGGCTGGCCCACTCTTTGCCAGCCCACCCTCTCTCCTACACCTCCAGGGTAACCACCTCTTCCTGTCTCCACATCCAGGTCTCCTCTCTTATTCTCTGGGGTGATAAAAGCCACCAATTATTAAACACTGTAGTCAGGCTCCGAGACAGATGCTTTACATACCACTTCTTTACAGCAATCCAGTAAGGAAGTTTCTATTTTCCCCAATTTTAAGATGAGACATTAAGACTTAAAAGAGGGTGAGTACTTTGCCTGGAGTCACACTGTGGGCCAGTGTGTGGAAACCCTGGCTGGGGGTGATGCCAGAGCCCTTGCTTGTAGCCACTGTCCCAGCCTGCCTTCTTACCTCCATAGGTCAACCTGGATCTCAATGTCCACCTGATTTCATGCACAATGGTGCTGGGGTGTGTTTACAAGGCGTGAGCAATTCTCCTCCTTCCCTGTGTCTCGCCCCAGCTCTCTCTTCCATTCTCTATCACAGAAATGCATGAAGGTTGTGGATGGAGATGAGGGATTAAAAAGGGGGCAGCAGATATGAACTGGAATCTAATATATTCAATCCCCTCCCATGTGACTAAGCAGAAGGACTGGGACTGCATTCTACCAGTTTTCACATCTCTACTGCCCATAAATACATGCTGAAATACACGTTTCCTCCTGATCAAAATCTACAGGCACATTTGTTTGCCTCGTGGTGGAGTCTACTGTGGAAGACTCTCATCCTGACCCTCTTCCTGACCCATTATGGGAGTGTCAGCTCAACAAGACACAGCCCTGTAGATGCGCTGAGGGAGGCAGGCCTTCAGTTTTCCCGATGATTTAATGTGATAATTTAGGGGAAACCTGGCACAATCTTTACCAACAGGAAAGTGGCTAGTAAAGTATTAATAACAAAACATGAGATGACAAAGCTAATCCTCTACAGTAGTGTCCAGATAAATGAGGCAAAGGGGGTGAGTAACTCTAGTGCCTCTTGAGATGGCTGTTTCACCTTAACTTTGTTCCAGCCCTGGCATGTGGCACAGGNGGCTAGTAAAGTATTAATAACAAAACATGAGATGACAAAGCTAATCCTCTACAGTAGTGTCCAGATAAATGAGGCAAAGGGGGTGAGTAACTCTAGTGCCTCTTGAGATGGCTGTTTCACCTTAACTTTGTTCCAGCCCTGGCATGTGGCACAGGAAAAACTCATCAGGCCTGCCATCCCACTGCTCTTATGGCTCCCCTTCATCCTCAGGGTAAACCCCCCTGCCTCCTCTGACTTTAGGCCCTTCTCTCTCTGCCTCCTGCTTCTGGGATCTCACTTCATATCCTCTCCCTCTCCAGTCTCTTGGCTGGGGGAGCAGTTAAAGTGCATCTCCTTCCCTGATCGCCCTGTTGTGTCTTTGTCTTTCTGGGCAAAGACATAGGAACAATGTTCTAGGTAGAGAAGATAGCAGAAGCTAAGGGAAAGCAGGGAAGCTTGAGGAGCAGGGAACAAAAATCAAGCATAATGTGTCTTAAGGATGGGATTAGAATGGTAAACTAAATAATAGTCACACAAGCGCACAAACATGAATGTACAAGGATGTTATTCCTGCATTATTGGAAATAAAAAGTGGAAGCAAAAACATGCATCTGTACTACATAACCACTAAAAGTTTTGAAATTCACCTCTGTTGACTTTGAAAGTTATAACATTTTATTGAGCAAAGAAAGCACATTCACACACACACACAAAGGTATGGGTTATAGCACAAAATATAAATATTTTTGTGATCTATGATCTATATTGATATAAGTAAATGATTAAGTACATAAGTAAAAGGGGGAATAAATATCTCCATGGACCTTTGCAGGCAAAGTAATGTCTCTGCTTTTTAATATGCCATCTAGGTTTGACATAGCTTTTCTTCTGAGGAGCAAGCGTCTTTTAATTTCATGGCTGCAGTCACCATCTGGAATGATTTTGGATCCCAAGAATATAAAGTCTTTCACTGTTTCCATTGTTTTCCCATCTATTTGCCATAAAGTGATGGGACCAGATGCCACGATCTTCGTTTTTTGAATGTTGAATTTTAGGCCAACTTTTTCACTCTCCTCTTTCATCTTCATCAAGAGGCTTTTTAGTTCCTCTTTGCTTTCTGCCATAAAGGTGGTGTCATCTGCATATCTGAGGTTATAGATATTTCTCCTGGCAATCTTGACTCCAGCTTGTGCTTCATCCAGCCTGGCATTTCACATGATGTACTCTGCATGTAAGTTAAATAAACTGAGTGACAATATACAGCCTTAATGTACTCCTTTCCCAATTTGGAACCCGTCCGTTGTTACATGTCCAGTTTTAATCATTGTTTCTTGACCTGCATACAGGTTTCTCAGGAGGCAGGTAAGGTGGATATAAAAGGTACTTAAACACACATATACACCCCTTCTGTTTTTGAGGCTAGTAGCTAACTGCTTGAAATATTTCTAGCAATCTCTAAACACCATCCATTTCCTAATTTTNTTTGGAACCCGTCCGTTGTTACATGTCCAGTTTTAATCATTGTTTCTTGACCTGCATACAGGTTTCTCAGGAGGCAGGTAAGGTGGATATAAAAGGTACTTAAACACACATATACACCCCTTCTGTTTTTGAGGCTAGTAGCTAACTGCTTGAAATATTTCTAGCAATCTCTAAACACCATCCATTTCCTAATTTTCCCTGTTGCCCTCACCTTGAGTGCTAAAAGTACATGAGCTTAGCTTATGGTTTCCACCACAGTTTTCTAGGTTCCTTACATGTGACTATCTTGATTTCTAATCTAACAAGAAAAATCTACACAGATTTTTATCCCAATTAAAATTATTCTACAACAGTAATAAGAATACAAAATTTGCATCTTAGTCCAATTGCCAAACCTTCATAAAGAGTTGGTCAGTTCTGGGAACTTCCTGACAGTCCAGTGGTTAGGACTCAGAACTTTCACTGCCAGGGCCTGGGTTTAATCACTGGTCAGGGAACTAAGGTCTCACAAGTCACATGGTACAGCATCCCCCAACACAAGAAGAACTGATCTGTTTCAAAAAGAGGCCAGAGTGGTACTGACTCACAGGGTCCCCTCACTCAGAGCTTGTTAGGATAACAAAGATCTCAGCCAAGGGACAGAGGCAGAAGGTTGAGGGACTTCTGGGGAGTTGAGGTATTNCCCAACACAAGAAGAGCTGATCTGTTTCAAAAAGAGGCCAGAGTGGTACTGACTCACAGGGTCCCCTCACTCAGAGCTTGTTAGGATAACAAAGATCTCAGCCAAGGGACAGAGGCAGAAGGTTGAGGGACTTCTGGGGAGTTGAGGTATTGCTTCTGAGCACCATTAGGAGATGCTCTACGAGGGAGAAGGGAATGAGAAGGATCAGAAAACATTTCCAAGGGAAAAAAGAGTTAAGGAGAGAAGTGAATGAATGCTTGATAGCCAATGAAAAAAATGCATAAACCAGGATTATAAGGTTTTATATATTCACCCCTCATCCTCGCGTACATTTATACATCCGTTCAACAAACATTAGGTGTATGAGCAGGCACCAGACTAAGTCTGAGATGATGTAAGGATGACCGAGTCTCGTTCACACTGTAAATAGCTCACATTACATGGCCAGATGATACGATGATGGTAAAAGGGGCTTGTGAATGGCCCAGCACTGCAATGTGTTGGTTATTCTTCCAGCATTTAATATAGTGACTGGCATGGGCAGGTGCTCAAAAACGGCTATGGAATGAAAAAATAAGGAGGGGGTCTGAACAACAAGTTATAATATGGGGGAACAGGAGACTATTGAGGCTGAAAACTAAAGAGGAGATCTGTGTGTTTCAGTCAAACGGCTTCTTGTTTATTCCAGATATTGGGAACTTCTTGTGCTCAAGTGTCCTTTTCTTATAACCATGTGATTTCGAGTGACGTGATTTCTTTAGGATTGAGTAAAGGAGTACAACCCTATTCTCAAACTACTACCTTTGATATGCTTTGTGAATTGGGCTTATCCTCAAGTTTGTTCAAGAAAGTAGCTGAAGTTAAAATAATACATTGTAAATTCCTTCAAATCCCATGAAAGAAAACAGATAAAACTGTTGAACAAACATTTCCTTTTCTGTGTAAGAATGAGGTCATCTCAAATGGGAACCACTGGTTAAATTATAACCTTACACTGGTGCTTACGTTAGTTCTGTCTTTCCTGGTTGACCTTCAGGAAGCTGCAGTGAGGATTTAGTATCTAATTTGGGAATCAATTAGCTTGTCAGGTTTTGAAACTTGCTAGTTTCAAGAGATTTACAATAATTGTCCCAAATTAAGTCCCTCAATTTTTTACATATCATAAAGTGAACGTTAGTAGATATACACGCAATAAATAGAAAGTTTTCAAAGGCTATTTGACCATCAAAGCCCATATGCGTCTTAATTTGTGCCAGGTCAGAGAAAAAAAATCCCAGAGTGAAATGTGGCCAGAAACCACAGTACAGAGAAATTTAACAACTCCCCAAGTTCCAGAATGAGCTGGATAGAAGTCAAAACTTAATCTTACAATCTCATAAATGCTTTATGACTATAATTATTACTCAAAGCTATTAAATTGTACAGACATGTACTACCACTGTGACCACCAAGTAGTATACATCCAGGTTTTCCAACAGAAAAATTACATTGAAGGTCAGTTTGTCACAAGTGGCAAGGATCTATTTATTTTGCATCAAAATAGCTTGACATATTTCCTTATATGATAAATAAATGTTCATTATTGAAAATTTAGAAAATGTAGATACTTGAAAAAGAAAAAAACACAAAATTTCATCTTAGGAGGGAAAATCACACATATACTTTTAAAATTGAAAGCAGGATTATATTATTTATAACAGAAAACATACTCAGAACCTAAGATCAAAATTTCTACTTTTATATTGCTTTACTAGAAAAAGCAGCCGCTGGAAAGGCAGAGGGGTAGAGGCTGACACTTGTTTTAAAAATTATAAATACAAAGGAAGATGAAAACAAACAAAAAAAAGCAACTTGATCTCAAGGCATGTTCATATGTATTCTATTTATATGGTATTACTTCAGCATTACAGAGCATTGAGTTCTTATTTCCTGTGTTTAGTTCTTACAGACATTATTGAATGGTTTGCTAACTGGTAATATTCAAGTGTTCCTCTTAATCTCTTCGGAGAAGGCAATGGCAACCCACTCCAGTATTCTTGCCTGGAGACTCCCAGGAACAGAGGAGCCTGGTAGGCTGCCGTCTATGGGGTCGCACGGAGTCAGACACGACTGAAGCGACTTAGCAGCAGCAGCCTAGTACAGTGCTTTACACCTGGTAGGTTCTCCATGAATGTTCGTTGAATAAATGAATATATGCATTTAGGTCATAGTTTTAGATATTATTTGAGAGAACAAGCCCAGGATGTTGTACTCACATGAGTTCAGAGGTCTTATCTTAACAAACTTCAGAACATTGTTTTCTTAAGAGACTTGACTGACATGCATAAGGTGTAGACTAGGTGACAGGCTTCACAAAGTGCCCCAGAGTTAGTCTGGAAACCTTACCACTTGGCTACTAAGAAGGTTTGCTTCCTAGCAACAGTGAATGAACTATTAACTTTTAGGGAAGATTTATGCCCTTAATCACAAGGAAGAAAGAGTGGGCCAAGGACATTGGTTCAACAATTTCCCACTGGAGAATGATAGAGTTTATTTTCTAGACAAGGAAAATTCCAGAGATGAGGTAGTGAATTGTTCAAGGTCATACAACTAGGTAATAGCAGTGATAGATCTAGAACCCCATTCTCTGGAATCCTAACTATTGCTTTTTCTACCACCAGGCTCCTTAATAATAACATGCCCTAGAAATGCTGGATGAGTGGTCTCAATTTCAAAAGCTCACATGACATTTCTAACTGTGAAAACGAGATGCTTACCATCCTTATGGTAGACAATGGATTCCAAAAGAAGTCTTCATGAATATGTTATCATAAATAGTAAAATGGACTTTGAAAATGTGAGATTATCCTGGATTACCTGAATGGGCCCAAAATAATCACAAGGGTCCTTATGAGAGGAATCTGTAATGTTTTGTTTTCTCCAGAAAAGGAGAGATGATTATACAAGCCAAAAATTGAAGTGATGTAGCTGTGACCCAAGGAACGCTAGCAGTTTCTAGAAGCTGAAAGAGACAAAGAACGCATTTTCCCTTGGCACCTCCAGAAGGAATCAGTTCTGACGACATCTTGCTTTTAGCCCAGAAGACTCCTTTCAGACTTTCAACCTCCAAAACTGTATGAGAACTAATGTGTTGTTTTAGATCAGTAAATTGGTGGTAACTTGTTAAAGCAGCTAAGAGGAGAATAATACAATCTTTATTTCAAAATAGTTCTGTTATTTTTGTTGAAGGGTGGAGGTTGAATAGGTGATAAAAGAAGAAACACTTTTTGCTCTGTGGGTGGTCAAATAGTCCTTGCTTTGCTGTTTCAAAAGTTTTGTAATAAGGAATGGAAGAGATGGGGAGGAAGGTTCAAAAGGGAGGGTATATATGTATACCTATGGCTGAGTCGTGTTGAGGTTTGGCAGAAAACAAAATTCTGTAAAGCAATTATCCTTCAATTAAAAAATAAATTAATTTTAAAAAATCTTTGTAATGTTTTGTATTCATCACATTCATCTGTTTTTTTTTCTCTCCTTTTATCAAGCTCCTAATTACATACCCAGTTTCTATTTTTCTACTCCTATTTTAGCAGACTTGTCTTAAAAAGTGCTTATTAGGTCATCTGTTGAGTTAGGGAGAATAAAAATTGAGGCTTATATTTGTACCTTTTATCACAAAGCTCCCACTCATATATCATTTTTTCTCCCCAAACCGATTCTTTCTTTGCTTTGACTTTCTTTTCCTCAAGATTCCCCTTTCCTCCCACGCCTCCCCCCCCCCCTTGCCTCTGCGCCTTAAAATTCCAGTTACATTGCTTGATCATCCACGTTCTTCCTTGTTTTTTCTCTGAAGCGGTCTCTCACCATGTCACTTCATGAGTTTCCGTCTGATCTTGCTCAGAACAATACATTTTCCCTACTCCCCACACTCTTCTGAATTTTTCACCCAGTGGCTGAAAGCCAATCCAAGGAGTTAGAGATCCTTCAAATTTCAAGGGGTTTCAAAGATCATCATGTCTAACTGCTCATTCATGTTTGAATTCATACCTCCTTCCTGATGTATTTGACAAAAAACTTCCTTTCTTTCACAAGAGGAAACCTCCTTTCTTCTTCTTTCTTTTGCTTTTTAATGTCGGTATTTAAGGCATGTGCTCAGTCTTTGAACACCCACAAGATGGAGAGCTCATTCTTTAATGAGGCAGTCCATTCTGCCTCTGGATAGCTCTGCGGGAGAAGGTTTTCCTTCTCTTGAGCTAGAATCTTTTCTAACTCTGACTCATGGGGTTAATTCTATCCCTTAAGTCACATGGAACAATATGACAGTTCTTCAATATTTGAAGATAATTTTCTTATTTACTCTGGGTTTTCCTCTTCTCCTTAGTAAATATCTCTAGTTCTTTGACCTATTCCCCAGCTGAGGCTGAACCGATCCATTGTCATTGGTCGAATAAGTACACTTGCCATATAATGGGAGAAATTCATTTTATGTTAACAGGGAAGCCTGCTCTTTGCCATTCTTAATTCTGACTCATGAGTATGAATTTCGAGTCTAGCTCAGTCTTCTCTGCTTATTGTACTTCCTGGTCTCCTGACTGCATTCTTGGATTCTGGAATCCAGTTTCTGAGCTGATCTTCCATAGACCTTCTGCTTGTTCTCATACAGTATGTGTTAATTACTTGTTCTATCAGCATGTACTAAACACCTACGGAGTGCCAGGCAGGAGCTGCATTGGTTTGTGCAGAGAGAGACAGAACTTTCTACATTAACTGGTCTCTGGCTCTAATCTGCCAAATCTGCAGTTTTGCTTCCTGTCGCTGACTTCTTATCTCAAACTGTATCTGGGTATTATTGTTTGAAAGTGGGATGGAGATAGGCTGGGAAGATGGTTGGGGAGAAGAAAGAAGAACTAAGAGACGTATTTCGAAACTCAAGGGGGGGAGAAAAAAACAAACACAAAACCACATCAAACTTCTTAGAGTTTACANTGCTTCCTGTCGCTGACTTCTTATCTCAAACTGTATCTGGGTATTATTGTTTGAAAGTGGGATGGAGATAGGCTGGGAAGATGGTTGGGGAGAAGAAAGAAGAACTAAGAGACGTATTTCGAAACTCAAGGGGGGGAGAAAAAAACAAACACAAAACCACATCAAACTTCTTAGAGTTTACACAATCTTTTGCTAGGGAAAGATAAGCAAAAACTTTTTGTGGACTTCCCTGGTGGTCCAGTGGTTAAGACTTTACCCTTCCACTACAGGGGATCGATCCCTGCTTGGGGAAGATTCCACATGCCATGTGGCTTGGCAAAAAAAAAAAAAAAAAGCTTTTCATAACCAGTAGTCAATTTGTCTGTCTTTAACCATTTCCTCCCTCTTTATATCTCCACAGTCTTGTTCCTCATGTTCAAAAGTATTGCCTGTGGAAAATCCAATATAACAGAAAGAGGCTCTGGATTTTTTTTTCTGTTTTCTTGATTTCTTTAAATAGTCATATTTAAGATAGTGTTCAGGCTTCCCTGGTGGCTCACATGATAAAGAATCTGCCTGCAGTGTGGGATACCTGGGTTCGATCCCTGGGTCGGGGAGATTCCCCCCTGGAGAAGGAAATGACAACCCACTCCAGTATTCTTGCCTGGGAAATCCCATGGACAGAGGAGCCTGGTGGTCTATAGTCCACGAGGTCGCAAAGAATCAGACACGACTGAGCAACTAACACACACACACACACACACACACACACAGGGAGAAGATAGTGTGCATCTCATCAGGAATTACTGGTTGAAAAATATATCCCCTTTACAGGCGGTTCTGGCAGGATAGGCAAAGGGGAATAGAGAAGAAGACAGAATGGCCTTAGGGCAAGAGGGCAGAGGAAGCTATTGCTCAAGGGTAAATCAGTGCAGTCTTTCTTCTCTAAGTGCTTTGGGGTATGGATTCTCCATAAACAGTGTCAAATTGCCCCCAAACAACTTTTGATCAATCAGAGTTACCGACCGATTTTCTGAAGGATTCTCCCCACATTCCATCTTTTCCCAAGGAAAGGAACTATCCTTTATTTTAACTTTCTAAGGACAGGCTCTCAGATGACTCTTTCCAGGTGTTAGCTAACTAATCCAAAGAAAAAATCCCCAGAAGCATAAGACTAGAGGGGACATGGAGACCTTAGAAGGATCTCTCTTCTGGGGTCACTGGTGTGTTAGGCCTTTGGGAAAAGAGCTTACCGGGGCCCCTGTTGCAGCCAAAACATTGGGGGGACATCCAGGGCAGATGGGTGGAAAGGAGGACCCTTCATCCCTTCTCTGATAGAGGATTATTTTCTTATTTCTGAAATAGAGTTAGGCGACATTATATCTCTATCCATGAAGCCAGGAACAGTAACAGAAGGTTCTCAGGAAACACCATGATCAGGAGAGCTGGTTCCTTGCCATGTCATGTTGGAAATGTATGTCTTTCTGGAATAGTCAGTCATTTTCTTTTTCTGAGACTCAGATTTCTTCATTTGTAAGATGGGAGCATTGGATGGGATCAGTGGTTTTCAAACCTCAAATCAAAAGTCATTAGTAGGTTGAAAAATCAGTTTAGAGTTTTTGTCAGTAGATTATTTCAATGAAATAAAATAGATCAGAATGAAGGGTTGTACTTACTATTGTAAAAAATTGCTTTGTTAAATTTTTGTTTCAATGTGCGTGTGTGTCTGTGAGTGTATGTACTGGGTTATGACATCGAATGTGTTTCTAACTATGGATTACGGTTAAAAAAATATCATGATTCCTGAGGTTCCTTCTGCCTGGTGTTTTAGGTTTTCCTGTGTCTGCAGAAGGCACTCTATAGGGATTTACCTCCATGGTGATTTCGGAGAAAAAGTTTCCATGACACCACCCCACACCCTCAACCCAAGCAGCCAGTCTTTGTACTGAGCCCATGCTGAGCATAGCCACTAAGAATGAGAGGAGGGGCTGAGGGGTAACCGTGAGCTACACAGTGGACGCCATGACATGTGGGCTCCTCTATACATGGACACAGTTACTCACAGGTCGTATACTCTTTGTTTCTGCTGTGATGCTTCAGAAGAGAGTCTTGCTTTAAGCAGACAATTAAACAAAATAATAAGATCCCTTCTCTAGAAGAAATATAGTATAATTCCAAGAATACAAAATTTCAAGAAAAATGTACAACTAAGGACATTCTTTCAGCCACAAGAATGCTGCAGCCCCTCCACAGGGAGGCACAGGTCACAGACAGCTCCTGGTCATTTCCCCACTTCATCTCAACAGTTTTGGGACCGTGGGTTGGCAGCTTGTGAAGGGTGGAGTCAGGGCTGGATTTCAAATCTCCTTCCTCAAAAACCCTCTTAAATTCCATTGTACCACAGGGAGAAGAAATACCGTTACCAAATTTAAATTATCAATATGTTTTTCCTTCTCATGACGGTAAATTTCATTTTTAGTATGCTTCAACATTAGCAGGGTGTAAATGGCAGGATGCTGAAGTCAACAGATCTGTGTTGGGCAGTTGTACTTTGGGGACACTTAGTGTAGATGGACAAAGCATGCAGAACCAGAGGCCACCAAGAGGACACACTCCTACAATTTGGGATAGAGTTGGACAATGTTACCCTCTGCAAAAGAAGCTGATTAAGTATCAAATCCACAATTCTCATTCCAAAATATTTGCAAAGAGATTGCTGCTAAAGAATGGCTTTCCCCAAACCTCTTCAGTGATATTAAAATATATCTGAGATGAACTGCAGTATGGCTAAGGTAGTGCAGTCATGATGGGAAAATGGAGTGTGAGGTGGATGGATTTGGTTAGACCCTGAGGAACTGTGTTTAGGTCTCAAACATTGACCTGCAGAAAGGCAAGTGACTGGGCCAAGGTCACACAGATGGTGAAGTGACAGAAATTCATCTTCTGATTCCAAGATATTCCAAGGTAGCCTGTGTCTTCTGTTGGAGGATATCAGCATAGAGTACTTTAGAGACATCTTCTCTGAAGATTATTCAGCCTTCTTAACTTGGTTTTGGATTCCCTAATAGGTGTTTGAGAAGGCTTATGGAACAATCAACAGCATAAACACTGATGCACAGTATTTTGATTTTAAAGACATTTTATATAAAAATAAAATACTTGAAGAAAAAAGTCATTGCATTAGAAGTTGTTGCATTATAAAAAAGGAAATGTTGAAGTAACTTTCAATTAGGAATATAAAGTGGGTAAATGTGTATATACAATTAAAGTGTATCCATTTAAGATGTAGGACTGCATCTAAATTAGCTATAAAATGATAAGGATTTTTTTAATCCAGTAGATAACGCTTTATTGTCAAAGTTAGATCAGAGTAAAAATAAAAACTTAATTGCTTTTTATTATATTAGCAATTGGTGACGGACAGGGAAGCCTAGTGTGCTGCAGTCCATGGGATCACAAAGAGTCAGACACAACTGAGTGACTGAACTGAACTGAAGTGAACTGTATTAGCAACAAGCAGTTAGAAGTTCTCATGAAAAAAGTCCATNGAGTAAAAATAAAAACGTAATTGCTTTTTATTATATTAGCAATTGGTGACGGACAGGGAAGCCTAGTGTGCTGCAGTCCATGGGATCACAAAGAGTCAGACACAACTGAGTGACTGAACTGAACTGAAGTGAACTGTATTAGCAACAAGCAGTTAGAAGTTCTCATGAAAAAAGTCCATTCACAAAATCAGTGACAACAACATCATCAGCAACAAAAACATGAAAGTGAAATGTCTGAAAATAATCCTGAGACAGGCAAGAGACCTATATAAGAAACATTAGTAAACATGAATAAGGAAAAACATCAATTTTCCTGTTGGAAAATGTGGAGATTGACTATCAAGACAGCATTTATAAAAGAGGATATACAGATGATTAGTAAATATATTTGTCACTTATAACCAAAGATTTGAAAAATAAACTAATAGATTTCATTCTAATTTTAAATGGGCAGGTTTGAAAAATAATTATAAAAAACTAAAAAAAAGAAAATAATCCTATTATTCCACATTTCCTGAGGGGCATTAATATGGCATTCTCATACAGTGTTCATGAGAGTATAAATTGGCAACGTTGCTTTCAAATTTATCAACATGTTTAGTGTCTTAAAATATTCATATGCTTCTTACATCTAGAAATGTATTCTAAAAAATGATCACAGATGCTGGTAAAGATTTGTGTGTAAGGATGTTTATTGCAGTGTTATTTTTAATGATGAAAAACCTGAAATATATATGTATAGGTGTGATAGGAAATGATTAAATAAATTATGGTCCATTTCTATAGTTGAATCCTATTTAGCCACTAAATATATTTTTGAAGAATATGTAATGGCACAGGGAGTTATTTATGATACGATGGTTTAAGTAAAAAATTGCAGGTTACAAAATTGTTCTCAGTTATGTATCTTAGTTGGGGCTTCCCTGGGGTCCCAGGTAAAGAATCTTCCTGCCAAAGCAGGACACATGGGTTCCATCCCTTGTGTTGCTCCTCTGAACAAGGAAATGGCAACCTACATCAGTGTTCTTGCCTGGGAAATCCTGGGAACATAAGAGCCTGGAAGGCTATAGTCCATGGTGTTGCAAAGAGTTGGGCATGCCTTAGTAACTAGATCAGCAACAACACTGTACGTTAGTTTACTGGGGCTGCCATAACAAAATATTTCAGACTGGTTGGCTCAAATAATAGAAATTTATCTCTCATGGTTCTGGAGGCTAGAAGTCTAAGATCAAGGTGTCAGCAATGCTTTTTTATTTGTTTCTTCTGAGGCCTCTTTCCTTGACTTGCAGATGGCTGCCTTCCTCCTGTGACCTCACATGGCCTTTCACTGGTGTCTTTCTGTGTCCTAATCTCCTCTTATAAGGACATCGGTCAGATTGGTTTAGGGCCCACTCAAATGGCCTCTGCTAAGTCACTTCAGTCGTGTCCGACTCTGTGCAACCCCATAGACCGCAGTCCACCAGGCTCCCCTGTCCCTGGGATTCTCCAGGCAAGAACACTGGAGTGAGTTGCCATTTCCTTCTCCAATGCATGAAAGTGAAAAGTGAAAGTGAAGTCGCTCAGTCTTGTCCGATTCTTAGCGACCCCATGGACTGCAGCCTACCAGGCTCCTCCGTCCATAGGATTTTCCAGGCAGAGTACTGGCGTGGGATGCCATTGCCTTCTTCTCATTCTAACTTAATTACCTTTATTATAGGCCACATCTCCAAATACAGTCATGTTCCCAGGTACTGGGGATTAGGGCTTAAATATGATTTTTTTGGCAGGGAGGTAAAGAGTCAGTCCACAACATTGTAATTCTGATTTTATTTAAAAATACAGGGCACTTCCCTGGTGGTAAAGTGGATAAGAACCCGCTGGACATGGGTTCCATCCCTGTCCTGGAAGATCCCTCATGAGTCAGAGCAACTAAGCCCACGAACCACACAACTACAGAGCCTGCACCATAGAGCTCTTGAGCCAAATCTGCTGAAGCCCAAGTGCTCTGGAGCCTGGAAGCCGTAACTCCAGAGCTGCAACTAATGAAGCCTAGACTCTGTGCTCTGCAATAAGAAGAGCCACTGCAATGAGAAGCCTAGCACCTCTGTGAAGAGTAGCCCCTGCTTGCTGAGACTAGAGAAAGCCCCTGTGCAGCAACCAAGACCTATGCATCCAAAAAGGAAGGAAAAAGTAATTTGTAAAAATGAAAACAACAACAACANCAGTAACTGGAATTTTGAATTGAGCTCAAGACATGCTTTTCTATCATTAGTCAAATCCAAATGAAAGGTCAGTGGTTAAATTAGTGTATAAAACTCAGGGAAAGGTGCATTGATCTGTGGTTCAGCTGTTACCCATTTTTTTTGGCTGAGGAGTAAATTGCATCAACAGTGCTCTGCATGTGTTCAGAAAGTAAAAAAATTATTTAGTCTTGTGACCAACTTAGACTCGATCCAAAAACCAGTTCTGAAATACGTTTCATGAGAGTAGAAAACCACTACTCATTAAACAGATGTATTTATTGACTTTTCTAGGTAGATAGGTATTAATGCCAGAGTCAAGCAGGTTAGTCTGGTGACTGGTTTTAATAGTGAAAACCTTTTCATCTTGTTTAATTATCCTTTTTATTAGTTTTGAGTTTACGTTCCAATTTCAAATGGCAGCATCTCAAAGGATTCACATTTGTCAATGGTTGTTTAAACAATGGCATTCCACAAAGTTAATTGATGTTTTAGTGCAGATGGGGGCAGAAAGTTGAGTTGTTGTTCTATAGCAGTGTAACGCTTGAACTTTGGCAACAATTCCTCAACTCCGAAGTTACCTCCCGCTGCCAGGTTTTTAGGTTTCTTTCTGTTTTATCTGTAGCTTTTAGTTTTGCTTTGTTGAACAAGTGTTGCTTTTATAATAGTAAAAATATTAATATTAAAAATAACTAGTAACATTAGAATATTAACTTTAATGATTGTAACAGTAAACTTGCCCTAAGATTAAGTGGTTTTATAGGAATAAATGATAGATATATGGAGTTTTCATTGTAATTGTTAAGTTTTGTCTCCTTCTTCTCAAGAGAAAAATGTTAATTATGAAATAGTCTAGAACTGATAAATGGAACTGATTTTATTTTTATAATGAAAATCTTTTGTTAATCATATATGAACAGATTAGGAGGAAAGATGGTTTTTTTTTTTTGGCCACGTCCTGCAGCCTGGGGTTTCTTAGTTCCCTGACCAGGGATCAAACCCATGCCCCCTGCATTGGAAGCTCAGAGTCTTAACCACTGGACCACCAGATAAGTCCCAGAGAACTGATTTCAAATCACTCAAGGTAATGGCAATCCACTCCAGTTTTTCTTGCCTGGAAAATCCCATGGACAGAGGAGCCTGGCGGGCTACAGTCCTTCAGGTCGCAAGGAGTCAGACATGACTGAGTGACTCAACAACAACAACAACGTTATTTGACTATGTTTTGTTTTGGATCAAAATGGAGATATTTAATGTCAGATGTACAGTTGCTAAGACTAGTGCTAATCGCACCTGAGCCCCACACAGATATGGTGCATGGAATTCTTATTAATGTGTCTCTTTTTTGTGGGTGGTGGTGGTGTAGAGGGACTCAAGGAGGGTCAGAAGAGATAATAGATGAATATTTGTGTTTATATGCATAATTGTATCCAGAATATTATATAATTACGAATCTAAAATCCCCTTGTTTGGTGGTTCTTATGTATATATGGTACACAGGCTGCTTATATGGGGGCAAGGCAAGTAGAGCATTTCCCCACATTTTGTTGCTGGCCACCAGAAAAAAAGTCTCAAAGACACATGTGTTGCCATCAGAAAAAAAACAAACAAACAAACAAAAAAACTTGGAAAAAATGTTTACATATTAAATGATCATTTAAACTAAAAGCTTTTAAGTAATGCTTTTAAATGACTTAAATTTTAGCTCAGTGTTCTTTATAAAATGTGTTTATCATTTCTTTGAACAAACTTGTGTCTCTAAGTGATGCTCAGTAGAACAGAAGACTGACCCTTTTTCAGAAATGTGAAATCTTCTGGAATCCAAGCAAAAAGAAATTATGAGTTCAGTTTGATTGGTTTGGAATTGTCATTATTTGGAGAGGGATATGGTTTGTCTTTTCATACACTCCTGCAGATATAGCACTATAAGGAATCTTCCTGAGAGAATGCACTCCTTTCAAACACTTTTTTCAACAACGTCAAGGAATACCAAACCTGAACTCTTTAAATTTACAACTGATGTCACTAGTACAGAGCCACAATCCNACTGACCCTTTTTCAGAAATGTGAAATCTTCTGGAATCCAAGCAAAAAGAAATTATGAGTTCAGTTTGATTGGTTTGGAATTGTCATTATTTGGAGAGGGATATGGTTTGTCTTTTCATACACTCCTGCAGATATAGCACTATAAGGAATCTTCCTGAGAGAATGCACTCCTTTCAAACACTTTTTTCAACAACGTCAAGGAATACCAAACCTGAACTCTTTAAATTTACAACTGATGTCACTAGTACAGAGCCACAATCCCTTAACTGGAACTGTTGGGGCCATATGTGTTTTGGGGTCAGAAATTTTTGGAGTTAAAAAAAAAAAAAACAGGTTCATACACATGTGGTTTTTTTTTTTTTTTTTTTTAAACACACTCCTCCCCCTCTGGGAGTCTGAGGCAGCACCCTGTAATCTAATAGATGTTTTTCCAAAAAACGTATGGTTGTTCAGAGTAATTGGGACAAATAGAGACCATAAGTAGCTCATGTCAGTTCAGGTCCTGTTTTACTTCCAAGTGAGTATTGATGCTATCTTGAAGACTTTGGGTTTGGAATTTCAGAATTGGAAATAAGGATTTGTAGGTTTATATGTGAATATTTTGTTTCTGTTCCTCCGGGGACATTCCTTTTAAGATACATTTTTCTTTATCAGATAGTGAAACCTGCTTCACGTTTTCAGTAAATGTGACATTCGGCTATCATACTGCTCTACCCTGGATTACTCAGCTGAGCCTCCTTTGCTGGGTGTTTGAAGTGCAGGCTGTGTTATGTAATGTAAATAGCATATCTGTATACATCTTTGAACAAATTCTTTCCTCCTTTTTCGAATCGCTTCCACAGCATATATGTCCAAAAGTGAGATTACTCGTTCAAAGGGCATGAGCAACTTTCTAATAATGTTTGTTGTGCTTGGTTGCTCAGTTGTATCTGACTCTTTGCGACTCCGTTGACTCTGTCCCTGGGGATTCTCCAGGCGAGAATACTGGAGTAGATTGCCATACCCTCCCATTGTCATACTGTCTTTAGAGAACTTGAATCTGTTTACTGTGTACCAGTGGTATACTGACTTCCTGAAAACACTACCGATGTTAGGTTTTATTTTTATTAATATTTGCTGCTTTGATAATTGCTAATGGTATTTTTAAAAATTAGTTGAAGTCATATTTCCTTGCTTTTAGGGCAGTGTATTTTCCCAGTTTTTGAGCCCTTTAGAAGCAGTGAATGGCATCTGGAAATATAAGAGGACACCTACCAATGAAAATATTAGAGTAAAACTTTCTTAACCACAGGTGGGAACACTAGAAAGGCCCAAGATAGCCTGGTCCTTAGATTCTCACGTGACACACCTTGGCAGGTGAGGCAGGCCCTTGTTCCCTTTCCTTTGCGCTCTAAGCCCAGCCTAGGTGTTGATCAAGGCCTTTTGTGGGGGTGGGAGTGAGAATGGAAATTAACCATCTGGGAGGCTTGGCCATGAGGACTTAGTGACTTCTTTAGGTGACATGTTGTCCTTGAGAGGTCTGCATGTGCAGCCCTTTCTCATTCTCCGTCTGTGCTGTGGCCTTGCCTCAGTCTCTTCCAGACCCAGCTAATTCTATGGAATTAGCTTTAATTCATTGATTTGGGTGTATGTTTAAAATGATTTATTTTTAAAAGTGATGTAAAAATCATTTGAGCACAAACTATGTATTAGGGCCATGCAAGAGACAGAAAGGAATTTGGCATATTCCATTCTCTTGGGAGGTTATGAGGAAAGACAAAATGCTGTGTACATCAGTAACTTGGAGAGAGTATGCCACCCATGTTAAATGTGGCGTAAACACGGTATTGGATTTTATGGGGAAGGCAAAATGGCTTCTGACAGATGATCAGGGAAGGCATTTGGGAGGTAGCTTTTGAGTTAAGACCTCAAAGGATTGGTAATTTTCTTCAGGTTTAGCAGAATAGGCATCCCTGGGATGGGTACACACTAATAATAAATGTCTTACTGTATGTTTTTTATTGCTTTATTGATCCTGTGGGATAACTGCTGTTATGAGCCTCATGTTTCAGATGGGCAACTGAAGGTAGATTTGAATTCAGTCTCTGGGGTCAGGACCCAAGTTCATTATACTCAGCAACACACTGGGCTTTTTAAATAAATGGCAAAGAATTTGGTTTGGCTGGAGTCCAGGATTTGTAGAGGAAAGCCCCCAGATCAGGCCAGAAAAGAATGGGGAGGGGAAGATTTAAGTGCCGAGTTAAGTTTGGATGTGATTTAATAGGCAATGGGGAGATCCCAAGGATTTCCGAAAAGTGTGCCTTGCGAATCATGACTGAGTTTCTGAGGGAAGGAACGAGGAACATCAATTTCAGAGCTCTTGGCTGAGAGCCAGCGCAGTGATGGAAGCGGGCAGGGGGGGTAGATGCGAGACACTTGGAAAGACAGATCAAGTAGTCTGGCAAGTGATGGGTATGGACAGCGTCATGGAAACTGAGATGATGCCTTTGCTTGGGGACTGCGTCTGGATTTTGAACTAGGAGCCCCACGTTTTTGTTCTGTACTTGGCCCTACAAATGGTGCAGACAGTGCTGGATGGTGCCACTGATAGGACCAGGAGCGTGCGGAGGAGGAGTTGATAGGGAAAGGCTGACTCAAGTTGTTAGACATGATTGTGAAATGCCAGAGGACATCAGGGGATGATGTCAAGCAGGTAGCTAACTGGAAATGTGAATCTGGAGCCTCAGAGCAAAGCTGAGGCCAGAGGTAGAGCTTTGGAAAGAGCCTGTGTCTTTAAGAGGAATGTGATATAATAATAGAAACGTAGAAATTCTGTCTCAAGAAGACTCAGAGGCTGCTCCTAGGTAGCTTAGTTGGTTTCCATTGAAATCATCTTATTTAAAAGTAACACAACTTCATCCTTAAAATCTTTTCAACATTTAGGTTTCTCTAAGACTTGCAACTTTTGAAAGTTTAGCTTGTATTTTTTATTATCATTGTCTTAAGTATTTTCAAAACTTAGTCCCAGGATTTAGTTTCTGCCCTGCCTTCAGTTTTACATGTCTTCTGAGACTACTGGCATTTGCTGTTTCTACATTAACGATACAATGAATTAAGCTGTTCTCTAAGTCTTACTTTCCAGATGTTCTAGACCAAGAGCCTGTGGTGAGAGTAGCTTAGAATCGTTTCCATTAACTTATATAATTCTAATTGTAAAGTATTGATAGTGGTGGAAAACTTGTTCAACAGAAAGGTGTTATCTTATAGATCAGCCTTCTGAGCCTAGGAACTGAGTCAGCCACCTCTCTCACAATTCATAATGAAAACAGTGTAGGCTCACTCTTTAAAAAATTCGTCTAGGAAAGCTACTAGAAAAGCAGTATAAATGAAATTAAGTTTTCTGTTGACTAGGACTAGGGTGGAGTATATTATACAGTTTCTTAAGAAATAGGACTTGTCTGTGGCATGTTAACGCCAGACATCTGAGGTTTGATTGCAAGGAGGATATGTCTTGCGGTGCTTGCTGCCCAGACATGGAGTTAGTTCGTTTTTAGGGAAAAGAGCGCCAGGCTACACGCCGGGCTGTTTTCACCTTGGTTTCCTGTCGCGCAGCCTAGCAGTGAGCCTCAGGTAAGATAACGTCACAGAGCTTTGGATGGACAGCACGCTTGAGATAGATCAGACACTCTTGTTACTGAGTAAGTTGGTCTAGGCCCTGTGCGTGGGCATGTGTGTGGACTCACGTGCTGTGCTGTCAGCTCTCAGAATTCAGGTCCGGGAATTGCTCTCTTGTGATGGACGCCCAGCTGAAGGTGCTGGAAGTACAGTGACCCTGGAGGAAGAACCAGTAAAAACAGGGGGTGGGTGAAAGGGAATTTAACTGAGGTTGTGCAAGAAGATGGTATCTGCCTGTTTTATAAGCCAAGACACCCCTACCCCCTCTCCTTCCTTCCAGTAACTGTTTCATCTTTAGTGCCTTTTGACTTCATTTACAAGATCTGTGTGAGAGCGTGTGTCAGGATTTAAGGCAGTATTTTGACCTTGCTTGCCTGCTGTTGTGCTTACTGGTGTGAACTGAAGTACTGGTCTGCTGACAAGTCAGTTTGATATCCAGTAATCGTGGGCAGGGTAGGTAAAGGGAGGTCAACTCAAGTATTTTTTAAAAAAGATTAGCTAATTATTTGTTTGGTTGTGCTGGCTCTTCGTTGCTGCATGTGGGCTTTCCCGAGTTGCAGCGAGTGCGGGCTGCTCTTTGCTGTGTGTGGCCTTCTCATCGCAGTGGTTGCTCTCATTGTGAGCACAGGCTCTAGGAGCATGGGCTTCTGTAGTCGCAGCTCTTGGGCCCTAGAGCGAAGGCTCCAGTAGTTACTGTGCAGAGGTTTTAGTTGCTCGTGGCACATAGAATCTTCCTGGATCAGGGATTGAACCCATGCCCCCTGCGTTGGCAGCTGGATTCTTCCTGACTGTACCACCAAGGAAGTCCCAAGTCAAGTATTCTTTCCTCTGAGTTTGAGAAACAGGAGCCATATAGTCTTTTAAATCTCATGCCAACACACCAGAGAGATTTGCTAATACCAAAGGTTAGGAATAACAAAAGAACAGTGTATGTTTTTTTGTATTGACTTCAAAATACACTGGTTTCTATAACTTGGTATTCATTTGTTATGTGTATGCTAACAAAATTATAATGAGTTGGTATATAATTAGTGGTAGTTATTTTTTGTAGCTTTGATTAGGAAACAAGTATTGAGACACTTAAAGCAAAAGGCAGACCGTTACTCTTTTTGGGGAAAAAAAAATCGGATGAAAGTAATGCTTAATCCAATTAATTTGTCTTCTTCCTCCAATTCATCATGATGACTTTGGGTGTCTAGTGGCAACTGAGAATGGGTTATGGAAAATGTCAAGGCAATGTAATCCCTATTATTTATGGTCACTTAAGAAGATAAATTAATCATTGGCCACTAATCTTTGGATAATTACTGTATTTAGCTGGAAATATCCTTAATTTTTTGGAAAGTGAGTTGGTGAGTTAGTAGAACTGTCATAGTTAATCAGCTTTTCTAAGACTAATAATAAGTGAATGGAAATTAGTTGCCTTCAACCTTTTCTCCCTTGCATTGTAGCATGATCATTCTGAAACTCAGCAAACTGTGGAACCACAGGGAACATACATTAATACACTGTCTTGTGGTTTTCAAGTAGACGTTCATAGGTTTACCCCAGCTAAGGATTAATAGGGTTGGCTTAACAGGTTAAGGCTTGTAACTTGTGTATTTCTGGTTACTAGGATTAAGGAAACTGTGATAACATTGTAAAATTGGTTTGAATATAGATTGTTTAGGAAGTGAGTCTTTCGGTGACAGCAATTCCATTTATGCACTAAATACTTTTTGAAGGCATCAACATAAAAGTATCATATCTGTTAGGTACTCAGGTTAGGGTGGGCATAAAGAAAAGGAGATATGTCAATCCCAAGGAAGTAAGGTTAAGGAGGAAGTCCTTATTTTGTGTTTTCCACATGGGTACAGTGTCTGAAAGGCAGGCCAGTATTTACCTTTTGGAGTTTGCGGTCTTCGTTTAAGAGGTTCCCAAAGAACCTTTTTATTTGAGTACATGAAATTGCTATTCTGGTGGAATCAGAGACATACTACTTATTTACCATGCTCAAGATACTACCATTTTGATAATAACAAAGTTCACACACACTGTAACAAATTGTTGCCTTAATAAGGTTTCTGGAAATAAAACAATTCTGTGTATCGTTTCCAGTCAGAGGATCTGTATTATTACAAGAAACACATTATTATAAGTACTCTATATAGGACTGAATTACTATAGAACTGAAAATATGAATTAGGACTATGGAAAATAAATGTAGATGCAGAGATTTTAGGGTGTATTTTAGAAGACTTAATTTTTAGAAGGCAGCTTTATTAAGGGGTAATTTACACGTGGTGAAATTCACCAGTTTTAAGTCTACAGTTTGAGTTCTGACAGTAAGGTGGCCATCACTGCAGTCATGACACACAGCTCCCATCACCCCACGATATTCCTGGAGGCCTCTTTTCTGTCAGTCTTCCCCTGTACCTCTGCCCTTGACAGCCATTGATCTGCTTTCTGTCACTGTAGTTGTGCTTTTTCTAAAATTTTCTATAAATGGAACCCCACAGTGTTTTCTTTTGTATCTAGCTCTCACTCAGCATGATGCTCTTGAGATCCAACCACATGGTTGCCTGTGCAGTTGGCCCTCCATACCCCTGGTTTTGGTATCCTGGGTTCAACCAACCACATGTAAAAAATATTCAGAAAAAAAAAAATTCCAGAAAGCTCCAAAAAACAAAACTGGAATTTACCCCATGCCAACTACTATTTTCATAGCATGTACATTAGGTATTATACATAACCTGTTACTGGACCAAAGTGGGTCTGCCCGCTTCAGGGCACGAGGCCAATCTGCTGACCCTAGGCTATAGTGAAGGGAAGTGCAGCATTTGTTACTGAGCAAGGAGTCCAGGAGAGCTAGTGGTCAAAGCACCTGAACTCCCTGTGGGTTTCAGCAAAGCATTTGTAAAGGCTAGGTGAAAGGGGGGACGGTCCAGGGTGTGTGATCAGCTCCCTGATTGCGTGATGGTGAGGTTAACAGGGTGGGGTCATAGGGGTTAATGTTTTTATTCCTTAGGCTCCAGTTAGATCTGGGGCTATGTGCTTATGGTCATCCAGTAGTTAGTGGTTTTAGATCTGTAAAGCAGCTCAGGAGATGTGCATCAGATGCTGTTACCTATGCACTCCAGAGAGGAGCTAAAGCAGAGGATATGCAGGAGGAGTCCGTCCCAGGAAGGCCCATAGAGTCCTGCAGGGTCATAGCCTAGAGATGGTTTAATGCGTGTATATAGAACGATGTGCATAGGTTATATGTAGATGCTTTTTTACTTACATCAGGGACTTGAGCATCTGTAGATTTTGGTATCTGCTGGGGTCCTGGAGTCAGCTCCTCTCACATACTGAGAGACGACTGTACTAGCAGGTCATTCCTTTTTATTGCTGAGTAGTATTCCATTGTTTGCCTGTATCCATTCATGTATTGGTGGACATTTGGGTTGTTTCCAGGTTATGTCTGCTCTGAATAGTTGCTACGAACATTCGTGTGCAAGTCTTTGTATGGACATATGTTTTTGCCTCTTGTGCACCTTATTTTATTTTATATGCTTATCTGTATTTTTAAATTTAACAGGAAGATAATACTATGTATTTGTGTTTATATGTATTTGCGTGTGACTGAATGAGGAGGTGAAATAGCATGTAAGGACTTCGGAAAGGGAGGTTTTTCACTTGGGTGATTTTGGGTGAGTGGGGGTACTGCCAATCAAGTGAGTCAAATATGGCTGAGATTTTCTTTTCTTTTTTAAAAGAGGTCTATTGAAATGAGTCAGTGGGAAATGACTGACTTCAGCTAGCAGACACTCCTTGGCCTGGGTGTGCAGGAAGCAGGGATTGACTGTAGTCTGTGGAGCAGTAAATGGGAAGTAGGGGTGGGGGTTCAGGCTAAGAAAGGAGGGAGGGGAGAAATAGGCTGGTCGCTGGAAGAGAATTAGGGTTGAGGGTTGCAAGGATAACAATTTTTTAAACATGGAGTAGCTTGAGGATAAAGAACCTGAGAGGGAGAAGGTCAAGTTACCAAGTGGCTAACTGGTGGAATAGGTTCACGAGCAGGACTCAGATGGGGGAATCCGGAGCACAGCTGGTGTGGCGGTGGGCCATGCATTTGCCAGAGGTGCCATCTCTTCAGGACCTGGAGAGCCTGCAGAGAGGAAAGTCAGAACGGAGGGAGACGGAGGTAGGGCTGGTGAGAATCACCGACCTGTGCTTCCTCTGAGAAGTCGTGTGTTAAGTAAGGCCTGTGGGATTAAGCAGCAGATTTAAGAGTGAAAAAGACTGGGGAGCTGATTACTGATAAGGAAAAGGATTGAGAACAGTTCTGAGAACTGAACCAAAATTAGAACTTGTGAATTTGTAGTGAAACCCATATCTAAGGTTGTGGCTCCCTGCCGCCCCACCCCTCAGCTGTGTTCTCCAGGTGGGGTGAGCAGAGCAGATGAACTGAGCAGATCAGTAAAGTTGGAAGAGAATCAAAGCCAGTTTCACATTTTCTGTTGGCTTTCAGCTGTGTGCAGGGTGGCTTCCTCGTCTCTCCACCTTTTAGGCACCGTTCTGAGAGGCCAGAGTACCATGTGTTCTGAGTCTCGGTTAAATGTTGACTCGGCTTCACCTGATTAATCAGTCTAATACGATTTTAAAGTGCTGTTTTATTTTTTTTTTATTGTAGTAAATATACAACATAAAATCTACCATTTTGTCCATTAAAATTTTTTTTTTAATTTTATTTTTGGCTGTGCTGGGTCTTTGTTGCTGCCCATGACTTTCTCTAGTTGCAGTGAATGGGGGCTACTTTCTAGTTGTGATGCGCAGGCTTCTTCTTGAGGTGGCTTCTCTTGTTACGGAGCATGGGCTTGAGAGCTCGCGGACTCAGTAGTTGTGGTACACAGGCTTAGTTGCTCCACAACTTGTGGAATCTTCCTGGACCAGGGATCAAACCCATGTCCCGAGCACTGGCGGGCGGATTCTTAACCACTTGTCCACCAGGGAAGTCCTTTATCCGTTTTTAAGAGTACACATCAGTGGCATTCATAGTGCTCTGTGCCACAGTTTTAATCTGAAGCACAACTTTGTCATTTCTCTTCTTCCCTTGGATGTGTGAACTTAACATAGGGAAACTTTACTGGGTAGACTATTTGTAATTGAGGTACTGATAACAGCATGTACGGAGCTTAACTCTGGCAGGTACTATGCAAGGCACCAGTTGAGACAGTAGCTTTCTCGCTATTTGACTGTAACTGTTTGTTAATGTTTGTGTTCTTTACTAGAGTGTAAGGCCCAAGAGAGCTGGGGCTATCTGTGTCTGCCTTGTTTACAGTTATATCTGTGCTTCCCAGCACAGTTCTTGGCACATACTAGGCGTTCAGGGGAGTTTTTGAACAAATGAGAAGCCTTCTTCACTGAGACAGTTTGTTTAGTAAGTTCTTTCAGAATGCTTCATATGAAGTAGGCAAAACTTATATTCACACATTAATACAGATTACATGGCATGGCACATTCCAATGTCTAATTAATGAGTAAAAATTGAAAAGGGTTTATATTTGCAGTTTCACCTTGGAGGGTATTGGAGCAGACCATGTATTAAACAAATGGTTGTATAGATTCGGCATCAGTAATCCCAAAGCTTGAAGACTGTAGGTTAATTAGGATAACTTGACAGAAAATGAGTTAATCAAAGTTGAAAGAATGTTCCGATAATTTATGTTCAAACACACTTCAAATATGTCAGCAAGTAACAGAAACTTTAGTTGCAGAATGCTCTAAAATACCAGAACACATGTGGATTTTATGGCTGATAGAATGTTTTGGAGAAAGGAAATAAAATGGTTGGGGACTGTTTGGTTCTATTACCTTAAGTGAAATAAAATGCACTAGAGTTTAATGGGTAAACCTATGGCTGATTCATGTTGATGTTTGGTAGAAACCAACACGATACTGTAAAGTAATTGTCCTTTAATTAAAAATAAATAAAGTAAAATATTCCAATTAAAAAAAAAGTTACTCGAGGACCCTACTGCTGGTCCAGCGGTTAAGAACCCGAGGGCCGTTACAGAGGACACAGGTTCAGCTCTTGACCCGGGAAGATCCCACGTGCTGAGGGGCCACAGAGCCCAGTGCCCACAACTTAGAAAGCTGAGCCTGGACTCTAGAGCCCGTGGTCTGTGGGAAGGGAAACTGCCTCAACAAGAAGCCTGTGCACCTCGACCAGGGAGCAGGCCCTGCTCGTCACAACCGGAGAAAGCCTGAGTGCAGCAATGAAGACCCAGCACAGCCAAAGATAAATAAATTAATAAAAAAGGAAGTTATCTTGAAGACTGTTTTGGTGCCCCTTTAAATTTTGTACTCAGAGAAAATGCCTTGCTTGCCTCACCCTCATTCTGGCTCTGTTTCTCCTGCATGGTTGGCCTTCAACAAGTATTTATGTTTTGAACTTTTAATTTTGTATTGGGGTATAGGCGATGAACAATGTTGTGATAGTTTCAGGCGAACACAGAAGAGACTCAGCCAGACATACACATGTATCCATTCTCCCCAAAACCCCCTCCCCTGCAGGCTGCCAGATGACATTGAACAGACTTCCCTTGGTATACAATAGGTCCTTGTTGGTTATCCATTTTAAATACAACCGTGTGTACATGCCCACCCCAAACTCCTTAACTATCCCTTTCCCCCTGGCCACCATAAGTTCGTTCTCTAAGTCTGTCTCTTTCCCCAACAAATATTTACTGAGAGAATGAAGCTCCCACATGTGAGGCAGATAGTCATATCTCTGTTTTTAAGATGAGGAAGGGGAGGCTCACGGAGGTGAAGCCCCTTGCTCAAGACCCAGAGAGAAGCTGGGATTTCTTCCTGGATTGTCTTTCTCCAAAGCCTGGGCTTTGATCCACTGCGTCCAGCTGTCCCCCCNGAAATTATTGCTATATTAGGCATAAGTAATCTAAAGATTTAAAGTATATAGGAGGAGGAGCATAGGTTATATGTGAATACTACACCATTTTCTACAAGGGACTTAAGCAGCATCTCTGGAGTTTGGTATCCAGGAGGCATCCTGAAATTGGTCCTGTGAAGATCCTAAGGGATGACTGTATTTGATTCTGTGTTCTTTTTGTTGTATCACAGCAGTGAGTTTTTTCTTTTTTTTGCTGTTGGAAAGCCAAGGGTTTTCTAAACATCTCCATTTTCGTATATGAATTAAAAAGTTGTATCATGTGTTGTCTTAGTAATGATAAAAAGGAGATAGTTGTAAATGATTAAGATGTTATAGGATGAATAGAATTGGCTGACGTTTTCTTAGTGTTTATAAGTAGTAAGAAAGTGTTCCCATTGTTTGTTTCTTTGAAAACATTTTTCTGGTTTGAAAACATTTTCCCTTTTTCTTTCTTAGTCATGATGTCTAGTGAAGAGTCAAGTATTAAGAAAAAATTATTATACAAGTTGAACAAAAATAAGTACTACCACATTTAAATCTTATGAAGAAGTACTTTCAAAATAAGATCATGAAACTTTTTTATCATTGTTGTTCAGTTGCTCGGTTGTGTCCGACTCTTTGCAACGCCATGGGCTATACCCCACCATACTTCTCTGTCTATGGAATTTTCCAGGCAAGAATACTGAAGTGGGTTGCCATTTCCTTCTCCAGGGGATCTTCCCAACACAGGGAACGAATCTATTTCTTCTGCATTGATAGGTGGATTCTTTACTGGTGAGCCACAAGGGAAATCATTTTATCCTTTTATTCTAAAAGGAGTGTGTTGCCCTTCTACCACCAGATGTAGTAGGATGTTTGCTTATTATGCCCTAAGCATTGAGGAATCAAGAGCTGAAGGAGTGTGGTGTGTTTTATCATACTGCCTTTAGTGATCATTGCTTCCCACACCCATGAAAAGGTAATATTTTTCATATCCTGTAACTTTTTTGTTTTATTTATTTATTTATTTTGGCTGTACCACACTGCATGCGAGCTCTTAGTTTCCCCAACCGGGGATCAAAACCTGTCCCCCCATGCTGTGGAAGTGTGGAGTCTTAACCATTGGACCCACCAGGGAAGTCCTCCCATTATTTTTAGCATCAAACTTATATGTTTAATAATTCTTACTGTTTGACTGAAAGAATAATTTGGCAGGGTCTATTAAAAAATGCCAAATATAGTCACATCGCTTGACCCAGAATCTCATTCCTTTGGATCTTGCCTAATGACTCCTAAGAAAGAAAAAAACGTTATTCATGAAAATCTTCATCATACCATTACTGTAAAAGAGTAAAACTTTGGAAACAAATGCCCTCAAATATAGAAGTGGTTAAGTAAGTGATGTTGATCTCCTTCATGTGTTATGTTGCGACTAACTGATAATGATAGTGATGTCTGTGTAGCAACATGGAAAATTTTTTGTGAGAAGAACAGGATGTATCACATGATGTGACTCTAAAAAGTTGCATGAATGTGAATGAAAATGTAGGAGATACGGGAAAAACAAGCCGTAGTTGTATTAGAATAGTAGGGACTTCCCTCGTGGTCCAGTGGTTAAGGCTGCTTCCATTGTTGGGAGGAGGTGCATGTTTGTTCCCTGGTCAGGGAACTAGGATCTGGCATGCCACACAGGATGACCAAAAAAATAAAAACAATAAAAATAGAATAGTAGAATTTTGAGTGGATTTCTCCCCCCAGTATTTGTTTAAAAAAAAAAAAAAGTGTACTCTTTTGTTTTGGGTTGGGAAGCCAGATCTTTTAAAGAAAAATTTGAATTTCTAAGAAAATGGCAGATGTTAGAATAGGGGATATTAGACAATGCAGAGTAGAGGCCCTTTTGATGATAAAGCTAAAACCTAAACCAAGAGTGCTTTAGCAAGGCACAAATTGATTATTTAAATTTTGTCTTTTAGACTTAAGTTGGCTGAGGGCAATTGTGTGGAAATCAGATTATTGAGGATTGGTACAAGAAGTGGGAGGATCAGAGCTAATGTGACTAGCTTATTCTTCTGCACTACCAAATAAACCAAAATTTTGGACTGTGTTCTGGTTGGTCAATATTTGGTTATTTGCTTTGTAGCTATTTGTTTGCAATAATGCCATTAACATCCTGAACAAAACCAAAGTCTGACCCTGAGATGGTAGAATCTTAACTAATTTTATCATTTAAACAGACACTGAAACTTCTGAGGGCATGAAAGACTATTTCTTTTTTCTCTATACTTCTTGTTTTTGATTTTTACATCACTGCTGATTGATTTATTTTATTTCATGTCTACCAAATGAAGAGTCCTATAATTAACTCATAGTTAAATCATCTTGTCATCATAGGTAGATTGAGGCTGGTGATAACCGGGGAAGGATTGGAAATAGACTGAAAGAATTTTAAACATCTAAGGCCTACGGACCAGTTAATCCAGTTCCTTTACTTTATATGTCAGTAGATAAGACCCAAGGATTTAGTGATGAACCTACGTCTTAGGGCTCCAAATCTAGTGTCTTTTATGCTGTTCCCCAAGGAGAGGAGGAAAAGGGAGAGAGAGCAGAGCCAAATGATTGACATTTTAGGGGCCACTCTTTCAGGATGGACAGAACATTGGGTATGATGTCGTTCTCATCTTAAGTTAGTTTTTACAAAGGCTACCACTTCAAAACAGATATCAGCAGACATCAGCAAAAAGACATCAGCAGACAATTTACCAAAGAAAAGATACAATAACGTGAAAGAAAATGCAACATTGTTGAAGAAATGTAAATAATAAATGCATCTTGTTACCTCAGGGTGAAACATTTACAGATAAACTTTATTATTCAGACCATTGACCTTGTAGGGCTTCTTGCTAACAATCTGTTCTCTTTTTAGGAAATGTAATTATAATCGGAAGAACTGATACTAATAGTAAAAGGCAAAACACAATGTGGAATGTGAATTTCATAAAAGTTCCAGTAGCTTTACACCTCTTTTTATTCATTCACTTAGTCCTATCTGGCACCTATGGGTGATTTATCTCAGGTGGTGTTTGCTGACTGTGGACGACTAAGAAGAAAGCTGTGAAGCACTCAAAGCAGTTGAGAATAGGAGTGTGTGTGTGTGTGCTAAGTCACATCTGACTCTTTGTGACGCTATGGACTATATAGCCTGCTAGGCTCCTCTGTCCCTGGGATTCTCCAGGCAAGAATACTGGAGTGGGTTGCTCTGCCCTTCTCCAGGGGCATCTTCCCCACCCAGGGATTGAACCTACATATCCACCCTCTCCTGCAGATGGGTTCTTCGCCCCTAGTGCCACCTGGGAAGCCCCTGAGAATAGGTATCTGCACCTAATTTTATGTTCCTCCCCTGCCCCACATAGAGAAGCTGGTTCAGATCTGACTAAGGCAATGTCCTCGTGCTCATCCGGAAGATACCACAGGGCCCCAGGAAGATGAAACCACGGAATAAAAATCGTCAAAACAGGAGTGGGACCGAAGGCAAGCACAGTAACTGGAGGGTGTCCTGCTGACGAAGATGAGGGCGGGACATTGCTGTGACTCTGAGGGCAAGTGTGGTTCAATGAAGCCAAGATTAAGGGGCATGAGTGGGCTGTCTGCCCTTGGTAACCAAGGGCCACATCTGCACAGACCTTATCTGGGCCCAGGAGTTCTGATAAGAGGATTGAACTTAATACTCCGGACCCACAAACAGGTCCCTTTAGATTCTAATTGGAAGTAAACAGGGTAAAAGTGTTGCTTTTGACCACATAGAGACGCTTCACTCTGTCGTCATTTGTAGCAAGAGTCAGCAAATGAGTTTTTCACAACTACTCAGCTCTGCTGTTGTGCACAAGCAGCCATACATAGCATGTAAGTGATGGGTATCGCTGTGTTTCAGTAAAACTTTATTGGCCACTGCCATTTCAGTTTTATATAATTTCATTTGTTATGACATACTTGACTGAATAACAAACAACTCTTCTTTTGATTTTTTTTTCTTTAGGTATTTAAAAATGTAAAAGGCCATAGCTTGTGGACTGTATAAGAACAGTGGGCAGATTTGGCCTTCAGGCAATAGTTTGTTGATGGCTGCTCTGTGGCAGCACCGCCAATAGAAATATAACACAGCCATGTATGTAAATCAAGAACTTATACTAGCTGTATTTTACACAGTAGACAGAAACAGGTAAAACTAATTTTAATGCCTTTTTTTTTTAATTTTAAGCCGCACTGTGTGGCATGAGGCATCTTAGTTCCCCAACTGGGGACTGAACCTACATCCTTGCATTGGGAGTGTGGAGTCTCAGCCACTCGACCGCCAGGAGAGGTCCTAATACTTTATTTCAATTATGTAATCAGTGTAAAAAGATTACCATTTTGCATTCCTTTTTTTCCTATATAAAGTCTTTGAAATTCATGTGTTGAACATTTTATAGCACATTTCAATTTGAATGCTTGATGCTGATCTTGTATTTAGAGTTCTTAAAATGTACAGTTGGAAAAAGTGGACTCACATAAATAAAAATTTCCAGACATACCTAAAGGTTTTCTAGTAAGTGAACTGCGTATCAGGTGTAAGTTTAATTTTCCAGCGTTCAGTAGCCACAGGTGGCTAGTGGCCACTCTGTTATGCAGTTCATCTCAGCAGCAGTCCACTGTATGGATGTCCCGTGATTAACTGGGCCCCTCTGCTGGACCATAGGTGGTTTCCAGTCTTTTTCTTTTCCAGACAATGTTATAATAAATATTTTTGTATATGTAAATTATTAACACATGTTGGTAAACTTGTAGATACATCCTAAAAGGGAAAGTTCTAGGTCAAAGGGTCTTCTATTTTTCACACAGTTAAAAATTTTACAGTTAGCAATAAAGTTGTAAGAATAAGAATAAAGAACAGTTGTAAACCCTTTATCGTTGCCTAACATTTTATTCCATTTGCTTTATCATTTGCTCTCCTCTCTCTTGCTGTGTTTGCACGCATGTACATATAGATATAAGTACATTTTTCTGAACTGTTTAAGTATAAGTTGAATATATGATTGCTCCTTTCCTTTAAATACTTAAATGTGTGTTTTCTCAAAATAAGGATATCCTCTTATATAACCATGTTACCAACTTCAATAAATTGAACATGGATACATTTCTCTAATTTCCAAATTGATTTTCATCATTGACCCAGTAATAGGCCTTCTGGCATGTATTTTTAATTTTAATAAAAATTACCATATTGTCTTCATAGAGGTAGTGCCACTTTATATTCCCCAAAGTAGTGCATGAGAATGCATGTACAATTTACCCTTAACTGCACTAGCACTGTTAGTTAACAGGAAGTTAGTGAAATAATGGTATTTCATTATAACATGTTTTCCTTATTCTTGATAAAATCATATCATGGACAATTGTAGGTAATCATTATGGGATCTTATGTGGGTAATTTTAATAATAATTATAGGTAAGGTTGAGGATCATCTTCTGTGTACGGAGAGTCACTTATTTATATTTCCATTTTGTGAACTGCCTATTATATCCTTTGTCTATTTTTCTACTGAGATGTTGGCTTTTTTGTTTTTTTATTTTTATTTTTTTTAGGAAGTGAAATAATTGTTTATTTGTGTCCAACTCTTTGCGACCCCATGGACTGTAGCCTGCCAGGCTCCTCTGTTCATGGGATTCTCCAGACAAGAATACTGGAGTCGGTTGCCATTTCCTTCTCCAGGGGATCTTCCTAACCCAGGGATTGAACCCTGGAGGAGTCTGCGTTGCAGACAGATTCTTTACCACCTGAGCCACCAGGGAAGCCCAGTTTTTTAGGAATTTCTACTTTATTGGAAAGCTCAGCCATTTGTCAGTGATATGAGTTGCAAACTTTTTCCCAGTTTGTCATTTGCTTTTTGTCTTCATGGTGTTTTTAAAATTGTTGTTTGCATTTGGGACAGTTTGAAACCATGATGTACTGACAGGACAAATTTTGAATATTTTGTGTAGGATTTTATAATCAAATACCCAAATGTCCTTAGGCTATCGGTAGATACCCTAATGTAAGAAAAAAAGAGGCAGAGCTTCGCCTCTTAGTGTAATTGAGTAAGCTAAATAAAGTAAGATACATTTATTTTGTATTTAAATAATTTCCATCAACCACACTGTGCCATGGGTTGTTACTGATAACTCTGGCTCTCAGAAAAAAATAAAACAGTTATGGTGAATATATGTAATGTGTGAAATTTAATCATATCCAGGCCTTATATGGGACTTGGAATTTTGGAAACTAAAAAACACTGCAAAAGAACGCTGTAACCTTACTAGTCTGGAAACCTTGGTCCTGGTCGGACTCTGGTCTCTATTTTTATCATTTTGCATGTCTTCCTTCAAATATTTTATGCATCCACATTCATAGTTTCTGTAATGAAGGAATTTCTTTTAAAGCAGATTGGGGCAGTTTTTAAATATGTAGTTGGTTTAAACCATTAAGTAGTATTAATGGGAACATCCATAATAAAAACTAACAGAATATTTAGAGATATTAAAAATGTGGTCACAATGGTATTGTTTGCATCTGTTTCTGTAAGAGGTGATTAGTACATGTCTTCATATTGCAGAATCACACTGATATTCAGAGAAACACGCTGACATTCTTCCAATGGCTCTAGTTTGGGTTTCATGAAGCATTTTTTTCCATTTCTATTTTTCCTCTGTGTAATACTTTCTTACTTTCTTGGAAAAATAATCAAGACGTTTTCCTCTGGGTCTACTTATAATCATTGGCATAACACCAGCATGAAAAATGGTCATTAACATTGTTTTAAAATAAACATAAGTACACAAAAATGGACCCCTACACCAGAGGTTAGAGTTGATAAATGTCAGTTTTCCATCATGTCACTATTGTAGATTTAACTTAGGCTATGGACTTACTTAGGGCCAGATAACTCTGGCAGTCTTTGCATTTTCCATATGTTTTTCTATAGTTGAATTTCGACACAGTGTAAATTTCATACCTTAAATGGAAGTAGAGTAAAATGCCAATAGGAATCTATTACTGTGTATATATCTCCAGTCCAAAATTACTAAAGGAAAAGTAAACACTGTTGGATTTGTATTTTATATTATAAATCTATCAAACAAAATTCCCTGTTCAAACTGTTATAAACAATTATAAATACTTTGTTTCCTTAGTTGTTTTGTTATGAGTTTCTAATAAATAGTTAATGGGCCAGTACTCACCCATGGACCATTTTAAGCACTGATTGTGGTGAATTTAACTTATGCTCTGTACCAACAGGGACTGTAGGTTACTTGACATCATTTTGAAAAGAGGATGACCATCATGTCATAGTGATGATTATTAGTATTTATTTGAACAGGATACTACAGTTGTTGGAGTCCCTGCAGAATGGTTAATTTTTTTTTTTCTTAAGTAAAAATTTGATTTGATGGGGCCTCCTTGGCAGTCCAGTGGTTAAGACTCCATGCTTCCAATGCAGGGGGCATGGGTTAGATCCCTGGTCAGGGGATCTAATGTGTTGTATAATGGGGCAAAAAAAAAAAAGAATTGATTTGATAAAAGTCTATCTTTAGGTGTCAGGATTATTTTTACTCTTCAGAACTTCTGATATAATCTGACCATCTCTGAAATAAAGCTTATTTTGTAGGGAATAATTTTTAAATTATGTGTGTGTAAGTGTGTGTATGGATATGAAGCAAGTAGGAATTTTATTTCCCTAATGGAAAAAAATATAAAGGGTTTAGTCAANTATCTTTAGGTGTCAGGATTATTTTTACTCTTCAGAACTTCTGATATAATCTGACCATCTCTGAAATAAAGCTTATTTTGTAGGGAATAATTTTTAAATTATGTGTGTGTAAGTGTGTGTATGGATATGAAGCAAGTAGGAATTTTATTTCCCTAATGGAAAAAAATATAAAGGGTTTAGTCAAATATTTCTGTTCATTTATTTATGCAAAATATATTTGGAATGTTTATTGCCAAGTGATTTTGCATATGCATTACAACTGTCTTCTTAAACCTCCAGTTTAAATGACTCATGTGTCAAATAATGACCTGTAAGATATAATAACAGAGATCAAATTGCCAGCATTCATTCGATCGAGACAGTGATTGCAGCCATGAAATTAAAAGACACTTGCTCCTTGGAAGGAAAGCCATGACAAACCTAGACAGCATAATAAAAAGCTGAGACATCGCTTTGCCGACAAAGTTCCGTATAATCAAAGCTATGGTTTTTCCAGTAGTCATGTATAGATGTGAGAGTTGGACCATAAAGAAGGCTGAGTGCCGAAGAATTAATGCTTTCGAATTGTGGTGCCAGAGAAGACTCTTGAGAGTCCCTTGGACAGCAAGGAGATCAAACCAGTCAACCCTAAAGGAAACCAAACCTGAATATTCTCTGGAAGGATTGATGCTGAAGCTGAAGCTCCATCCAGTACTTTGGGCCAGAGCCGACTCATTGGAAAAGAAAGTGAAGTGAAGTCGCTCAGCCGTGTCTGACTCTTTGCGACCCTATGGACTATAGCCTACCAGGCTTCTCAGTCTATGGGATTTTCCAGGCAAGAGTACTGGAGTGGGTTGCCTTTTCCTTCTCCAGGGGATCTTCCCGACCCAGGGATCAAACCCAGGTCTCCTGCATTACAGGCAGACGCTTTACTCTCTGAGCCACCAGGGAAACCTATTGGAAAAGAAACTGAAGGCCAAAGGAGAAGGGGACAACGGAGAATAAGATAGTTAGATAGCATCACTGACTCAGTGGACATGAATCTGAGCACACTCTGGGAGATAGTGAAGGACAGGGAAGCCTGGAGTGTTGCATAGCATGGGTTACAAAGAGTCAGATACAACGGAGCCACTGAACAGCAACAAGAAGATATAATTACACACATGCTCCCCTTACTCGGTTGGAGGACTTGAAGCAGCCTAGTTACCCTCCAGGCCTTTATTAGTTTAGTTCTTTGGCAGCATTATCAAAATTTCATTGTGTTTGGAAGAACATAGTTTTTAGAGAAATTCTATGTTATTCTTCCATTTCCATTTAAAGCATAGTTTACGGGAACTTCACAGAAAGCTACAGACTAATGGCCTTTAGATTTTTTTCTTCATGTTACAGCAGAGAATCAGGCAGGGCTGGCTTCCTGGGCACGTGACCTGTGCAGTCACACAGGGCTCTGTGCTCAGAAGGGCTCCATGCTTCATTTAATGCTTTGCTGGCAGCATGTCGAATTCTTGATAACTTTATATTTGATCTTGTTTTGTAAATGAGGTCCAGTGGGACAGTGGAACCTGTGCTGGGAGTCTGGGGCCTTGGCTCATAAGCGGCGTTCCACCTCTCCACCTCCCAGGCCTTGCCCTGCTGCTTTCCCTTCCCAGCCACCAGCCATGTCCACTTTTCCTCTGGGGCTGGTGATGGGGTCAAGTTGGGGAGGAGGAGGCCTACGTTCTGCTGTCACCCTGCACCTCCTGCTGTGGCCTGGGTACTGTTTCAGGGAGGGTTGGGGTCAGGTGCCTACATCTTGCAGTGTCGTGGGGAGTGGTGGGAGCCAACCCTGCCCCAGGCTGGAAGCACACTGGTGCATTTGGTGGGTCAGCCTCTAGCTTATCCCCAATCCAGGTGTCTACTGTGCCCATGTGTGGAGGTTTAAACAACCCTTGGGCATCCCTTAGCACGGTTTGTAGGGGCTGGGCAGTGGGCAGGGGAGATGCCTGGCTCTGCTTCCTCAGAGCTCTGGTCTGGTTGGTGATCAGAAGGGAAAACCCAGCAACTGTCAGATCTGAGCATATACTTAGAGTACCACCCGCCCCTTAGGAGTCCCCACTTTTCCGTGAGTATCCTTGTGCCCAGAGGAATGCTTCTGGTGGTTTGGCTACATGCCCAAGGCATCCTCTCTTCCTCCTACCAACCAGCCATCCTGAATCTTCTTGAATTTGTCTCTTCTAGCTAGCTCCAGGTTCTTCTGGGGATGGGCTGTGAAGTGTGAATTGTGTAACTTTGTGATTCTGTGTATGAGTTAAACATTTTTAGACTTGCATTTAAGACTGGTGTCGCACAGCATAAAGAGAGTGATAACATTCATTCTACTAATTAAAATTTTTTATTTTTCTTTTCTTGTAACTGCGCGGTTTCAGTGGCCTCTGTTGATTTGTTTCAGATAGCCACCAGGGAAGCTCTCTCTTCAAGCTGGATGATACAAATAAGCATGAAATCTGATGTGCAATAAAATGGGCCTGTGAAGCTCTTTGGTCAGAAGAATAATTCTCCTGAATTTACTGTGTTCCTACCATACACAGTAAATTCTGCAGGAGCACATCTTCACTATACTAAGCAGGTGTCTATACCAGGAGCACAAGGCCAGGAATGATTTGTGCTCCAAAATGAGTTTCTTTTCTTGTCCCTGTGCCTGTCAGTGTCATAGTTTCTGACTTTTGGAGCCCCTGAGCTTTTTGACCATGTCTTTTCCTTACTGTTGCTTTTGAGTCTCTTGGTCTTGATAGATTTGGCCCTTTGTTCATGCACTCTCCTCACTGACAGCCTTCTGAGTCTTGTTCTTGTATGTCCTGATCCTGGGCCTGACTGTGCCCCTTTCGTCTGCTTCTTGGCATTCCCTAGAAACCCACCTCAGTTGCATAGAAAAAGGAGATGATTTGAGATTTTACAGATGGAACCCAATATGCTGACTGTCAGAAAGGAGTTCCAATTCTGGCTGGACTCAGTCACTGATTTTCCAAGCAAGAGAAACTTTAATGCTCGTTGGACTGCACACCAGGGAGAACTCCCTTCCCCACAGTGGCTTGCTAGGGAGGAAATCTGGCCCTTTTATCTCACTGTGCTCTTGAAAGCTTCCAGGAAACGATGGCCATCCTTCAGGTACAGCTCTTCTACGCAGACTTAACATTTGGTTTAGGTGAGCACTCTCGTTGCCCGGTTCTTATCACGTCCTTAGCACACTCAGCATTGCTTCTGCTTCCTGCTTCCTGGAGAGAACTGGAGGGTTCTTTATTGGCTGTTGGCTGGATTAGAGTTCACCCTCAGTTGCTAACTGTTGCCCATCTCCTGGGAGGGATGCTGAGCATAATGACTATATCCTGCTGTTGGTGTTTCGTTTACTACTAGTTCGTCATTGCTGAGAACCATTTCATTTGGAAAATAAACATGCCTCACCTGTTCATAGCATAGTATTTTCATATTTGCCTTTTACTCACATGTTGCATATTAACTTTCCTTCTGAAAAGATCAGCATGATCTTGGAGCCGGATGGAGCTGGATCTTATTACTCCCGCTGTGTGTGTGTTTATCATCAGGCATTTGTTCAGACTCTAGCCTGTTCCTCCCACCTGTCATCCTACCAGGCAGATCTCTGCCTGGTTTCCACAGTGACTTTGCTTTTGGATTTTTATTTCTTCTTTGTCAAAGAAGTCTTTTCAGATTACTACAGCGTAAAAGAATGCTTTCTCTTTTGGCCTGTGGATCAATTATTTATTCACTTGTGTAATTCATGTCCATGCTCAGTTGTGGCTCCCGCTGGAGAAGGGTCTGTGTCTGACCTTAGCCTCCTTCCTCCGTGTCTAGTGAGGACTGAATTGGGGAAACCTATTGACTGAGACTTACTGCCCTGTCAGTTACTGTTCACTGTTTGAGCCCCAGAATTAGCAGCTAGTAGTAACCTCATCTGATTCTGCTGTATTCCAGTAGACCAACAACCAGAAGAAGTTCCTAAAGAGTCTGCTGTTAGGTCTAAGAGGCAAATAGGAGTCTGAATCGGAGCCCCTTATCAGAGGTGGTTTCCCTGGGGTGCTGGATTTGTTTTTGTCCTACTTCGTATAAACTTCTGTGACCCTCAGTTCAAAGGATAGTTTCTCACGTCAATGCCCTCCTGAAGAAGGCAGCGGTATTCATTCATCAGAAAAAGAGCAGTACAGTTTCCATTGTGTTATCAACACGGAGATTCTGGCTTAAATCCCCTCTCCCCCCTCCCCTTTTCCTTTATTAAATCTCCAGAAAGGCCCAGAGCTGGGGGTTAGGGCTGGATGAGAAGAAGCAGGAAAGTTACCCAGTTGGAGGTGGGAAAGGATAACTTTGGGCTGGAGGGTAACTTGAAGGATAACTCAAAGGACAACTTTGAGTCTGGAGCCCATGGGCTCCAGGGCTCTGCTCCAGGTCACAGTGAGAGGAAGCATTAGGGCAAGCCACCCACTCTGAAGTCCTAAGAGAAAATCAGAGCTCTATGTCCAGGGTTATCTCAGCCCCAGGTATAGGTGGAGGGGTTCTTGATTAGCAGTGGGCTTCCTAGTTGCCACGAAGTAAGTAAAGTTTGAAAGTGAGTGAAAGTGAAAGTCGCTCAGTCGTGTCTTTTTGCGACCCCATGGACTATACAGTCCATGGAATTCTCCAGGCCGGAATACTGGAGTGGGTAGCCTTTTCCTTCTCCAGAGGATTTACCCAACCCAGGGATAGAGCCCAGGTCTCCCGCATTGCAGGCAGATTCTTGACCAACTGAGCCACAAGGGAAGCCCCAGTAAACTTCAGGTGATGGGGTTGGTCATAGAAATATACAGGATCCTGTGCTTTCAACTCTTAAGTTTGGGCCTTTTATCTGCTTATTCTGAACCTAATTATTCAGGATTGGTTGATGGCTGAGAAACTGACTTTTCTACTTGAAAAAAAGATTTTCATTTTCCCCAATAGAGTGCTTTTCCTTCGTTGAATCCCTAAAACTTTATTCTGGCATAAGTTATTGAGTGGGAGTAGCAGAGGGTGGTAATTTTTAGTTTGATCTTTAGTAAGATGTAAAAATAAGTCTTTGAAGACACATAGTAGAAAATGTTCTTTACAGACTAGCTATAGGAAAAATAAATGTTTATAAACTCTGCTTATCAGTTGTTTGTTTTTCCTACCTCTGCAATTTCATCCATTAATAACTGTCAGAGTTAAGTTCATTGTGCACTGTCTGGAAATTTTCCCCTCTGTTGATTAGTAAGATTTTGAATCAAAAGTGTGCTTGTGTGCCCATGGCACTGAAAGCCAAACTCCACAGAAGGCATTTGCAGTGAAGTCAGGGGCTTCCCCAGTGGCTCGGCGGTAAAGAATCCACCTGCAATGCAGGAGAGGCAGATTCGATCCCTGGGCTGGGAAAATCCCCTGGAGAAGAAAATGGCAACCCACTCCAGTATTCTTGCCGGAGAAATCCCGTGGACAGAGGGGCCTGGCGGGCTACAGTCCATGGTGTCACAAAAGACTCGGACACAATTTAGCGACTGAGTTGGCAAACAACAGAAGCGCTTAGTGCAGGGCCCCAAGCGTAGGGGTGGGAGACAAGCCTCAGGTCCACTCCAGCTTGGTCTTTGAGTTGGAGATGTTTTAAAAGGGAAGAACAAAGCATCTGGGGTTAGTCATCTTCTGACATTTCTGTGACATTTCTTAATTGTGATTTCAGGAGACAGGATGTCTCAGTTTACAATTCTCTGCCCAGGTGGTCCATGGCTCTGGACATTTTGAGCTCATCTGGACCTGGAGAGATAATCTGAGTTTGTACCTTTATGATAATATCTACAACAGCAGTTTTAGTACATTAATGATGTTATCAATGACAGCAGTCTTAGTCATCAAACTCTGGTTGATTAATGTTCAGTTAGCACAGGATTGAGGTCAGACGGGGCACCAAAGGGAATAAAGTTTTGAATAGTGAAAGTGTTGGTCACCCAGTCATTTCCGACTCTTTGTGACCCCATAGACTGTAGCCCTCCAGGCTCCTCTGTCCATGGAGTTTTCCAGGCAAGAGTACTGGAGTGGGTTGCCATTCCTTTCTCAAGGGGATCTTCCCGACCCAGGGATCAAATCTGGGTCTCATGCATTGCAAGCAAATTCTTTACTGGTCTGAGCCAGCTGGGAATAGCGAGATCAATCATAAACTTGGTAAGGCAAATCGGTTTTAGGGGTGCTTGGCTTCATAAGTGCTAATGGCTAAATAGTGCAATTCATTAAAGATAGTCATACTTTTTTAACCTTAGAACTGCTATGTGGGGAAGATGAAATATAGTTAGAAAAGTTATCTTAAAAAAATTTTTTTTTTTCTTTTTTTATTTGGCCACACCAGTTTTTAGTTGCAGCATGCAAGATGTTTCAGCTGTGGCATGTGGGATCTAGTTCCCTGACCAGGGATAGAATTCAGGCTCCCTGCTTTGGGAGCAGGGAGTCTTAGCCACTGGACCACCAGGAAAGTCCCTAGAAAAGTATCTTATTACAGTATCTTAAATTTTATTAGTGAAGTTAATTTTAACCCTGAATGAGTCTTTACTTTTGTATCTAAATTCCTCAACTAGATCTAAATAGATCATGAAATCTGCAGAGATGTATTTTAATTCGAAGATCTTTCTGTTTCTATAACTAACCACACTAAAGCTCACATTATCAACCTTAAAATAACCTTAAGCAGTGTTATTAAATTACAGGGTATTAGTTCATCTCCAGGGCGAAGGAAGTACTCTGGGGCAAGCCTTTGTAGAACTGGTAGCGCTGTTCGGTGCTGTGCTTAGTTGCTCAGTTGTGTCTGACTCTTTGCAACCCCATGGACTGTAGCCCGCCAGACTCTGTCCGTGGGGATTCTCCAGGCAAGAATACTGAAGTATGTTTTGATAAATGTGTATGGGCATGGCATGGTTCTCTCTTACCTTCCTTGAAATTGCTAGAAAGGTATGTTCTGGATAACCAGGATACATTTACAAGAAGATATTAGGATTAAGACTCATTGAAAAACTGTCTGACTTGAGTTCACTAAAAAACTACTTTATGTCTCATCAAATTGTACTTGAGATCTTTTTGCCTCTATTAAGTTTTTCTATATAGCCTGAATAAGGGAGTGTAATTCTTTGCATATTTCTATGGTTAAAAAAGTAAGTCCTGCAACTCTCTTCATTCCTGACTATCAATAAAAGTTTTTATCTTTACTGGATATTTGCTGTTAGAATTGCCAACTACTATACAAAAAGTGTAAAGTGTGTTCACTGCTTTAGATTTTCTTGTGTATTTTCGCATAAATAACACCCTCAATCCTAACTTGACCAACACGTAGGATGGTGGTGGTATTGTTACTATTATTGTCATCAGTATCCTCATCCTCACTGTACAGTTGAAACTGAGGCTCAGCCAATTATACAGAGTGAGGTAAGCCAGAAAGAAAAGCACCAATACTGTATACTAACTCATATATATGGAATCTAGAAACATGGTGATNTGGAAACAACCTAGATGTCCATCAACAGATGAATGGATAAGAAAGCTGTGGTACATATACACAATGGAGTATTACTCAGCCATTAAAAAGAATACATTTGAATCAGTTCTAATGAGATGGATGAAACTGGAGCCAATTATACAGAGTGAAGTAAGCCAGAAAGAAAAGCACCAATACAGTATACTAACTCATATTTATGGAATCTAGAAACATGGTGATGATAACCCTGTATACGAGACAGCAAAAGAGACACAGATGCATGGAATGGACTTTTGGACTTTGACGGAGAGGGAGAGGGGGGGAAGGTTTGGGAGAATGGCACTGAAACATGTGTGCTGTCGTGTGGGAAACGAATCGTCGGTCTATATTTGGTTCAGGATACAGGATGCTTGGGACTGGTGCACGGGGATGATCCAGAGAGTTGATGTGGAGTGGGAGGTAGGGGGGTGGGTTCAAGATTGGGAACTCATATACACCTGAGATGAAAAAAAAAATAAAATAAAAATATTTTAAAAAAAATAAAAGTATTTTGTAGCCAGAGAAGAAGGTCAATATAGTAAGATATTGGTTATCAGTGCTGATAATTTCTGTTTTAAAATGTGTTATTTCTAAAACTGTACCCTTATTTTTATATCATTAAAAGTAATACAGGATTACATAGTCTTTATAATATAAATAACAAGTGTCTTTCAAATGCTTATTAATCACCCACTGTGTTCAGTGCAGAGACTAAGACCCGAGAGAGAAAACAGAATTTTTTGCTTTCGTGTATGCTAGTCAATGAAGATAAATCAAGAATAGACATCTTATGTCAGAAGGATGAGGGGTTTGGAGAAAAGTGAAGCGAAGGAGGCATAGAAATCATTTTGAGGGACTGCATTTACTATTTTAAACAAAGTAATTAGAAAAAGCCTCACTGATGGATTAAAATTTGAATCAAGACCTAAAGGAGAGACAGGAGGCAAACTGCATGTACCTGGTGGGAGTGTGTTGGTAAAATGACAGACACTTAACTTACTTATAGCATGACCAGTGCCTTCTACTTATAATGACCAGGAGAGAGGAAGGGATCAGTAACTGGTGACCAGGGAACGGATGCAATATCGAAGACATTTACAGTCTTGCGTACTTTTCACTAAACTGAGATATTGTGTTCATTCTGGCCATTTTGCTTTCTCAATACTTACCATGATTTTTTTTTTGTTTTAACAGGAATAACACAGAACCTGGTTCATAATTTATTATATAATATATACCTGATACAAATCAAAACCAAGTCCTATATAAATATTGATGCTTAAAGGCAGATCTGTTACAACTAGCCTATAGTTTGGTTTTTTATTTAATTTACCTATAATTACTTTAAATCCTGTCTCACACATATATACATACATTTCTTATAATAATTTTTTGTATAGTAAGTCTACCTTTTTCAAAATTAATCGTTCCTTAATATTAGATTGGTACAAAAGTAATTACTGTTTTGGACCCTGAATTTTAAATCATTATAACTAGGCTCAAGTTCATCATTATTAACCAAAATAGGAACCATTACAATTAACATATTTTTGCCAATGAGAAATAAATTTGTTTATTCCTGTAGCATAGAAATCCATGCTTTGGGATTTGATGAACTCATGGAAAGCATTTTCTGCATCTTGCTGGTTGTGGAAGCATTTTCCCTTCAAAATGTTGTCGAGGTGCTTGAAGAAGTAGTAATGAGTTTGTGAGAGGTCAGGTGAATATGGCCGATGAGGCCAAACTTTGCAGCCCAATTCATTAAGCTTTTGAAGCATTGGTTGTACAACATGCAGTCAAACGTTGTTGTGGAGAAGAATTGGGCCCTTTCTGGTGACCAGTACCTGCTGCAGACGTTGCAGTTTTGGGTGCATCTCATTGACTTGCTTCTGGGAAGCATACTTCCCAGATGTGATGGTTTCACCAGGATTCAGAAAGCTGTCATGGACCACACGAGCAGCAGACCACCAAACAGTGACCAGGACCCTTTTTTTGGAGCAAGTTTGGGTTTGGGAAGTGCCTTAGAGCTTTTTCTTCATCCAGCCAGTGAGCTAGTTGGCTCTGACTGTTGTATAAAATCCATTTTTCGTTACACATCGCAATCCAGTTGAGAAATGGTCCATTGTTGTTAGGTAGACTGAGAGAAGATGACATCTCAAAATGACGAATATTTTGGTTTTTGGTCAGCTCATGAGGCACCCACTTATCGAGCTTTTTCACCCTTTCAATTTCCTTCAAATGCCGAATGAGCGTAGAATGGTCACTGTTGAGTTCNTGGTCCATTGTTGTTAGGTAGACTGAGAGAAGATGACATCTCAAAATGACGAATATTTTGGTTTTTGGTCAGCTCATGAGGCACCCACTTATCGAGCTTTTTCACCCTTTCAATTTCCTTCAAATGCCGAATGAGCGTAGAATGGTCACTGTTGAGTTCTTGGGCAACTTCTTGTGTAGATGGAGGAGGATCAGCTTCAGTGATCCTCTCAGGTGGTTATCGCCAACTTCTGATGGTCAGTCACTGCTCTCTCCATCGTCAGGGCACTTGTCTTTGCCAAACTTCTTGAAGCAGCACTGCACTGTATGTTCATTATCAGTTCCTGGGTCAAATGCATTGCTGATGTTGTGAGTTGTCTCCAGTGCTTTATCACTCCTTTTGAACTTGAATAAGAAATTTGCTTGAATTTGCTTTTTGTCTAACATTATTTCTATAGTCTAAAATACAAATAAACAGCAAGTAATAATTAGCAATAAGCTTTAATAACAGAACCACATTAAAATAACAGAACCACATTTGAATGTATTCCAGTATCAAATGGCATAATTCAGTAATGCAAAACTGAAATTGCTTTTATACCAACCTAATAATATCTTTATACTAATCACAAGTCTGTAGGTTTTGAGTGCCTTAGAGTGTTAAGAAACCAACACACAGAATTGAAGCAGCTTGTCCAAGTTAATTTGATTGGTTGGTAATAGACCTTAAACTCTTAATTTTTCTAATTGAGAAATTGATGGACTTTTCAGTAATGGAAAGAGAACAGTAAGAACAGTGAAACTCATTTAAGTTTTTGTCTTCAAATGGGCTTCCTTAGTGGCTCAGATGGGTAAAGAATCTGCCTGCAGTACAGGAGACCTGGGATCAGTCCTTGGGTTGGGAAGATCTGAAGAAGGGAATGGCAACCCACTCCAGTGTTCTTTCCTGAGAATTCCATGGACAGAGTAGCCTGATGGGCTACAGGGCTGTAGTCCCTGGTGTTGCGAAGAGTATGACATGACTAAGCAGCTAACACTTTTCAAAGTGGTTAGAGAGTTAAAAATACCTAGGTAAGATTAAAATTGAAGACATTACTTCCAATGTAATTTATCTAAGATGTTTAGTTTTCACACGTTAAAAGTTGCCTAGAAGTCAAACTGTTTAAAAAATCAAAGTATGCTATAACAGTTTATAAATGTTGATGTAACTAAACTATTATGCATGTTTACAATATTTGCTCTCCTTCAGTTCCATTTATGGTCACAAAAAATAGCTAATTTAGCACACTTTGCAAATTTAGCAGTGCAGTATTTTCCTCTGAAATATAAAAGAATAGTATAATTCAAGATGACAGGAGTGATTATTTTGCTGACATAATTAAGTTATTTAGAAACTTTAAATGCTAATGACTGAGGTCTTATAATTTGAAATTAACGGAAATCATGAAAGCTTTGTTTTGTTTGTAAAAGTAAACAGTATATAATGCATTTTAAACTTGGGTTTTGCATATAATCTTCCCTTTCTTTTATAGTCTAGTGAGATGCCCAAATTAACAGAGCAGTTAGCAGGACCACTTCGTCAAATGCAGGTAAGATTTTTTTGAACTACATATTTTAAGAATAGTATATTGTGAAATAAACATTTGTGACAGTCTAATCGTAGACCACCTGACCTGCCTCTTGAGTAATCTGTATGCAGGTCAGGAAGCAACAGTTAGAGCTGGATATGGAACAACAGACTGGTTCCAGATAGGAAAAGGAGTACGTCAAGGCTGTATGTTGTCACCCTGCTTATNAAAAAAAAAAAAAAAGAAACTGAGGCTCAGATTGACTAGCTCAAAAAGGAGGTACCTGGAGAACCTAGGCCATAAACCTGGATTTTTGGACTCCAAACTCCTTGCTCCTTTTTTTGCTCTGTATAGATTGACCTAGATCATGCGTTCTCAGTGAAGACACGTGTGGCAATTACGACTTGGATCCGACACGGGTCCATGCACATTTTATGGCATATGTTTATATGTATATAGTACTTGCTGTAAATGTTAAGAGTTATAATCAGTAGTGCATTAGTTTTAGATTTACAGATGAGAACCACTTACTGTTTTAGTGAGTCCTAGAATTAGAGATACTAAGATTTTGAAGACTGCTTCAATTATCCCGTTTACTCCACATGATGAATGAGGAACCAGTGTGTTGGCATTTGGTTATGTTTATAAAGGTGAAGCTGACTTCGCCAGGAGTATTTTCTTGGTATTTATAGGTCTTTTTTTGGACACTAATTTTTGGTTGGCTTCTTCCCCGTTTTTCATAATTATGCAGTTGCAGCTGAAGGGTAGGTGGAGAGAATATGCATTGACTTATGCTAAAATGTGTCTTGGAGTGTTAGATTCATGCCGCTGCTGACAGCTGTGCTAGAGATGAAGTGTGAGATTAAATAATTTTATTGCTTATTGAGTTTCTTTCTGACCTAGTTAGATGTATCCTATGCAGTTTGCGACTATTTTAAGATAGGGTAATGTATCTGCATAGCCACTTTATGTTTTCCAATCTGTTTTTATATATTTGTTCCTCACAATAAACATGTTAAGTCATGTGCGATGACATGGTTATTATCATATTACAGACAAAGAACTCTGACTTGGAGATAGTGCAGCACCATGGCTAAGAATATGTTCTTATATTTACGAATCGGACCAGAATCCTGGCTCTTAATCTGAGCTTTGGTATTCTCATATGTAAAATGGGGGACCTTATAAGATTGTTGGAATGTTTAAATGAGACCGTGAGTGCAAAGTGTTTAGAATGATGGAGGCAAGCAGCAGACAATCAGTAACTAGTAGGTAGCAGCATCATCTTCAGAGAGTGTCACTCATTTATTTGTTAACTCCACAAAAGTGTAGGGGCTTGAGCAGGGAAGGGGTGTGTACACGTGGGGGCAAGCCCCAAACCAGGTGCTGTGAAAGAGACAAAGGTATGGACGAAACATTTCTTTCCTCCTGTAACTGGCGGTCTTCTGTGTGGTAAGACTAGTATGCAGCAGATAAGCAGTTAGAGCACTGCGCCGTGTCCAGCTGGTCGACACCTCATCTGATAATGAATGCTGCTTATCGCGTGTTCTCACAGAGTCAGCTCTCCAGTGCCATGGATTCCTGTTACCTGTTTCTCCAGCAAGCTGTCTAAAGGGAATGGGAGACATTCCTTCCAGGTGGAGACAGAGTGGAGGGAAAGGGTAAAGAGACTGTTTCTGAACACTGGATAGAAAGTAGAGATTGGAAAGTACAGGAGTGAAGGGAAAAGCAAGATTCTGTTGTGCACAGAGATGAGGGATGCTGTTCAAACTGTGGCTTCTTGAGGTGGCCTGAGGGAGCCTGCATGGACCGCTTATTTCCCAGGTTCCCTGTGAATTCAGGCAGCACAACCCCGATGCGGCCGCCTTGGCTCTGTGGTCTGAAGCTCCATCAGTATATTTTCTCTTCTCCGCCGAGGCCAGAGACACAGGCGTACTTCTGTGTTTTCTTTTCAGAACAGGGTTCTAGTCCCTGAGAAGTTTGTTTCTTTGAATTATTCCATCTGTTTAGCTATGATAATTATCAATAAATGTTGCAATCATATATAATTATTACTGTCACTAACATTTACTGAGTGCTTATAGAAAGCTAGTTATACACTTTTCTACCTACATTATTCTACTAATCCTTGAACCATCCAGGGTAGGTGCTGGTCTTTCCACTTTTGAGNACTCCCAGGGGCCCACGAGGCCCTGGCCTACTCTCTCTTCCCTCTTCCATTTCTCAATGCTCTGCATTCTGAATTCTCCAGGCAAGAATATTGGAGTGGGTTCCCATGCCCTCCTCCAAGGGATCTTCCTGACCCAGGGAACAAACCCGGGTCTCCTACATTGCAGGCAGATTCTTTACCATCTGAACCACCAAGTGTTTCAAGAGCTTGGATGTTAAATACAGATCTTAACTAATCATTTACTTTCTAACTCTCACAATTAAGTGTTGCTTCCTTGCTTTTCAGATTATCTGAGGATCTAAGTCCCGCCCTTGTTACCCATTGGAATGAACAATAAGGAGGTTCAAAAGTTTAAGTTACTAAAAACAAAAACCTTGGTGCTTTGCTTTGTTTGGTTTGGGGATCCCAAAATGTCCATGCCCAGTATTTATGGAACCAGGAAGTGCTAATGTCACAGGAATGTGACAGGCAGAGTCATTTGATACCAAAGAAATCAGGAAGTGCTGGAAACTTGAAAAAAAGGTGGCTGTTGCAACATTTCAACTTGACTTTTCCCCCTAGTCCAAATCAAGTGTTGGTGTGTTAGAGGTTTTTGTCAGTGATGAAGCTAGTGATTCATTTAATTTTTACCCAGGCTGTGGCTCAACCGAATGGCAGTCTTCTAGCTCATGTTGAGGTCATGGACTATATTTCACTGCCCTTCTTTCTGAAGCAACTCCACAAAAGGGCCCTATTTATTTTATTTTTTCATTTCAGAACTAAGAACTCATTTTTACTTGAGTGAAGCTGAAAGATATTGCAGAATTTTGCTGGTTTTCAGTCAGTCATGTCCCACTCTCTGCGACCCCAGGGATGGCAGCACGTCAGGCTTCTCTGTCTTTCACTGTCTCCCAGAGTTTGCTCAAACTCATGGCCATTGAGTCAATGATGCCATCCAACCATCTCATCCTCTGCCGCCCTCTTCTCTTCTTTCCCTCAATCTTTCCAGACATCAGGGTCTTTTTCAGTGAGTCAGCTCTTCACATCAGGTGGCCAGATTATTGGAGCTTCAGTTTCAGTATCAGCCCTTGCAATGAATGTTCAGGGTTGATTAGGATTGACAGGTTTGATCTCCTTGCAGTTTAAGCGACTCAAGAGTCTTCTCCAGTACCACAATTCAAAGGCATCAATTCTTCGGCACACAGCCTTCTTTAAGGTCCAACTCTTATGCAGAATAGAATATGCCTTAAATGGCACTATTGTGTAATACCACTGACCACATATGACAATTTAAACTTAAAGCGATTAAAATTATATACAGCAAGAATTCATTTCATCAGTTGCACAAGCCACCTTTGGAATGCTCCGTGGCTCGTTGGCTGCTGACTGGTGCCTGCTGAATTGGACAGGGCTGTGCAGAACAACATTCTTCTTGTCACAGAAGCTGCTGCTGGAGAGCCACGCAGGACCTGATCTCAGTTGGGAAAAAGAAGCCAAGCATTGAAAGGGGGCTGTGAGGAGTCTTCCCTGAAAGGGGCCCTCTTTACTGGACTTACGACTGGAATGGCAAAGCATTCTGCGTCTTAGGGGGCTAGCTGGCTCAGGTGGACTTCAGAAGCTGTGCTTTGGAAAGCAGCCTGTGTCCATCCCATCCTCTGTTTCTGCTTNCTTGCCTGGAGAATCTCCGTGAACAGAGGAGCCTGGTGGGCTACCGTCTGTGGGGTCGCAAAGAGTCGGACACGACTGAGCGACCGAGCACGTACGCCCACATGTTCCATTGCATGAACATACCATAATTTGTTTATCCAGTCACTTTATTTCCGAATGTTTGGGCTCTTTGCAGCTTTTGACTGTTAGAAATAAGACAGCCATAACCATCTGTACCTAAGTTTTGTATGGACAGATGCTCTTGTTTCTCTTAGGTAAATACCTGGGAGTGGAATGGCTGGATCATATAATAGGGATGTGTTTAGCTGAAAAAAGAATCCCTACTCAGTTTTCCAAAATGGTTGTCCAATTTTAAATTCCCAGTAGCAGCTTATGACATCCTTACATCCTAACATCCTTACCAACACTTGGTATGATTAGCCATTTTAGCCATTTGAATAGGTGTGTATAGTTTTTTCATTGTTGTAATTTATATTTTCCTCATGGCTAATGATATTGAGCATCTTTTCAAAAATGAATATTTTCCATTTGTATATCTTTTGCAAAGAGATTGTTCAAATCTTTTTAACCTATTTTTAAATTAGGTTGCTTGTTTTTTATTGAGTTTTGAGAATTCTTATAATCTGGGTGCAGCGTTTTTTTGTTTTTTTTTTATAAGATATATAACTTGCTAGTCTTTCCTCTCAGTTTATGGCTTACCTTTTCATTCTCTTAAAAGTGTCTTTCAAATAGTAATTCTTAATTTTGCTGAAGTGAAGTTTTTTTCTATGGATTATGTTTTTGGTGTTGTGTCTAAGAAATCTTTGCCTAACCCAAGGTAACAACGATTTTCTCCTATGTTTTTTCCTAGAAGTTTTATACTTTTCAGTTTCAAATTTCATTTTTATGATTCATTTTGAGGTAAGTAAAAAATATGGTGTAAAGTAGAGAACAAATTTCCTTCTTGTGTTTCTGAAGCTCTGTTATATTAGGTGTATATGGATTTGTCATTGTTATATCTTACTGATGTGTTGAGACTTTTATCATTAGAATCCCTCTTTATTTCTAGTGAAACTACTTGCCTTGAAGTCTGTTTTGTCTGGTATTAGTACAGCCATTCCAGTCTTCTTAGGGTTATTAATTCATGGCATATCTTTTCCCATCTTTTTTATTTCCAAGTTATTTGTATTTAAACTGCATCTCTTTAAACAGGATATAAGTGATTCTTGATTTTTTTTAATCCAGGTAGACAGTCTTTGCCATTTGCTTGGAGTCTTTATTTTTCTTTAACATCATTACTGATACGGTCATATTTAGGTCTGACATTTTGCTATTTCCGTTTTATTTGTCTCGTCTGCCTCTTGTTCTTCTTTCTCTTCTGCCTTCCTTTCATTAATCAAGTAATTTTTAGTAATCAGTTTTAATTTCTCTATTGGCTTTCAAGCTGTATTTCTGCATTTTTTAAAAAGTGCTATCTTTAGGGATTACAACGTATAACTCAATGTATTTTAAGTTGATAAGGAATTGCTGCAGATAAAATATAGGAATCTTGTGGTAAGTGTATTTTCATTTGCTTCCATCTTCAGGGCTGTTATCATATGTAATATATGTATCATATATGTATTATAGATGTATTATGATACATCTATCCCAGGTGGCTCAGCGGTGAGAATCTGCCTGCCAGTGCAGAAGCCACGGGAGATGTGGGTTCCATCCCTGGGTCAGGATGATCCCCTGGAGGAGGAAATGGCAACCCACAATACTCTTGTCTAAAAAATTCTGTGGACAGAGGAGCCTGGCGGGCTATAGTCTGTGGAGTCACAGAGTCAGACACCTGAAGCAACTAAGCACTCCTGCACACACATTGTTATAATTTTTATTTTAAATAGTCATATATCTCATAAAGAAATACGAGAAAGCAGAGTGTTATATGTGTGTGTGTATGTTTCAGTCCTTTCTTTGGACCTAAGTTGTGGAACTTTTTTTTAAGATTTCTTGTAGTGGAAATCTCCTAGATTTCCATTCTAAGATCTCTGAGACTTTGTTCATTCTCCTTCAGTATTATTTTTCTCTTTTCTTATATTAGGTAATTTTTGTCTTCAAATTCCCAGATTCTTTCTTACATATGAGCCTATCATAATGCATTTTTTGCAGCTATTGTACTTTTCACCCCCAAAATTTCCATTTTCTTGTAGTTTACATTTCACTGTTGAGATTCCCTATCTCTTCACTCAGTAATTCCGCATTTTACTTTTAAAGTATTATCCATTAATATCAATACTTCTAACATAATTATAATAGACATTTTTTGTTTTCTGAATTCAACATCTGAGTCCATTCAGAGTCCATTTATATTTATTAGCTGTTTCTTGGCATGTCTGGTAACTTTAGGTTGAATGCTTGAACATTGTAGATAATATTTGAAACAACTCTGATTCCATTTTGTTTTTCCAAATATTGTTGAGTTTTTGTTCCTAGGAGGCAGTTACCTTGCCTGGACTCAAACTGCGAAGTCTGTCTGTCTGTGGTGTGTAGCACTGATATCTCTGTTCAGTTCATAGAGTTTCCAACGGTTGCTTTTTCTTTTTTTTTCCTCTCCAGCTGTTGCTTTTCTTTAGTCTGGCCCCTTACTAGTCCACCCAGCATCTGCATAGTTGGTTGATCTTCAAGAAGGCCCACAAACTGGTAATTTTTATTTCTTCCAGATTCAGCTTCTCCAGGTGTAAAAGGGAAAAGGAAGTGTTAGTCGCTTGTCTCTCAGACTCTTTGCGACGCTATGGACTGTATAGCCTGCCAGGNGCCCCTTACTAGTCCACCCAGCATCTGCATAGTTGGTTGATCTTCAAGAAGGCCCACAAACTGGTAATTTTTATTTCTTCCAGATTCAGCTTCTCCAGGTGTAAAAGGGAAAAGGAAGTGTTAGTCGCTTGTCTCTCAGACTCTTTGCGACGCTATGGACTGTATAGCCTGCCAGGCTTCTCTGTCCACGGGATTTTCCAGGCAAGAATACTGGAGTGGGTTGTCATTTCCTTCTCTAGGGAATCTTCCCAACCCAAGGATTAAACCTGGCCTCCCACATTTCAGGCAGGTTCTTTTTGGTCTGAGCCACCAGGGAAGAAAACTCTCCTCCAACTTCTGTCTGTTTTAAAACATTTTCCATATTGTGTTTAAATAAGTTTTTTTCCCCCAACACAGTTATTATCTGTAAGAGGATTTACTTGACCACTTCACTCTGCTGCCACTAACAGAAGTTTATAGCAAATAATTTCAAAACCACTCCTAAGTGAAATATAGCTACCAAATAACCTTTCAATTGGCAATAAAGTGGTCAAATCAAGTATAGTTTACTCGTTTCTGAATTTTTGTGTAGTTGCCAGACAACACCACACTCCAAAAGTCACTGGAACTTTGTTAAAAAATATTTAGATGTTTATTTGAGGCTATTAGACCAATGTTCTATTATAGAGCAAAGCTGTTGTGGAAAAGGCCAAGATCAAGTGGAAATGGGGGTTGGAGCTCTCAAAACAGGGCGAAAGAGTATTTTTCAGCCTTCAGCTAACTACAGTAAGTCTTCACTTTGGGTGTTTTCAGTTGTAAACATTTTGTCCTTGTAGTCATTTACATCCACATAGTTAGAACATTTTTGTTTTACTTAATATGCAGGAAACTGTTTTTTTTTTTAAGTTTAAATTTTTATTTTTTAGTTTGTTTTGCTTAACANGTATAGAACAGCCTTTTGGACTCTGTGGGAGAGGGAGAGGGTGGGATGATTTGGGAGAGTGGCATTGTAACATGTATGATATCATAAGCGAAACGAATCGCTGGTCTAGGTTCGATGCAGGATGCTTGGGACTGATGCACGGGGATGATCCAGAGAGATGGTGTGGGGTCGGGGGGAGGTCAGGGTTGGGAGCTCATGTACACTCGTGGCTGATTCATGTCAATTTATGGCAAAACAAATACAGTATTGTAAAGCAAAACAAATTTAAAAAAAAGATGATAGTCGAGACAAAAATAAAATTGTATTTGATTATATCCTGCACTTAGTGCTTGTTCAGTGGACATAAGAGTCTGTAAAAAATTTCCACATTTGGTGTTACGGTAGACCAACACCTAGATAATGCATAAAGACTTGTTTTTCTTCTTGAAACATGCCTTGACTTCTTTGAACATTAGTGCAATGTAAATATTTGCTCTTGAATTTCTTAATGTGATTTCCTGTTTAGTGTTGGCGTTTCACTTAATTGTCAAGTACCTTCATCCAAAAATAAAGGTTAGGATGCTGTTCTTCTAGTCTGACTAGACTGGTTTAGATTGTTTCATCAACAGGATAGATGACTAAATTTTTTTTTGAATGAGATTAAATGATTAAAAATCAGTAACATTTTTATATAACATGGACTGAAAAAGTCATACTTCTCCTTGAGCGGGCACATCTGGGGCTGTGGTTGTGCTAGTGTCTGGCCCATCACCTCTTTCCCGAGCCTGTCCACTTCTGAATCCCTCCCACCAACACCTAAGCTAAGCCTGCGTTGTTTGTACAGTCTCTTCATTGTGTTTTGGTCTCCTTTCTGGTAAGGGAAGAAAGGAAAGAAATTGTGGCTGATAAACATAAATAACTTAAAATGTAAGAAGGCAAAAAATTAAATGAAATTGTTAGTCTGGTGAAGCTCCCTTTGGATACCATTATTAGCAAATAGNCTGCGTTGTTTGTACAGTCTCTTCATTGTGTTTTGGTCTCCTTTCTGGTAAGGGAAGAAAGGAAAGAAATTGTGGCTGATAAACATAAATAACTTAAAATGTAAGAAGGCAAAAAATTAAATGAAATTGTTAGTCTGGTGAAGCTCCCTTTGGATACCATTATTAGCAAATAGTCATTTGTACAGGGTCTGTCTGGATTTAACTTCCTTTGCTAAAGAAATAGAGTGGTTTACTAGAAGACTGTCAGAGCTGGGTGGAATGCTGCAGATCATTTCATTTTATAAGACAATTTGTTGTTGTCAAAACTCTACATTGTTAAGCACTCTGTGCTAGATGTGGAGGTTTAGACACGTTTTCTCTAATATTTAATAATTCTGGAAAGATCTGTGTTCAATCCCCTCTCAAGGAGAGAAAACAGACTCAGAGGAAATGATTTGCCCAAGAATTTGTTGGATAGTTCCAGAGCTGGGGACTTGAGGGATTTGTTTGTTTTATAGCTCATGTTCACTTAGGGCTCTCTAGGTTCATTATACTTTTTAAGAATTTACAGACTCAGTGTCTTACAAGATCACTCATTTCTTTGGCACAAATTTATGATCATTTGCACTCAGTATGTCTCTCTTTTGCTTTCCTTTTGTTTTTGTCTTTATAGTATCAGAACAGGAAATTATGACCTGATTCTTAAATCTTATTTCTATTGTGAATGATAACATACTTTCAAAAAAGAAGATAAACTGTGTATATGGCTTTATGAATAACGTGAATATATAGTAACTATTATCTAGGTCAACAAATTGCCTGTGTGGATTTGATTCCTTTAACAAAAGCACAAAGCCCAGACTCTAGGCAGATGTTTGATTCTTAACTACTGTGTCCATATAACTTCTTTTCTTCAAGTTTTACCACTGTTGAATTCGGTGGTCATTTATTTGCAGTTTGATCACCTGGGCATGGGTTCCTAAATATATTTCAATTTTTTTCAGACAGATTTCTTTCCACAGATTAGAAGTTGCTTAGAACCATAGTTACCAGGGTAGAGATTAGGTCCCAGGAGAATGTTTGATTTATTTGAGGATACAAACTTTTTTCAGAAGTTCCACTGAACACAAATAATTGCTTTCCTAATTATAGTGAGTACTTGCCAATGCTTTGATCTGTGATTCAGATTTGCTGCTTATTCTAACTTCCTCCCATTCATCTGTCTGAGTAATATCTTTCCTGCACTGGTACTTTTCTCGATATGTCTTACATTCTGTGAGATGGCAGCAACTAGAATTCCCCGAGTCATAACATCCCCCGTCTCCCCTCTCTTGCAGCATGGGTTAGTTCTCTCTCCATGGGGATGATTTTCTTCTGCTGCCCGATTGTCAGTGTCTTCACAGACATATTTGGTTGTCGGAAAACAGCTGTCGTGGGCGCTGCTGTTGGATTTGTTGGACTCTTATCAAGTTCTTTTGTAAGGTAAGGACTTGGTTTCTTCATGTTTTCAAAATCTGTGAGCTGTCTTCTAAATTTCCTTTCAGAAACTTTGCTGTTTACAAGGAAGAACAGTCCTCCTTTTCAAGGAGGACTTTTAAAACTTGAAGCATGTCACTGATGCACGGTGCACAGCAGCAAACCAGAGCTTGTAAATTTGAATGCTTTTGCTTGCAGTGCCTCAGAGTGAGATGCCAAGTCAGGGTACTTGTGTTCCCTGGAGCCAAAAAAAAAAACTTCTGCTTTTGGTTTTTTCCATTCACAGAAAAATCCCAAAGACTCAAACTCTAGCAGTAAAGTTGTCTAAAGCCATGGCCTTAATTTAAGATCGACTCCTTCTGAGTTCCAGATCGTCCAAGAGATGATATTTTGAAGTGGTTGTTCCTAGGCTGGATGTGAAATATCTTTATTAATGAGATCTAGACTTTGCTGTTTATTTCAAGCCAGGTAGAGATTTCCTATCTGAACAGTGCTGAAATTTAAAAAGATCATGACAAAATGAAGTGATCTAAATGCAGCTTAAAATAAAAATTCCTATCAAAACATTGTTCCCTGTGTCTGTTAGAAGCCCTGCAGAAGAGCTAACTGCAGAGAGCTGGGAGGCACCGTAACCGTGGAAGCACCTCTCCCTCCAGCTCCTGTTTTACCTGCAAATCCTCTTTCATTGTCAGGATAATCCCCAGATAGAGAAACCCTGGTTTAATGGGTAGCTCTGGCTAACAGGCAGCACTTAACAGGAAAACCCTTAGATGACCTCCATCCTCTGTCTACTTTTGTGGTTTATCTTCATTTCCTGTCCCTTTCTCTTCCTTAGTGATCTTCGAGCTCTAGTTGAAAAGCATTATTGTAGTTACTACGGAAAAAAAAAAATCAAATTTACATTGCTTGCCCTGTTTATTTTTTTCTATATTTTTAAAATTTAAATTTAAAAAAAGGGTTTTTTTTTGCAATGTTGTGTTGGTCTCTGCTGCACAACGGTGCAGAACAGCCATAATTATACTTAGATCCCCTCCCTCTCTAGCCTCCTTAACCCCCCACCCCCATCCCATCCCTCCAGGTCATCACAGAGCGCAAGACTGGGTCCCCTGCGGTACACAGCAACTTCTCCCCAGCTGTCCATCTTACACCTAACAGTTTATGTCTGTTGATGCTACTTTCTCCACTCATCCCAATCTCTCCCTCCCCACTGTGCCCACAAGTCCATTCTCTACATTTGTGTCTCCATTCCTTCCTTCAAAATAGCTTCATCAATATCATTTTTCTAGATTCCATATATATGGTTAATATACTTTGTTTTTCCCTTTCTGACTTCCTTCACTATGTATAACTCTAGGTTCATTTACCTCACCCAGTCAGTTCAGTTGCTCAGTTGTGTCCGACTCTTTGCAACCCCATGAGCCGCAGCACGCCAGGCCTCCCTGTCCATCACCAATTCCCGGAGTTCACTCAGACTCAGTGATGCCATCCAACCATCTCATCGTCTGTCGTCCCCTTCTCCTCCTATCCTCAACCTTTCCCCATTAGAACTGACTTAAATTTGTTCCTTTTTATGGCGGAGTGACTGCAGCCATGAAATTAAAAGATGCTTACTCCTTGGAAGGAAAGTTATGAGCAACCTAGATAGCATATTCAAAAGCAGAGACATTACTTTGCCAACAAGGTCCGTCTAGTCAAGGCTATGGTTTTTCCAGTGGTCATGTATGGATGTGAGAGTTGGACTGTGAAGAAGGCTGAGCACCAAAGAATCGATGCTTCTGAACTGTGGTGTTGGAGAAGACTCTTGAGAGTCCCTTGGACTGCAAGGAGATCAACCAGTCCATTCTGAAGGAGATCAGCCCTGGGATTTCTTTGGAGGGAATGATGCTAAAGCTGAAGTGCCAGTACTTTGGCCACCTCATGCAAAGAGTTGATTCATTGGAAAAGACCCTAATGCTGGGAGGGATTGAGGGCAGGAGGAGAAGGGGCCGACAGAGGATGAGATGGCTGGATGGCATCACTGACTCGATGGGCCTGAGTCTGAGTGAACTCCAGGAGTTGGTGATGGACAGGGAGGCCTGGCATGCTGCGATTCTTGGGGTCGCAAAAGGACACGATGAGCGACTGAGCTGAACTGAACTGAGCACTCCTTTGTGTGTATGTAGCACATCTTCTTACCCACTCATCGGTCAGTGGCATCTAGGCTGCTTCCCTGTCCTGGCTACTGGAAACAGTGCTGCCGTCGACACTGGGGTACACGTGTCGTTTTTGATTATGATTTTCTCAGCGTATATGCCCAGTAGTGGAGTTGCTAGGTCATATGGTAGATTTACTCCTAGTTTTTTCATATTGTTCTCGCTAATGGCTGCATAAGTTTACATTCCCTCCAACAGTATAGGAGGGTTCCCTTTCCTCCACATCCTCTCCAGCATTTATTGTTGGTAGATTTTCTGATGCTGGCCATCATAGTAGTTTTAATTTGCATTTCTCTGTTAATTAATGATCTTAAGCATCTTTTCATGTTTTCATTGGCCATTGCCCTGTTTATTTATTTATTATTTCTTTAATTCTTATTTTGGCCACACCACACCGCATGAGGAAGCTTAGCTTCCCAACCAGGGATTGAACCCCAGGCCCCTATGTGAAAACTTGGGAGTCCTTAATCACTGGACCACCAGGGAAGTCCTACCTTGTTTATTTTTCAGTATTCAGAATCAACAGAATCCTTGGTTTACTGATTTTACCCTCACTCTCCCCACACATACCCCTTCCTCAACTCTAAAGTGAGCTCTTTCTTTCACCTTAGACATTGTATTTGGATTCTAAACAATTATTTTTACTCCTCTTTAGAAAATAAATATTCCATCTTTAAAGTTGCCTTTGTTCTTGTCTTCTAAAGTTGTCTTTTAAAGAAATAAAAAACCAGTTTTTTTTTGGATAAGGTTCTACTTAGGTAATTATGTATTAACATTCAGGCTTCGGTGGAGAGAGAAACTAAGAGATAAAAAACTCATGTAACTTATTACCTAGTTTGGTAGACAAAATTCATATACACAGACCAATATACAGCAAGCAATGTTTCTCAAACTTTTTTGACCACTGAGAAATAAAAATTATAAAATGCATTTTACGTGGTGACCTAGTTCTTTTTCTCTCTCTTCCTCCCCCATCCCCACCCCTGACTAAAATGAACTGTCTTGAGGGGATCTTTACCTCATAATGCTCTCATATCTTCTGTTCAGTTTCATTATTTAGCCCACTGATCAAAAGCTGCTGTACTTTGAGAGCATACAGAGGAACAAGGGGAGATCGGTATAAATCCCAAGTGTTGAACAGGGGACTGACCTCCTTTTCCTCTAGTTCAAATTCTGCCTTCTTAAGAAAGCCTTCTCTAGCAATCCCAGGTTGCTGTGTCTCTTCTTTGAATACTGTTCCCACACATACTTGGTATCTTACTGATTTACACAGCACTTACTCAGTTGTTGAACTTCAACAGTTCGAACCATCTGTTACTAAAATGAAAATTAGAAGTGAGGAAGGTTCCAGCAGCGTGAAAATGCCATCACAAAGCTGATGTGTTTTACTCTGTAGGAGAGATACCAAGGCTTATCTTACCCAACACTCCGAATTTAGATGGTGTGCAAAAGGATGTTTCGATTTATGTCCATGGCTCTCTGGTTTTCCCAACTGACAGCTTTATGATAATGTAGTGTAACTATAGATATTGTCATTGTTTATGATAATACTGTGCTGTCAATACTATTTTTAACATAAACTTTGAAGAAGGCAGAGAAAAATGTATTTAGATTTTTCCTTTAAAATTGTTAAATAAAAGTAAATTGGCACCTTAAGAAATTTGTTGCAGTTATTTGGAAAAATACTTATGTGAAAAAAACTGATGCAGAATGAGTGAAATATTATTTATATTTTGTTTTACATTCTTGTTATTTCAGGTAGGTGTCTTGTTTCACTAAGCAGACGAGAAGTAGGGTAAAATATTTTTTTAATATTTTAAATATTTTTATATAAATATTTTAAATACTTAAAATATTTTTTTCACCAAGTATCTGGAACATAGTAGCTGTTAAATATGTTTATTGAATAAGAGTGGGGTTTTGGTAAAGAGTGATCAGAGTTAGGTAAGATTGATTTAGGAGAATTAGGGACTGGCTCTTGAGCCTGATTTGAAGATGGTTTTTACGTAGATTAATAGGCGGGGAAAGGGCATCTCAGAGTGAGAGGACTGCCAGCCTGCCTTAATTTTATCAGATTCTAGAGTTCCTTGTGATTACCTCAGCATATTGCTAGGCTACAATTATTGTTTAAAATTTAATTATTAACCAACTTTATCTATCTTAGTTTCTGATAAAGAGCTTGCCTTTACTACTGATACACAGCCTTCTGAATTTTCAAAAGAGAAAAATCTTAAGCATTCTTTTACTCCTTAATTGTTTCAAAGAATGTAATGCTATGTTCCTTTACTTTCTTTTTTAAAAAATTTCCCCCACTTTGCAGCCTCCTCTTGCTTCAGCCCTCTCTTTTCTTTTGTTCATTTTCTTTTTTTGGTTGTTTTTGCACTACGCAGCTTGTGGGATCTTAGTTCCCTGACCAGGGATCAAACCCAGGCCCTTGGCAGTGAGAGTGCTGAGTCCTAACCACTGGACTGCCAGGGAATTCCCTATGTTCCTTTACTTTCATCAGAAGTGTATAATTAAGTTATTTGGTTAAATATAGAATTCTTAACCTTTGATTATTTTTGTTGAGACTTGCTTGGCCCTAAAGCTTATAGACTGGGATCAGTAGTGAATGCACTTCGTTAGTAGTCCTGCAATCAGAATACGATTTCTCGTTATCTTGCACAACACTGAGAACAGTGCAGCACAGGGCGAAGGTTGGTCTGCAGTCCTTAGGCCAGCAAAATGCAACAGACACACAACTGCTTGTCCGTGCACACGTTCCTCGCATAAGCCTGGGGAGAAAATATCAAACGTAGCCTTCTCTTTGAGTAGATTGCTGATTAATAAGTCCCTGGGAAAATTCCATGAAGGAAAAGAGTTTTCATAGTTAAATTCTACTTTTTTAAAAGCTATTATTGAGACTTTTTTTTTTTTTTTTTTTTTTTTTTTGGTAGTTTAATCACTGTCAGTGTCACTGAGGCCCTTCCTGGCACCACTGTTTATTTCTGAGTTGGAGAGCATCACAGTTTTTACCCAGTGCTGCATGGTTCGCCTGAAGGTCAATAGAAAGAGGAGGGGGGATCAAATCACTGAGGACCTTATTGATCATTTTTCACATATTAAGGCATTTTTTATTATCTGTTCAGATGAAATTAAAATATTGTAGTGTTGTATTTTTATTAAGATTTTAACCTCTTTTTGGTTAATTTTTATTTGTAGAAAATATGTTGATTAACTGAAACCCCCTTTGACCGTAAGGCTTTATTCTTCCAAGCACGTGATGAAAATAATGAAAGCTGCTCTACGTCTTTTTCATCTTCGCACAGCTCCATTGAGCCTCTGTACCTGACTTACGGGATTATATTTGCCTGTGGCTGCTCCTTCGCCTACCAGCCTTCCCTGGTCATTTTGGGACACTATTTCAAGAAGCGCCTTGGACTGGTGAATGGCATCGTCACCGCTGGCAGCAGCATCTTCACGATTTTGCTGCCTTTCCTTCTGAGGGCTCTGACCGACAGCGTGGGCCTCTTCCACATCCTCCGGATCCTCTGCATCTTCACGTTTGTCCTCTTTTTGGCCGGCTTCACTTGCCGACCTCTTGCTTCCAGTGCCAAAGATAAAGATGGTACAACCAATGGAGGCAACCGACTCTCCCTCTTTTCCAGGAGAAAGTTCATTCCTCCAAAAAAATTTTTCAATTTTGCCATCTTCAAGGTGACAGCGTACGCAGTGTGGGCCGTTGGAATACCGCTTGCACTTTTTGGGTACTTTGTGCCTTATGTTCACTTGGTGAGTACGCCTCTCTGGCCTTGCTGGTGACAGATATTATTATTTCATACAGAAAAGCTTCTCAGAAGAGCAAGAGAGCTCAGATTGAAGTTGGCCTTAAATGTTATCCTGGTTGTAATTCAGGGACCCTTGCAAGTCAAGGTCTCCTAAGACAAGGTCAGCACAGTCATCTGATCATTACATAGAGAATATGTTTCATGCTATGCTTTGGTATTTAACAGATCGCCAAACTTACACAAACAAAACGGACTTTGTTTTTTTTTTTTTTAAAGAACACTAAAATGTTGGAACAAATGTCATCTATACAAAAAAGTTGACAGGTCACTTTTTGTTCAAATGGCTTATTAATCATAATCAGGGACAAAGATGGTGCAGTGATTTTGTCAACACCAATAAATTATTTTTCAACAAAGGGGTGCAAAATTAGGTAAATAGTAAAAGCCAGTGCCTTTGACACAAAGAAGCACTTTGTCTACTTGTGAGATACTTCTGAGAAAATGGGAATTCCATTTGGAGGATTATTTGAGAAATGTTAGCAAGTTCCAAATAACCAGAGAGAGCAAGGGTTTCATAGGAAATTAGGATTTCAAGTGCTTGGGCACTTTATATTGCCTATTTATATTGCAAAGGCAAATTTCAACCTCTTTATAATAAGAGTAAGCAGTGTCTAAAGTATTTGCCCCTGGCAAAATTTGCTCAAAAGTGCTTATTATTATGTTTCTTCCTTTATTCTTGTTGTTATGACTGAAAATGTATTTATAGTTCAACATAGTTGATAAATGATAAACAAAAATGGTACTAGGATAAGTTTTTCTTTTATGTGTATACTGTGTGATTTGGAGTTTTTCTACCTTTCAGTCTCCTTTTGGACACTTGTGCAATTTTTCTTTAGTTAAAATTCTGGCGCAATTTGGCAGTGTAGTTCAGAGAATTACTGGGGTCAGGGGGTCAGCTAGTAAATGCTACCATCAATCCTTTGTGGATCTAAGACAATTTGAATTCTTAATTCTCCTATTCTCTTTTTGCCAGAGGTGTTAAGGAGACAGCTGGGATGATCAATGGGGAGACAAGGAGAGGACTAGTTTTTAGAACTCTGAACCATGAGGCATTTTGCAGAGACTGAGTTACTAGGTAAAATGACCTGATATGTCACGCCTATCACATATGAAGTCTGTAACTACATCTTGATCTGAGAGTCCATTTTCACACTTTTAGGAAGACATAGTTAAACCATTTGAAAATAATTTAGAATATATACATATATACACATAGATCCATTGTGGGAAGCTCAACCTTACCAGTTACTTCTTCCATAGCTTCCGTAGATAAGAGAACATTTGTTGGGTCCTTTTTAGAGATGAGTAGATTTTGTAAAAAAATTCTGTTTGTTACTATAACGTGAAAACTCTTAGAGAAATCAATATCTCAACTTCGCTGCTGCTGCTGCTGCTAAGTCGCTAGTACCTGACATTTACCAAAGGACAAGTGGTAGTTGATTATCTAGTTATTTCTGGTAATTTCTAGTAATGTAATTTGTAAATTAATTTACATATATTATTTCATTTGACCTTCACAGTAAACCTGTGAGGTAGGCAGAATAAATAATATTAGCTCATGATTTACAGGCTGGGAAACAGATCCATCATTAACAAAGATTTTAAGCAGCTTTCCCAGAATCATGGCAGAGCAGGGGCTGGTTCCCTCCTGCTATGTTTACCTGGAGAACACACGTGGCATGGTCTTCCTCTGGGGCATACCAGCTTCCGTCCCCAGATATACGACTGGATACCTCCATTGTATTGAAGGGGGAGTGAGTGTTCCCTAAGAACTTTTATAAATATGTTATTGGTCTTTTTCTTAAAGTAAATGAAATTTCATAATGAGTAATGAGTTAGACAGTGTTATAGTTACTACTGTCATCAGGAGGCTGTAAATCAGATTGTACACAGAACAATAAGTTCTCTGTTAACTCAGATAACAAACCAGGCTTTATTCTGTTCTCCCTCCTTCCAGGCATGTTTTCTTACAAAATGTGATATTTTTTCATTTGGGATTTTCCTCCCTTTCGAATGCTTATGGCACTAAAGCTATGGTGGAGAGGAAAGCAGTTACATGCCGGGCAGGTCGTTTAAATCTCATGTTTGATGAGCACACTGAGTTTGTCACTGTGTTGTAGTTTAAGGTTTGGACTAGGGATTTTTGATACTCAATCCAGACTTCACGCAGTGGGACACCACCTCCCTCCTTAGAGGAGGGAAAAGGTGTCTGAACTCTTTCCAGGAACTGGTAAGATGGTGTTCAATTCATGTTGAATGTTGAAGGGAAAATGCCGCTAAGGCATAAGAACCTGTGCTGAAGGAGCATAAAATCTACTCTGAGTAGTAATATCGACAATTATAGTTTATAAAGGAATTTTACATACATTACCTTATATAATCTTCACCACAGTGCAGTACCTGTAGTGTATCATCCTTATTTCATGAATGAGGCACTGAGAGGTGTAAAGACTCGTCCAGGGTCACAAGACACAGCAGCTGGTAATTATTAGTGTACTACTTTCATGCAAGAGGCAGTATTGCATAGTGAGTAAGACAGGTGCTGGTTTTGTCCCTTTATACTTGGGCAACCTTAGGTAACAGACTCTAGCCATCAGTTTCAGCATCTATAAAATAGGGATAAATCCAACTTTACAGAATTGTTGTAAGGATGACCAAAAAAATGTATGTAAAGCATCTCTCCAGTTCTGGTATAAAAATGAGAGTTACTCAGATTTAAGATGATGTGATGGTGAATTGTCTGGTTTTAGTGGATGAGTCAAAGGAGAAAGATGGTATCTGCTTGGAAAAGTGGTTCGTAAAAGCTTCATGGGATTGGAATTGGTCCTTAATCATGAGCTTGCTGTAAAAACTGCATCTTTAATTAGGGAACTAATTTCTCTATCTAGGTCTCCTTTGAAGGATTCAGAAATACAGTGAAGTGCTTTCATGACTATGTTAAAAATTCTAAGGTCACTTGCTTATTAGACTATATGTGATGATTTGAGAGAAAATATGTATGCTTTGTGGCATTCTTACTCTCAGAGCAAGGTTGAAAGTTTTCTTTTAGTAGTTGACTTTTAAAAATGAAGAATTATATTGCTTCCTAGAAGGGGTCAGATGATCTCTTTTAAGCCTCCCCAGATGTAATCTCTATTGTGAGGGTGTGAATCTTTTTTCTTCTAGTTTTATTGAGATATGATTGTCCTGCAGCACATAATAAGTTTAAGGTATACAGCATAATCATTTGAATTGTATACATCATGAAATGAATGTTATAACAAGTTTAGTAAACATCCCATATCTCATAGATAGAAAATTAAAGAAATAGAGTAAGGGTACAAATCTTACAGCTTAATTTTGATGAGATATAACTTTCCAAATAACCATTCCCATTAGCAGCTGCTTTAGCTTTTCTGAGTTGCCCTGTTTTTCCTGAGAGTTGTTTTGTCTTGTTTTCTAGGTTAAGGTGTGTTTTTTTTAACTTTTAATTTTGAATTGGAGTATAGTTGATTATCAGTGTTGGGTTGGTTTTTTAGGTGCACAGCAAAGTGGTTCAGTTATACATGTATCTATTCTTTTTCACATTCTTTTCCCATTTAGATTGTTACATAATATTGAGCAGAGTTCCCTGTGTCATTGTTGGTTATCCATTTTGTCTTAATTTTTATTTCTTTTAAACTCTTTATTTTGTCTTGGAGTATAGCCGATTAACAATGTTGTGGTAGTTTCAGGTGACAGCAAAGGGACTCAGCCACACATACACGTGTCCATTCTCCCCCAGACGGCCCTCCCATCCAGCCCGCCACATAACGTTGAGCAGAGTTCCATATTGCTAGTTAGTAGGTCCTTGTTGGTTATCCATTTTAATTATAGCAGTATGTACATGTCAATCCCCAACTCCCTTACTACCCCTTCCCCACTGTTTCTTCTATGGTAACTGTAAGTTCATTCTTTAAGTCTGTGAGTCTGTTTTTGTTTTGTAAATAAGTTTATTTGTGTAACTTTGTTTTAGATTCTGTGACATCATATTTGTCTGTCTTTGACTTACATCACTCTTTGTGACATTCTAGGTCCATCTGAGTTGCTGCCAATGGCATTATCTCATTCTTTTTAGGGACTAATATTCCACTGTATGTAAGTCCCACCTCTCCTTTATCCACTTCCTGTCGATGGACATCTGGGTTGCTTCCATGTCCTGGCTACTGTAAACAATGCTGCTAAGAACACTGGGGTGCACGTATCCTTTTGGAGGCTGTTTTTCTCTGGTTACCTGCCCAGGAGTGGGATTGCTGGATCATATAGCAGTTCTGTTTTAGTTTCTTAAGGAGCCTCCATACTGTTCTCCATAGTGGCTGTACCAATTTACATTCTCTCCAGCATTTATTGCTTGTAGCTTTTTGATGGAGAAGGCGATGGCACCCCACTCCAGTACTCTTGCCTGGAAAATCCCATGGACGGAGGAGCCTGGTGGGCTGCAGTCCGTGGGGTTGCGAAGAGTCGGACATGACTGAGCGACTTCCCTTTCACTTTTCACTTTCATGCATTGGAGAAGGAAATGGCAACCCTCTCCAGTGTTCTTGCCTGGAGAATCCCAGGGACGGCAGAGCCTGGTGGGCTTCCGTCTGTGGGGTCGCAGAGTCAGACACGACTGAAGCGACTTAGCAGCAGCAGCAGCAGCTTTTTGATAATGGCCATTCTGACTGGTGTGACGTGACACGTCATTGTAGTCTTGGTTTGCGTTTCTCTAATAATTAATGATGTTGAGCATTTTTCGTGTGCCTCTTGGCCATTTGTATATTAATATTTCTTTGGAGAAATGTCTGTCTGGATCTTCTGCCCATTTTTAGACTGGGTTATTTGCTTTTTTTATTTGAGCTGCATGAGCTGTTTGTATATTTTGGAGATTAATCTCTTGTAGGTCACTNCTTTCCAAATAACCATTCCCATTAGCAGCTGCTTTAGCTTTTCTGAGTTGCCCTGTTTTTCCTGAGAGTTGTTTTGTCTTGTTTTCTAGGTTAAGGTGTGTTTTTTTTAACTTTTAATTTTGAATTGGAGTATAGTTGATTATCAGTGTTGGGTTGGTTTTTTAGGTGCACAGCAAAGTGGTTCAGTTATACATGTATCTATTCTTTTTCACATTCTTTTCCCATTTAGATTGTTACATAATATTGAGCAGAGTTCCCTGTGTCATTGTTGGTTATCCATTTTGTCTTAATTTTTATTTCTTTTAAACTCTTTATTTTGTCTTGGAGTATAGCCGATTAACAATGTTGTGGTAGTTTCAGGTGACAGCAAAGGGACTCAGCCACACATACACGTGTCCATTCTCCCCCAGACGGCCCTCCCATCCAGCCCGCCACATAACGTTGAGCAGAGTTCCATATTGCTAGTTAGTAGGTCCTTGTTGGTTATCCATTTTAATTATAGCAGTATGTACATGTCAATCCCCAACTCCCTTACTACCCCTTCCCCACTGTTTCTTCTATGGTAACTGTAAGTTCATTCTTTAAGTCTGTGAGTCTGTTTTTGTTTTGTAAATAAGTTTATTTGTGTAACTTTGTTTTAGATTCTGTGACATCATATTTGTCTGTCTTTGACTTACATCACTCTTTGTGACATTCTAGGTCCATCTGAGTTGCTGCCAATGGCATTATCTCATTCTTTTTAGGGACTAATATTCCACTGTATGTAAGTCCCACCTCTCCTTTATCCACTTCCTGTCGATGGACATCTGGGTTGCTTCCATGTCCTGGCTACTGTAAACAATGCTGCTAAGAACACTGGGGTGCACGTATCCTTTTGGAGGCTGTTTTTCTCTGGTTACCTGCCCAGGAGTGGGATTGCTGGATCATATAGCAGTTCTGTTTTAGTTTCTTAAGGAGCCTCCATACTGTTCTCCATAGTGGCTGTACCAATTTACATTCTCTCCAGCATTTATTGCTTGTAGCTTTTTGATGGAGAAGGCGATGGCACCCCACTCCAGTACTCTTGCCTGGAAAATCCCATGGACGGAGGAGCCTGGTGGGCTGCAGTCCGTGGGGTTGCGAAGAGTCGGACATGACTGAGCGACTTCCCTTTCACTTTTCACTTTCATGCATTGGAGAAGGAAATGGCAACCCTCTCCAGTGTTCTTGCCTGGAGAATCCCAGGGACGGCAGAGCCTGGTGGGCTTCCGTCTGTGGGGTCGCAGAGTCAGACACGACTGAAGCGACTTAGCAGCAGCAGCAGCAGCTTTTTGATAATGGCCATTCTGACTGGTGTGACGTGACACGTCATTGTAGTCTTGGTTTGCGTTTCTCTAATAATTAATGATGTTGAGCATTTTTCGTGTGCCTCTTGGCCATTTGTATATTAATATTTCTTTGGAGAAATGTCTGTCTGGATCTTCTGCCCATTTTTAGACTGGGTTATTTGCTTTTTTTATTTGAGCTGCATGAGCTGTTTGTATATTTTGGAGATTAATCTCTTGTAGGTCACTTGGATTAAGTTTTTATGGCTTCTTCTTCTTCAGTTTTTCTTCACTAGCTTCCAGAAACATGCTTTTAGCTTTCCTCCTACCTCTCCATCATTCCTCTTATTAATAGTTTCTTCTGGTTCCTTCTTTTTCACCCTGACTCTGAATATCAAGGGACTTGCCTCTGGATCTTTTCCTGTATTAACTCCAAATGATGATTTCATCTAATTTCCCGAGTTCAGATATCATGTATGTGCCAGTGGCTCAAAATTTATATTAATTTAGTCTAAACCCCTTTATTGCATTCTTCACCAAACTTTTATAGCCAACTGCTTACTTAATATCTCCACTTGGAGGACTGCTAGATGTTTCAGATTTAACATGAAGAGCCCCGAAGGTTATCCCCAGTCCTCCAAACCTGTTCTGCCTTCAGCCTTCCTTATCTCAGGAAATGGCAATCCCATCAGGCCCCAAACCTTGGAGGCATCCTTGGCGCCTCTTTCTTTCACACCATACTCCTGATCCAGACCGGAAATCTTGGTGGTTCTCTTTTCAAGATATCTTTAGAGTCTGTCCACTTCTCAGCATCATCGTTACTATACCTCTGACTGGGCCAGCATCACCCCTAGCCTGGATCACTGTAATAGACTCCTGTCTGGTCTCCCCACCTCCATCCTTGCCCTGGTGCAGTCTGTACGCAGAAACCACAGGTGCTCTTGCAACATAAGTCTCTCAGAACCTTTTAGTGGCTCCCCATTGCTCTGAGAGTAAAAACTAATGTCCTTCTGGTGGCTCTCAATGTAGGGTAAGGAAATTAGGGAAAGCGAGGTTCGGAGAAAGAACGAGACCGGCACTTTGCAAGAACAGATCACCTTTAATGAGGTGAGGAGGGACAGCAGTCAGATTAGTGAGTTGCTGCACTGACTCAAGAAAAGAGTAAGTATATATAGGCAAATATGTGGAAATCTGCTGTCTTAAGGGGGCCTGTTCTTCTCCAAGGTTGTTTGGAGTAGTTATATCTTAAACAGCTGGGGCAAGGAATTCTGGAGATTGGCCGGAGGCTGGGACCGGCTGGGAGCTGGGCGTAATCAATCTTAGTGTCCATTTTTTTCTTCGGGTGAGAGAGTTCTTTGTTTTATAGAGAATGGTGGGGAAGACCCAGGGGGCAGTTTTAACTCCAGGCTGTTTTGAGCGCCTGACTTTTCTTCGCTGAGTTCTCCTTGGTCTGTCCCCTCCTATCTCTGGTCCCATCTGGCCCATCCTCTTCACACACACTGCTGTCTTTCGAGTTTGCCTTTTAATGAGGCTTGCCCTGACCACCTGGCTAAAACTCCCTTCATCCATTTCCCCTCCACACACTCCCAAACTCTCTCACGCTGCTATTTCTTGGTCATACCTTCTATTGTGTTACATAACATAACTGTGATGGTGATTGTTCTCTGTGTGTATACCTCTGCTAGAATGTAAATGTCGAGGCCAACCAAGGGTCCTTCTCTGTCTTCTTCAATGAATGAACCCAAGCACCTAGCACTGTCTAACATAGCAGTGGGTGCTCAAATATTTGTTGAATGACTAAATATCTTATGGATTAATCAAAAGTGACACTATATGAGCACTGTTCATCTTCTCTTCATTTTGATCTTTAAAATTCTCTACTGTGATACTAAAATGATGTTTCACACTTACGCCTATAGGAGGACATGATGGTATTCATATCCACTCCACAGTTAATCAATAAGCTCAAACTCAGCAGACCTCAGACTTAAGTACCACTAATGCCATCTGTTGATGGAGAAAAGAGTTCATGCGTTTTGCTTTTGTCCTATAGCTATATATACATGTTGAAATTGAAAATTTATAAATGGAAGAACTTTGTGTGTCTCTGTCACTGTTGTAAGTGTGTGGAAGGATGGAATGGCCATCCCCATTAACGAGGAAAGCTAGACAGTTGATGTGTGCTCTCCTGCAAAGCAGCTGAACATCTTGCAGAGCCTTGGGGGGTGTGAGTGAGAACAGAATGGGGATACAGGCCTAGAGCACTGACCACAGGGCCGCATCAGGCAGATGCCTGATAAATGCCTGCAAATGACAACAGTGATGCAGCTCTTCTCAGCGGCCTAGAACGTCCCTTCCTCAGTATGAGAATGACGACTTAGTTTTTATTGCTTTTGCATCTCTTCACCACTGATTGCCTTGAAAAGCAGACTTGTGTTCTTTGACTCCAGAACATACAGCAGTGAAGTTTTAGGTTTTAAGCTTGGACCCACATAGTTCTGTATCAGAGAGATGACTGACTCATGTGTTGAAATTCGTGTTTATTAGCTCATTTTCAAAAAACTTCATAAGATGTGCCAGTTTTGTGGCTGATAGTAACTGTCCTCAGAAGAAACTCTGATCTGGTACGAATATCCCACTTATCTGAGACCATGATTAAAGGCACCATTATTTGCCTGCTGACAGGGCAATTCAGTGGATACCAAGTCCAATTGTAGTTGGGAACAAACAAGTTGTGTTTTTAAATTAGAAATGAAATCTGTAGGCAAACAATCAATGCCGAATCAATGGGGCATGTAAAACCTCAGGAGATATTTTATGGCTTTGCTAGTGCCAGGTGCTCCGTGGCTCAGTCCTGGAATGCACCTGTTAGACTTCACTGGCCAGGCTACTACTGGCCACGTGGTAGTCACAGCAGGAATATCACCCCAGGGTAGAGCTCAGGGTGCTGAGCTGTGTAAATAGGAACAGCAGACATGCTCTTGTCTCCTTGTGGCTTCCTCAAATGAAGATTCAGGTGACGCTTGTCAAGAATCTGCCATGTGCCAAGCATCTCCACAAAATCTCACATAACTATCACAGGGTGAGGGTAACAAATGTCATAAATAATTATATACTTGGAGCCAAGGAAGCCACTTTGCTAAATAAGCTGTGCTTGGTCAGGGTCACGCACTGAGTTTGCTCAGAGCTGGGATTTGAACATGGCTCTCAGACTCTGAGCCTCGTGTTCTTCGAGTTTTGTTCCCTCTTTGGATCACCTGAGAGGTGGAGTGCTACCTACCATCAGCCGCACTGGGCCAGCACCAGGATTTTCTTTGGCTTGCATGTTTCCCCTCTGTTCTATCGTAACTAAGCACAGAAGCAGGGCTGGACCATCCAGGCACTCAGAGCACGCCGCACAGCCGTGGAGAGGACTCTGAGCACATGGGCTGATGTGAATGACAGGGTGTCCTGTAACTTGTAACTGCTCTGTCGGCCCCTGTGTCTCCTCTTTTGGTCTCTAGGACGTTGTGAATATGAGAAAATCAATTGCTTTTCTGTGACAAGCGGAACATGAAATATGCATAGCTTTTTGTTCAGTTTGGTTTTATACAATAAATATTAAGCATAGCAGAAGAAAAAAATGGACAAATGTACAAATTTATAGTAGAATATACAAATGTATTTGATTGATAACAGAGTACTATTGTAGGAAAATGCGAAGAAACAAATTGCTTGAATTTTAGAATTATATATAAGCCCTGAAGACCCTGATAGATCTTTAAGTGTCCTGTGTGTGTGTGTGCTAAGTCACTTCAGTCTTGTCCAACTCTTTGCGACCCCGAACCATAGCACACCAGGCTCCTCTGTCCATGTGATTCTCCAGGCAAGAATGCTGGAGCGGGTTGCCATGCCCTCCTCCAGGGGACCTTCCCGACCCAGGGATCAAACCTGCGTCTCGTGTCTCCTGCATTGGCAGGCGGGTGTTTTTTCTACTAGTGCCACTTGGGGAGCCCTGTGAAGTGTCCTGAGACACTGAAGTTTCCTGAGAAGGCCCAGAAAGCATTGGAGAAACTGCTCCTTCTCTTGTCCCCTCCCCATATCTATAATGTTTTTTCTTTTTTTTATATTGAAGTATAGCTGATTTACATGTTAGTTTCAGTTATACAACATAGTGATTCAAGATTTTTATAGATTTAAAATTATATAAATGTATTATAACTCTATATAAATTTATTTATAATTCTATAATAAAATTTATTGTAAGATATTTACAGTTATAAGATACTGGCTTTAGTCCCCATGCGGTACAGTATGTCCTTGTAGCTTGCTTAAGCATAATAGTTTATACCTTTTCAAACACTATTCCCTGTTTTGCCCCTCACCCCTTTCCTCTCCCTAGTGATAACCACTAGTTTATCCTCTGTATCTGTTTTTCTGTCTTGTTAATATGTAAATTTCATCAGGTCTTTTTGTGTTTAATTGTCTCATGTTTTATTTGTTAAAATACATTCTCTAGAATAATCTTAAAATTTAACTGTAATAGGGATATTTGCTTTATCCCTCAACTAGTCAGATTAATGTCAAAAATTTTTCAAGTTTGAGGAACCTAAACTTAGCTGATAAGGGATCCTATCCTGATTTTTCTGTCAACTAGAAAATAAATTGTTATGATAGAGACTTAACACAATAGAAATCTTAATTTGAAGACTCTTAAAGGTGTGAGGGTAAACCTGGACATTGCCTTTCACCCTGCACTCACCAGGTGGCTCTGGTGGGTGGAGAGATTGTCTGATCAGTTGAGAGTACCTTCTGCTAGTTTAACCTCCTCTCTAGGTTCTGGGACATCTCCTTGGAAAAGCCCTCCAGACACGAACTCCAGTGATTATAGAGTATCGGGGGAGAAGGTAACTTACGTACGTATTCATGATATAGGGAAGTGTCTCTAGATCAAAGAAAGTTTGAGGGGTGCACGTCTCTTATGTATCTGTCCCTTTTCCTCTTTGCTTTCCCTGCTTTCCAGCCCCATTATCTGTATCTAGTTTTTTCACTCCTCTACCTTTTGGCAACTCACTTACCATCAGAAAGTTTACATTCCCCCATAACAAATTGGAGAAAAGCTCATTTAACGGTAGCTAGTCTGGAGGCAGAATTGCGAACATGGACGACGGATGTGCAGTTACGTAATCCAGCTGTGTCTGCATCCATGTCAGGTTGGACTGATTTATTGTCAGAGTAACAGGGCCAGAACAACCGCAGCATTCAATCTTCAGTGCATGGTTTAGCATCCTGTATGCCCAGTCATCACAGCCACAGGAGGATTTATTTTAAACTCTTAAGTTTCTTTTAAACGTAGTATTTTTATTTCCCACACTTGTATTAACATTTACTTTCTAAGACTATCCCACAAGTACTATCTCTTGCTGGAGCCTCAGAGCCACCCTACAAGATGGGCAGGATCAGATTCCATTTAGCAGGAGAGGAACTGGACTTGGGATTATTAAGACAACTTGCTCAGGGTTGTAAGGCTGGTGCCTGGTGCAGCTGAGGCTTGAGCCTGGTCTTCTTAAATGTGTGGCTTTGAAGTAAAAGATAAATATTTAAATACCTTTAAAAAAAAGTATGACAGTAAATTAGGAGTTGAACAGAGTGTACAGGTCATTTCAGTTCAGTCGCTCAGTCCTGTCCGACTCTTTGCGACTCCATGAATCGCAGCACGCCGGGCCTCCCGGTCCATCACCAACTCCTGGAGTTCACTCAGACTCACGTCCATCAAGTCAGTGATGCCATTCAGCCATCTCATCCTCTGTCGTCCCCTTCTCCTCCTGCCCTCAATCCCTCCCATCATCAGAGTCTTTTCCAATGAGTCAACTCTTTGCATGAGGTGGCCAAAGTACTGGAGTTTCAGCTTTAGCATCATCCCTTCCAAAGAAATCCCAGGGCTGATCTCCTTTAGAATGGACTGGTTGGATCTCTTTGCAGTCCAAGGGACTCTCAAGAGTCTTCTCCAACACCACAGTTCAAAAGCATCAATTCTTCGGCACTCAGCCTTCTTCACAGTCCAACTCTCACATCCATACATGACTACAGGAAAAACCGTAGCCTTGACTAGACGGACCTTAGTCGGCAAAGTAATGTCTCTGCTTTTGAATATGCTATCTAGGTTGGTGATAACTTTTCTTACAGGTCATTTAATGGTACTTAAAAAAAAACTGGTAAAATAGTTAAGACACAGAAAGGTTAAGTTGTTTGCCAAAAGTCACATAGTTATAAAAATGGTAGAACCTGGCACCCATAATTTATGCAAGAATATCCGTGGAAAATGAATGGAAGCTTATCCTAGCCTGAAGTGGGTACGTAGTGGAAACTGAATCATCAGAGGAATGAAGCTGGCTTATCTAACACAACCCTTATCAGTTTATGGGGTTCATTTCCCAATCTGGAGGTCACTTCACCATTTTGACACAGTCCACGTCTTCAAAGTTGCCAGCAGTGATGGTACGGGTTTTGTCATCTTTCTTTCATGGATATATTTAGAGCTCAAAGTTATAGTTATTGTGTGGCTGAGCCCTGAGAATGCAGGTTTCATAGCTGAATTCATCTAAACCAAAGGTGACTGTATATGGGGTCAGGTCTGGGCCGCTGAGCTGACCTCACCTGCTTTGTTTATCTGTTTCTTGTAAGGTTCTGACAGGAGAAAGGCCAGGAGGCCCATTACATGTCCTCAGCCCTGGGATGGTGATTGCAGAGTTTTGGAAACATTTTAAAAATGATTTCCAATGGGATTATATAATCTGAAGAGTTGCTCTTATCTCAGTCTTCTGGCACTATAACCAGATAAAAGAGGCAGAGTTGACATTTTAAGTTTGTTTTTAGCCTGGATTCTAAACAATAAAGTCTAAATACTAGGGGTTAAATTTCATTTTTTCCCTCTCTCCCTCCCTCCTCTTTGTTCTTGATTTTGGATTATTATTCTGATTATCTTTATTGTTACTTTGACATTTATTAGCTATGCAGAATGTTTTGGTACTTTGCAGAATAAAAAATAATCAAAAATTTTCACCAAGATTTTCTAATTTAAGTAATTTTTGTTTTTTCATTCAAAAGCATGCTTCTAAAATTTCCTTGACAATAAGAATATTTCTTTGTATAGTATATTGTTTTAAATATCAGAATTAACCATTAAGATTCACTGCTCATACACAGATACACACACACACCCGCTAAATTTTTTCCCTATTATGTGGTCTGGAAATGTTTTGTTGTTCATTTCTTTCCATTTCATTTCATTCATTCATTCCCATCCCAGTGGACTTCCCTAAAGAATATGAAGGAATTCACTTCACAGATATATTTTCTGATTCACCTCTCACAGTAGCCTTTTATGAGGAAAGCAGCATTGATACTGGTCTCTCCTACTAATAGATAGGAGGCTGGACCAAAAGAGCGGTTTTCTTTTGCTCAGAGTTTCACAGTAAGGGGCAGGGATGTTACTAGGATAGAGTTAGGGTGAGTTATTCCTTCCTGTCACTGCTGTATTTTCTCGCATGTGTGTGACCTCCCTCTCAGGAATTATGACTCAGTTGTGCAGATTCAGATTGAGCAGGTTCAAGTGCATACCTGATAGATACTCACTGGGTACCTGCGGGTGCCTAAAGTGTCTGCCTCTTATGCAGGAGACCTGGGTTCGATCCCTGGGTCGGGTAGATCCCCTGGAGAAGGAAATGGCACCCCACTCCAGTATTCTTGCCTGGAGAATCCCATGGACGGAGGAGACTGGTGGGCTACAGTCCATGGGTCGCAAAGAGTCGGACACGACTGAGCGACTTCACTTTGTTTCTTTCTTGCAGTGCTGAGAAGGGCTGTAGTCTCTCCTCTCAGGGAGCTCAATAAACAGTAACCTCCTTAATAAACAAGGTAGTTTTCAAATAGTGGTATTTTCTTTGAAGGCAGTAAAATGAGGTGGAAAGTGATGGTGGGACGTAACCTCAGTTTGTAAAGTCGGCGATGACCTCCTTGAGGAGGTGCTAGTATGCGCATTCTCTGGGTGAAGGGCAGCAGTAGGTATTCAGAAGACAGAAAAATGAGATGGCTTCCTGCTGCCCGTAGGAAGCCTGTGGCTTGTCTCTAGTTTCTGTCTTTAGGACCAGCCAACAGTCAGTGAATTTCTTCATTCAGCTTATTTTTATCTGATGTATTATATTAAAATCTGCATGTTAGAAATGAAAAATTCTTGCACAGGACCCAAGCATTGCTTTTTCTGCAGATACTTCGTTCACTCCTTCCATCTTCTAACTGCAGTCCCTCAGTTCTCCTGTGGTTATTCCATGAGTGAGTAGATACCCTCTCACCATCACTTTATCCCCACTTTTTTCAGAATTTTTTCAGCGGTGTCTGTGCTTTTCTTGCTTTTCTAACCTTGCATTTATTTCCCTGCAGATCTCACCATCTGCTGCAATTTGACTACTCAGGTTAGTGAAAATTTGCCCGTTTACCAGTTTTGTGCCTTAGGCAGTATTCACCAGCATTCTCCTACTTGAGATGAATAAGGATCCTTACTCCTCTGGCCACTTGTGACTCATTAATGGTGAAGTTCCATATCTACAGGACAGTTTCATCCAAAAAAAGCTAGCTGGTTTTTTGAGTTTTTTTTTTCTTCTGAATTGTAGTACACTAGTATAGGAATTGGAGAAGGCAATGGCACCCCACTCCAGTACTCTTGCCTGGAAAATCCCATGGACAGAGGAGCCTGGTGGGCTTCAGTCCATGGGGTTGCGAAGAGTCAGACACGACTGAGCGACTTCCCTTTCACTTTTCACTTTCATGCATTGGAAAACGAAATGGCAACCCACTCCAGTGTTCTTGCCTGGAGAATCCCAGGGACAAGGGAGCCTGGTGGGCTGCCATCTATGGGGTCGCATAGAGTTGGACACGACTGAAGCAACTTAGCAGCAGCAGTATAGGAACATGATAGGAAGACAATGCATAATTAATACATAAGAAATCTAGAAAACGAATCATTTACAGATAAATGAAAACAGAGCTGCTGCTTTTAGTAAGGTAGAGTAAGCTCATCATGTCTTCCAAATTATATTTCTGTTCAGTTCCCTTCAGTTGCTCAGTTGTGTCCAACTCTTTGTGACCCCATGAATCGCAGCACGCCAGGCCTCCCTGTCCATCACCAACTCCCAGAGTTCTTAATTACCCAAAAATAATATGTACTTAAAACAATAATATGTATTTACAAATAATTCAACGTTAGTTTTTAGAAGTGATGGATGGTTTGTTCAGGCGTGAAAATTATCCCTAGAATGTGGACCCCATACTGCTGAAAGATTTAAGATTTGTGGTGGAGAAAGAAATTCTCAAACATTTAAGAGTATCTGATTTTACGTTAAGTTGGAACGCAGCAGTAGTGTGTTTTGGTTAGGCCCTTGTACTGTATGATGTGTTCAGTGTAAGTATGGGAAAGGCTGGTGAAGACTGTGGATTTCTCTACAACATATGCTGGGGCGTTTTGTGTGGGGAGGGTCCTAACACCTCATGAACCGATAAAGAAGACCCAGGTAAGGTGGATGGGACAAGGGTAGGGACAGGGCCTCCTCTTCACTGCTGCATCCCAGCCCCCCCTGCACGCAAATAGTTTTGACCAGTTTGAGGCTGAGCTTATAGGTTGATTGACTTGCTGGAGTATGACGTCTAGTACTAATTGCCCTACTCCTGACAGTTTTTCCATTCTAATTGTGCTTTATGTTCTTCAACTCTTGTGGAGAGGAGTTCATTGGTTTTGAGACTTTCTCTGATCACACGTGTGTAATTAGTGACAAGGTGTCATTTAAAGCTTAAGTTATAGCAATAAAAGTATGTTCATCTAGACTAGTGTCGATGTGGAGTAATTTAAAGATATGGAAATGGGTGGCTAGAGATACATAGTCAGTATATAGTTGGCCCTGCTAAGGTGGAACACCCTCTCTTATACCTTGTACCACGTGCTTCCAGGAGAATGGGATGTCTGAGTGGACCTCCACCACATAGACTAGCAGATTCTGCTGCAGCCTCGTGACCCCTGTACACGTCTGTAGAATGTAAAGTGCTCCCATGTGCTGATTATTTAATTTATGAAGCATTGTAAAAACCTCAGCATAAATCGGGTATCCCTGGGTTTGCTCCTATGAACACACAGCTTCCTTTTAGGTGTCTGACTCCTCGGGAGCTGTCCTAGGGACTTCTCACAGTTCCCCGCCGGTGTCTCCTGGCTCCTGGTCTTCAGCTTTCGAGGCTGCCCTGAGTCCTGGAGTCGGGGTGCCCAGTCCTCAGGTCCCCATCCCGCATCTTCCTTGTGAGGTGCTTTCTAGGTTCATGGTCACGTTCACCTTCACAGATGCCCTGTCCCACATCTAGAGTAGTGTGTCAGACCTGGCGCCTCCTTTTCTCTCCTGAAACCAAATTCCTAGGTCATAAAACCTACCTGTACACATAATTTAAAAAAAATCATTAATGCCCCACCTGTAAAAAGAAACAAAAAGTGACTTTTGGATAAAATAATATGTATTTTAAAAGGTAATGTTTGGGATATAAGTGACAACACAGAGGAACCTTGAAGACATTACGCTAAATGAAATAAAGCAGATACAAAGTGTATGATTTCACTTAGATGAGGCACCTAGGGGAGTCAAATTCAGAGAGATGGAAGTACAATGAGGGCTCCCAGGGACTTTGAGAAGGGGGAAGAGGGGAGAGATTATTTAATGGGTTTGGAGTTTCAGTTTGAGAAAGTGAAGAAGTTCTGGAGATGGATGGTGGTGATAGTTACATAAAAACATGAATGTACTTAATGCCACTGACTGTATACACTTAAAAATGGTTTAAATAGTAAATGTTATGTGATAAAAAAAATTATTAAACTAAAAAAATTAATTGGAGAAAAGGCAATGTTTGGGCACAACTATATCAGATAAAAGTAGCCTTCGTAGATTTCTAGAACATCCCTCCAAGGGAATGAAGCAGTGTGCAGTGTTGACTTGAAACCAAGGAAGTGATGTCCAAGATCTTAGACTCTGTAAGGAACAGAGCTCACAGTTTAAAAGACTTTTTTACCTGCTCCGCCGAGGCCTTCCAACTCTACAAAGACTGAGAGTCATGCTGGCTGCCTTAATCCAGACCACTGAGGCTGTCTACTTTCTAATCTACCCTACAAGGGTGTGGTCCTTTTCTTCCTGAACGCTTTAAAATCACAAGACAGGACCGAACATGTCTAAAATAACGTAGTCACCACCACTTCACCCTGACTCTGAAGTAGTCTTACTCTTTAAAGAAGGGGTAAAAAATTGGGTTAGGCAATTTCAGAAGTATGTGGTAGTGACAGCAGTGGAAGGGAGACTGATCTGAGCTTAATCCTTTTTTTTTTTTTCCTTTTTGGCCATCCCACGAGGCATATGTAAGATATTAATTCTCTGATTCTCTGACCAGGGAGCACACTGATGCGCACTGCAGCGGAAGTGTGGCGTCCTAACCATTGGGCTGCCAAATAATTCCCTAATCCTAATGATTTTTAATCTTTATTCAGATAATTTTTAAAAATGTGATGTGATCCTAGGGAGAGAATTTAAGAGATAACTCTTAGAATTAGTAAAAAAGATAAGCTCTATGGTGTGTCTTAGAAAGACTGAAGGAGAAAGGAGGCCAGAAGGCTTTTGGTAAAAGGGTTCTCTATCCAGCATCACTAGCCTGAAAGAATCTTGGTGAGGAGAGGTTAGAAGAAGGTAGAATTTTCGTGGAAGGATCAGTCTTTTATCATTTTAAAAGTAAAGGCAAAATCAAGATGCTAAGTAAGAACTAATAATGCTCCAGGGTCATTATCAAATTAGCCAGAATCCTAGTGATTTAAATAATACTTTCTGAAGCTATCCCTTCCTATTTTAAGACGAAGTCTATCTTAAACATCAAAAATTCAGCCTTAATTGAACTAGCCTTTTGCTGGGTACATTTGTTCATTTTGGACTAGTTTTCTAATTTCATGTAGTTCAGCTGTTGACTAGAAACTCCATAACCCACACCTGTCTATCTGCATGTACATTGAGCTGATGGGTGATTTTATCACCAGATGAATCCAGGAGTAAGTTTAGAAGAGCACGTGTCACCTCCTCCCTTAAAAATAAGTGAAAACATGGAAACTCAATGATGCCTCAGAAAAACATTAACCATAACCAGGGGTCTGCATCTGTGGAGACCTTGCTACCACTTTGTACCTTCAAAGTGCTGTCCTGAAGCGTTAGGCAGTCATGCAGGCATGCTAGGGACCATAGCAGAGCCTTCCCGAGCATCCCAACCAGAGTAGAGGCAGTCTACCTCCTTCAGAGATGGGCCAGGTCTTAACAGTTCACAGTCCACTGTGTTCATCCAACCTAGCCAGGAACCAGGGCTCTGAGGGGGTGGTAACCTTGGTGTGCCAAAGAATGAGCCTCCAAGAAAGCTGTTCAGAATCGTATTTGGATTTGGGTGAAATGAATAAAAATTAAATCAACCAACAGATTAAACATCTTTCATAGTTCAAGAAGGACGAGAATAGTTTTTGATAATTGAGAACTATCTGGCATGGATATTATTGTCAGGGTCACTAATAACTTCAAGTTATGTAAAAACCCTAGAGATTTATTTGTTTTAATTAAGTTCATTTTAACTTCTATAATTTAGGATTATTTGAAAGAAAGTGAAGTTGCTCAGTCGTGTCCAACTCTTTGCTACCCCATGAAGTCTCCTCTGCTCATAGGGTTTTCCAGGCAAGAATACTGGAGTGCATTGTCATTTCCTTTAGCCAGGGGATCTTCCCAACCCAGGGATTGAACCCAGCTCTCCTGCATTGCAGGCAGATGCTTTAACCTCTGAGCCACCAGGGAAGCATTTAAATCCAGATTGGTTTTGAGAGATAATTCCTCTGGAACATTTTGCCAGATCTCATCTAAACAATACTGTGTCAAGGATGAACTTTGTTTTAATCAAAGGAAAATTATTTTTGGAAAAAACAGAGAAAAATAATCAGGTCTTAAGAATTTTTAGAGTTAGAAAATGTTTTCCAAATCAGGGGTTTCCAAGCCATCAGCTACCTTCCTTCCTTTAGAACTCGTCTTTTTCTACCCCTTGGTGGCTGTTAAATAAGTTCCTGGAAACTCTTCCCTTTTCTCAGTCTTGACTTTTATGTGTCTTAGTGCCGTGTGTGATTACCGGCACCATGGAAACCCATCTCAATGAAATGGAAAGACTGGCCGTTTAAAAAAACAAACAGAGCCAGCTGCCCATGCCTCCTAGAGTCCTGCCAGGCCAAAGGTCTGCCCTCCGCTGGGTTAGCTGCTGGGGAGGCAGGCAGTACCCATGCCACGGCTTTAATCGCGGCAGGTACCTTATTAGTAAAGAGACAGCGGGCTGCCTAAGATACTAGTCCCTAAAAATGTTGGCAGGCAAAGAGGTTCTCTGTTTTCACTTCAAGTACATCTTAGAGCTGTTTTACTTCAAAGCACAGTTGATCAGATTTAATATGTTAAAATGATATTTTGAGGCTGCCCTGATTAGCACTTGTCTTAATGGCTGTAACGCCCTGTTTCAATATTAAATGAGGTAAAGGGATTAATTTTAGGTACCCAGATCTGTAGGCTTAGTTTTCTGCTATCTGTAGTCACCTCACTGGACTTGCTGGTGTACCGTACTCATGTAAAACTTTCCCAGGGAATGCCCTGCAGTGCTGACTTACTTTCTAAGCAAAAACAAAGATGGAGAAAACACAATTACTGTAAAAAAGAAAGAAACAAACCAAACCCTCAATCCGTTCAGATTCCTGTTCATCGTTCTTTGAAGTCAAAGGGTAGTATAAAGTTTTGATTTGCAACAAAATCTGAGATTATCCATTNTGTCTTAGTGCCGTGTGTGATTACCGGCACCATGGAAACCCATCTCAATGAAATGGAAAGACTGGCCGTTTAAAAAAACAAACAGAGCCAGCTGCCCATGCCTCCTAGAGTCCTGCCAGGCCAAAGGTCTGCCCTCCGCTGGGTTAGCTGCTGGGGAGGCAGGCAGTACCCATGCCACGGCTTTAATCGCGGCAGGTACCTTATTAGTAAAGAGACAGCGGGCTGCCTAAGATACTAGTCCCTAAAAATGTTGGCAGGCAAAGAGGTTCTCTGTTTTCACTTCAAGTACATCTTAGAGCTGTTTTACTTCAAAGCACAGTTGATCAGATTTAATATGTTAAAATGATATTTTGAGGCTGCCCTGATTAGCACTTGTCTTAATGGCTGTAACGCCCTGTTTCAATATTAAATGAGGTAAAGGGATTAATTTTAGGTACCCAGATCTGTAGGCTTAGTTTTCTGCTATCTGTAGTCACCTCACTGGACTTGCTGGTGTACCGTACTCATGTAAAACTTTCCCAGGGAATGCCCTGCAGTGCTGACTTACTTTCTAAGCAAAAACAAAGATGGAGAAAACACAATTACTGTAAAAAAGAAAGAAACAAACCAAACCCTCAATCCGTTCAGATTCCTGTTCATCGTTCTTTGAAGTCAAAGGGTAGTATAAAGTTTTGATTTGCAACAAAATCTGAGATTATCCATTAACTACTCTAGCAGCCTTCTACTGCCTTTCAAATGTACATGTAATTTTTAAAGGGACCAGGCTTTTTCTTTGTGTTTGCCCTTGAAAAAAAGCATATTTAAGTAGAGTACATGTAAATACTCCATCTTAAAGAGTTATGGAGTAGCTTTTCGGGTGTTGAAAGGATGTGTTCTTAGAAATTAAACTGCATGCAAGGAAGAAGCAACAAGCTGAACCTGCTAATCTCAGGTTAGAAGAGATTGACTTGCTCAGGAAGAGCAAGAGAGCAGAAGTGCTCAGAACTCAGCATCCCTGCGGGGAGGTAGGAAGCTGGAGAAATTCTGAATTCCACAGCCCCTGAAAATATGGTGCAGCATTTACTATCCCGTTTTTGAAGGTACCATGTAAATGTAAATGATACAGTTCCCTTGTCCCCACCAAAAGGAGTGCAACAGGACTACCTGTTGTCTACCTCCTTCTCAGCTTGATGGTGTGAATCTGATGGGGAGGGCAGAGGATCGGGGAATGAGATGCCCACAGACAAGGACAGGTAATTACTGCTGCCTGGAATCTGTTCTCTCCCAAAGGGCATAGTAACTGCAACAGTGGATGATAAATAGGGTTTTGTTTTTTCCCCTCAGTTCTGCAGAGGCAGTTGTGCCATTAGTCCCATAGCCTGCAGTGCTGTCCTGGGCCTGTTTTTATCCTGCTTTCCTGGCCTTCTTGAAATACTGCCTTTGTTAGCACTTGCTACTTGAGTCAGTCAGCTGTTACTACAAGTCTGCTGTCAGAAATAAAGTTGTTTTTGTTTTCCATCTTCAGTAGTTTTCCTCCTTTAACTGCTATCCCCTAATGATACATAATTTAACTTGTATGTACCAAAGTTTTATCTTTTTGTAATAAATTATATAAAAGAGATTAAATGAAGACCACCCATCCCCTTAAAATGGTGCTGGTGGAGGGGAGGACAGTGAGCCTAATAACTATTTATCACTTGGCCAGATAACATGCAATCTTAGGAAGCAGTACTGTAGGTGATTATTGGACTTTTTCTTTTTTTCCCCACACTGCCAGCCTTGTGAGATCTTATTAATAGTTCCCCAGCCATATACCGAACCCAGGCGCTCAGCACCAAGTCCTAACCACTGGACTGCCAGGGAATTCCCTAGTTATTGCATCTTTTGGACCAGTGAGCTCTTTGTTTTGCAGCTGTGTAGTGTCACTGGATTTCAGGGGCTTCCGTAGATAAAGTGAATTGAGGTTCCCTTCTGTTGGGCCGTCTTCTGTCGTGAAACCACTCGTCAAGGAGAAACTTGAGTTTCTAGTGCACTGTCAGCTGTATTGGAGCTGGTTTCACACGATGGCTGCCTGCTGAGCTTCCTGCACCGTTGACTCTCTGAGCCAGAAGACTCAGCCTGGCTTCTCAGTGATGTCTCAGTGTCTGTAACTGTGGCTCCCCTGTCGGGAAGAGGTGAGACAGGGAGAAGGCAGGCTAAGGCCAACGCCGTGAGAGGGTCACTTTCTTGGGCACTGGCTCTGGGCTCTAGCGAGTGGGGAGGAACTTCTCCCTTCACTTGGCTGATCAGAATCGTGTCCTCCATGGAGGGAGGCTGAGTTGCCCTTTACTTGAAGTGGGGATGGATAGGAGGGAAGGAGTAAACCGTGAGCTCGTGTGTCTTATTCCCTTCTTTCACCCATGGATAAGGAGTGAGAAGCTATGATGGGATTTAAGTTCTTGGTCAAAAAGAGGGTTTCACCCAGTCCAGAAATGGCTTCTGTGACTGATGAAGTTCAGTTGTTGCTGGAATGATGGAAAATGTTGCAAGAGCAGGCAGCACCCAGCCTCTGGTCATCCCTGAGAGGTGTGCAGCCCTGGAGTAAACACATGTTAGAATAGAAATAGAAGACTAGTCCCTGCCCTAAAGGCACTTCCACATTTGGATAAAGTCGGTTTTAAAACCACTGTTCTAAAAATGATGTTATCCCCTGTTGAAGTGAAATGTTAGTCTCTCAGCTGTGTCCGACTCTTTGCAACCGCATGGACTATAGCCTGCCAGGCTTCTCTGTCCATGAAATTCTCCAGGCGGGAATACTGGAATGGGTTGCCATGCCCTCCTCAAGGGGCTCTTCCTGACCCAGAGATCAAACCCAGGTCTTTAGCATTGCAGGCAGACTCTTTACCAACGAAGCCACTGGCAAAGCCCATCCCCTGTGTAGGTAATGGCTTCTAATAAGAGCTTTGTATTGGTTTAAATAAATTAGGTTAAATATGGGAACATCTGGTCAACATTTTCATGTCCCTACCCATGTGACTCTTATTGGAAATACCAGTTTTGCCAGTACTCGTGCCTTCTGCTAAATTCAGCTGTGTGCCAGTCTCCAGAGGATGAAGAATGGGTGGGGATTCCGGGAACAGTTGCAGCAGTAGTGGGGGCCCAGGCTGGTAGAATACACCAGCTCTCCCGCGGGCTGTTTCCTCAACGAGGAAGGATCTGTCGGACCAATAGATGCCGCCTCCCCAGATGCTGTCTCCAGTTCCCTTACTTCCTGCCCAAACAAAACCAAAAGACAAATAAAATAAACCACAGCTTAACTTTGAAAATGTTGGCTGAGGGTAGGAAAGGAGGTATTAGAAGCTGAAGTTCTTGCTTTGTTTCAACAACAATAACAAAATTCAATGAAATAAGGCCCGTTATAGCTGAAGAAGTAAGTTTCCACTTAAGCATAATTTGCATTTACCAAATTTACCATTATTTCGTGAGACCCCCAAACGTTTATCCTCATTATTCCTTTTAAGGATTACAAAGTGTAGAGCAGGGGAAGAAAAATAAACCACTAATAAAGGGTGGCAGTTCGGCAGGCACGTGTGCTCAGCTTCATCAAAAGAATGACTGACATATTCAGTCTGGTTTGAATGCTAAAGAATGTCTCTTAAAAAATTATACTAGATCCTTTGAGTCATTCCTAAAGTGGATTAATACATGAGAGTCTGAATTCAAATTCCAAATAAAGCTGATGAATTCCCGTAATTATATCTCACCTGCCTCAGATCAGGTTATTCATTTTCTTCAGAAATGAGCTAGAATCCATCTCTGATAAGGATCTGGAGGAATTTGCCATTTTGAAGTCACTTTTATCAACAGCTGTTTTATCTTTGTGTCCACAAGGGAATTTCTTAGACCAGCACNTGATGAATTCCCGTAATTATATCTCACCTGCCTCAGATCAGGTTATTCATTTTCTTCAGAAATGAGCTAGAATCCATCTCTGATAAGGATCTGGAGGAATTTGCCATTTTGAAGTCACTTTTATCAACAGCTGTTTTATCTTTGTGTCCACAAGGGAATTTCTTAGACCAGCACTCTTCAATAGAAATATAATGCAAGACACATGCCATTTAAAATTTTCTTTTCATATTTTTAAAAGTTAAAAAAAAGAAAAAAGACCTCAGAAATGAAATGTTTTCATAATATATTTTATTTAGCCAATATAACCAAAGTATTATTCCAACAAAGAATTGGTATTTTGAAATTATTAAGATATTTTACATTTTTTTTCCCCCTAAGGTTTCTAAATTTTCTGTGTGTTTTACACTTAAAGCACATCTCAGTTCAAATTAGCCACATTTCCAACATGGGTACATGAGGCAGCGACTGGAGGTGAGGCTTCATCTGACGAACCAGGAGTCTGAGCTTTACCCTGAAGGCTGCAAGGCCACAGTGGTGGAGCAGTGTTATTTAAAATTTTGGTCTCAGGGGATGCAGACATTTAGGAGTGAGGGCTCTGGCCCTTAGTACTTTCAAGCGGGTATAGGGATTCGGGGAGGAGTGATCGCCCAAAGTAAAAGTGTGGGGAGCATGGACCAAGGGAGGGTGTCTGAAAGGTTTGGGAGGACAGATCATCGGAACTGGATGGTGGCTACTGGATTTGGGGGGAGAGGGTGGTCTAGGATGGTCATCCAGTTTACCTGGGTGGCTGGGTCAACAGCAGTAGTGGTGACTGAAAGGGAAGGAGGAAGGTTGTGAGCCCACCAGGCTCCTCTGTTCATGGGATTCTCCAGGCAAGAATACTGGGGTGGGTTGCTGTGCCCTCCTCCGGGGGATCTTTCTGACCCAGGGGTCGAGCCCAGGTCTCTTCTTATCTCCCGCATTGGCAGGCAGGCTCTTTACCACTAGCATCACCTATGACGCCAGAAGGGCTGGGGAGGGCACTCAGTACCTAAGGTGCCCATGAAGGCTAGGCAGAAACCCAAAAGGGATGTAAGGGTTAGGTAATCAAGGACAGCTTTATAGAGAAGGCGGGACTTGGGAAGAGTCTTAGAGAACCAGGAGAAGCGGCAGCAGAAATGTAGGCAGATGAGAAGGTGTTGGATGTGTCTAAGTGACACCGTGATTAAACCTTCCTGCTGGGCCAGATGAGATCAAAGCTGTAGACGTGTTGTGTTTGGCACACATGGGGTTGGATCACGCAGTGTTGTAAATTTAAGACAGATGGCAACATTTCCACACAAAAATCCAGGTTTCTGACTTTTCTTTAAAATAAAAGGCAGCCAGGAGGTTGATTTGACAGTACAGGAGGTCCTGTATGGTAATGATGGGACTGAGTGTACGCAGCCCCTCTCCAGCAACCCTCTTTTCCTCCTTTCTGCTGTTTACCTGAATCCTGTAGACATTTGAGTTTTCTGAGTCAAGGATTGGTAGGTAGTATAGTTACAGAGATAGATCAGTGACAGATGATGGAGGACTTTTAATACCAAAGTAAGGGGTATAAATGTGGTCAGCTGATGTATAAGGGGTCAATGAGACTGAGCCGCGTTTAGGAGAGTTGCTCTGTTCTGGTTGTTGGGTGTTTGTTTATTTGGCTGCGCCAGGTCTTAATTGTGGCATGTGGAATCTTCATGTGGGATACATCCCTGTGTGGCGTGTGGAATCTAGTTCCCTGACCAGGGATCGAACCTGGGCCCCCTTTGTTGGGAATAGCATCTTAGCCACTGACCATCTCCTTGGAGAGTTATCCTGGAGCACTGTGAAAATACAAAAGTGAAGGAGAACAGTCAACCAGTTTTGAGAGGGAAGAGATGTGATGGTGTTGGTTACCCAAGCAGGCCTACAGCTGCAGAATGGAGGTCTTCTAAGGCAGTGTCGTCCAGAAAGGCTGCAGGCGCCACAAGCAGATCATCTGGGCCAGCGGGCTTGCTGGGAAACTGGCTTTGCGGGCTTTCAGGATTCAGGCCAGTGTTTGGTGTAGGGGACAGTGAGTCTGATTGTTTCAAACAACTGTTTGATATAATAGCTCTGTGACTGCAGAGAAAGCAGTGGAAGTACAGACACGCCTTTTCTCCTTGCCACGAGCACACATGGGTAAGCATGAAAAGGTGGTGGTGCTGAGCAAGGAGTGGAGCGCATGAGACTTGGGGGCTGTGGGAGCAAAGCTTGTATTAGGCGGTGGGTGCCAAGCCACGGGTTCTGTATAGCACCCAGGAGAGCGCCTGCTGGTCACACTCCTTTTGAAACCGTCAGCTGTAGATCTGCAGTCACTGTTCTAAGTAGGCTGTACATGGAGGGAAGGCTTCTTTAGCAAGAAGGCTAAAATTAATAGCACTCTTAACTGTGAGTCAGGCCCTACGTTCTTTATATAGATATTTTACTTAATCCTTACAAGCACCTTCTTGAAGTACTAGTGCTGTCTCCATTTACAGACAAGGAAGCTGAGGCCCTAGAGGTTAAAAACTTAACTAAGGTCCTAGGGCTAACAAGGGATGGAAACAGGACTTAAATGCAGACAATCTCTGATGCCTTTCTTTTAACCACTAAGTACCTTTCTTTTGGGAGAAGGCAATGGCACCCCACTCCAGTACTCTTGCCTGGAAAATCCCGTGGATGGAGGAGCCTGGTAGGCTGCAGTCCATGGGGTCGCTGGCAGTTGGACACGACTGAGCGTCTTCACTTTCACTTTTCTCTTTCATGCATTGGAGAAGGAAATGGCAACCCACTCCAGTGTTCATGCCTGGAGAATCCCAGGGACGGGGGAGCCTGGTGGGCTGCCGTCTATGGGGTCGCACAGAGTCAGACACGACTGAAGTGACACAGCAGCAGCAGCAGCAGCACCTTTCCTTTAACCACTGTGTTAAACCGCTTCTGTATTTTTACCTGTTCTAATGCCACACAAATAGGCAGATTTTCAGATAGAGAGCCTTATGCTCCTTTCCTGGAACCTCCAGTGAAACTTACTTCAGTTTGGGTTAGGTCCTCCTAGAAGAGATGAGACTCCAGAATTGAGCCTTCAAACTGCCTTGCAGGGGAGCAGGTGATGGGCCGGGTCCTTGGGTGACCTTGTGGCGCGCTGTGTTCAGAGGTCTCTTCTCTTCCTT
>SJYA01001566.1:1687664-1703083 GCA_006410615.1 Neotragus moschatus | reverse complement strand
GGTGACTGCAGCCATGAAATTAAAAGACACTTACTCCTTGGAAGAAAAGTTATGACCAACCTAGATAGCATATTCAAAAGCAGAGACATTACTTTGCAGACTAAGGTCCGTCTAGTCAAGGCTATGGTTTTTCCAGTGGTCATGTACGGATGTGAGAGTTGGACTGTAAAGAAGGCTGAGCGCTGAAGAATTGATGCCTTTGAACTGTGGTGTTGGAGAAGACTCTTGAGAGTCCCTTGGACTGCAAGGAGATCCAACCAGTCCATTCTGAAGGAGATCGGCCCTGGGATTTCTTTGGAAGGAATGATGCTAAAGCTGAAACCCCAGTAGTCTGGCCACCTGATGCGAAGAGTCAACTCACTGGAAAAGACTCTGATGCTGGGAGGGACTGAGGGCAGGAGGAGAAGGGGACGACAGAAGATGAGATGGCTGGATGGCATCACTGACTCGATGGACATGAGTCTGAGTGAACTCCGGTAGTTGGTGATGGACGGGGAGGTGTGGCACGCTGTGATTCATAGGGTCACAAAGACTTAGCGACTGAACTGAACTAAACTGTAGATACAAGCCCCCCATTGTGAAAGGTGAGTAATTTAATATTACAATCTTTTTTTCCACCCCAAACACAGTAGCTCTGGTTAGATTTTAAAAAGAGATTCAAAGGTTCCTAACCCTTTTCTAGGCTCCGGCACTGCCATTTAATGAGACATTGACTTTTGAGATGTCTTTCTCACTTCTGCTTCTTCAAACTGTACAGGAAATATCTTCTGTCATAATATTACAATCTCTAGAAGAATAACCCCCTGCTTCAGTTAGTTTATGTACCTGAGAACAACAACAAAAAAAGTAATTGCTAGTACAGTTCCCATTTCTGTCACAAAGAACATTTCTGGAGGAAATGTCAGTGGAAGTTTTGCTCAGAAATCTAAGCATGATGACGGAAGAGGAAAAAAATGAGCTGCACCTGAATAAGCAGAAGGCACTTTCAGAGGCAGATGCAAATTATATTAATTTATATTCTCCTGGCCACAGTTAGAAACAAGTGTTGCTCCTATGAATTTATTCAATATAAACTTTGCACACTCTCAAGAGCCTCTGGCTAGAAACCCACTAGTTGGCAGCAGTGGTCTTCAGGTCCATCACACCAAAGGGAAGTGTTTAGGGCATAGCCGGGCATCCGGCTTCTTCTAGAGCACGCAGTCCTGTGGAAGTGCTTCGCCCAGAAGTCTGTTCAGCTTTCCTACTGCACATAAACACCACCATTTCTGCCTGGAGGAGGAACTAGCCCCAATGCCACAGCCCAGGTGAGAAGAGAGAATCACAGTCTGATTCCTTGTTCAGGCAGACGAACTGCTAAATATCTGGATACCATTGTAGAAATAGCTTATGTTTGGTAAAGCATATACCTTTCATCCCAAGGAATCTTTCAGGAAACATAAAATACTAAAAGGGAACAAAAAACAGCAGCAACAACAACAAACTGGGCAACGCGGCTCAGCTCGTTCTACCTCTAGCAGAAGTGACTTCCAGAGGAAGATGGATCTAAAAGTGCTTCGTTTCTCTGCATCACAAAAAGCAGTTCTGCATTTCAAAAGTAGCCCATGAACATATTCCCGACAAAGTTCAAACTGTAGAAAAATGTATACAGTAATAAATGAAAGCCTTCCTTCAACCCCTTCCCACCCTCAACCCACACTCTCCTGGTCAGGAACAACCACTCAATAATTTGATGGTCCTCCCAGACCTTTCCTGTACGCACTCATCGAGGTTTGTCTGCTTACATACGTGGATATGATGTCCACACTTTGGTATGTCCATGGCACAGAGCAGTCTGACACAATGCGAAAGTGATCTTAATCCAAAGCTTTCGATTCTTTCGTTAGGGTTACAACGTCCAAACCTGTGAAACACTCACACTGCTGAAGCAGGTACACAGTAAAGACAGAAATCTGCAGTAATGTACTGGTGACTAGAAAGACAGGCCTGTGAAGTTAAGAGAGACGGCTGGGAAGACGCCAGGACACAGTCTTCCCTCTGCTAGTGAAGTACTCTGGGAACCTCTGCAGAGATTCTCTTTACCATCATTATTCTATATAATACATTTCGATCACCTCTTCGCTCAGTATTCAGAATTGTTAGGCTGAAAATATTCAGTTACCCAAGACCTTGCTGGGAGTTTAAATTCAGAACTCTTTAGCAAAAGTGTGAGATATATTCCTAAACTCTGTTACCTCTAAGCAAAGATCCCCACATCAGAAAAACCAAGGTCTCCTTTCTTGAGACCTGTTCCAAATCAGAATCTGCCTCAGTATTTAATAGAATATTAAAATCTCACAAAAGCAAAGATTTATTAGTGATTCTCCTGGGCAGGCAGTTTATGTAAGCTGTCACCATGAATCCTCACACAGCCCTCTGCAGGATCTGGAGACAAGCTGTATCTCACTTTAGAGTTTGCTTTTCTGCTCTGCAGCCTCCCCAAACCCAAGATGACTGCGCCCCCAAAGCAGACCACATGGGATGCTGCGATCTGTGTCCCGGGCCCGGAAGCCACTCAGAAATGGTGTCACAGGGACAGGGAGAGAGGAGAGCTGCCCCGACAAGGCTGAGCTGTAACAGGAGCAAGAAGCAGGCGTGTCTGAGAAAACCCAGCACCCACGAAAGGAAGGAGAGGAAGGTAAGCTGCAGAAGCATTCCAGCCCTTAACAGCAGGGCCAGAGGGCAAACAGCCAGGCAGGGAGACAGCGGGGGAGGAGGAATAAGCTGACAGGCAGAGCTGGGCTTGATCACAGCAGAGAAGAGCCAAGAGTCAAAATCCACACAGCATAGGGAGCTGGGGCAGGGGAGAGGGCCGCTGGCGGCTCCCAGCAGCACAGGACGCCAATGGCCAGCCTTCTGCTCCACAGGCCTCCCTGGGCTGCAGCCACCTCGCCTGTGACTCAGCACGCACCACCAGGCGTGACACTCGCTGTGCCACATGTGGATGAAAAAAACTAGATGCGACTTCAAAGCAGCCAGGCTGTGGCCAACCTTTCATCCAAAATGAAACTACTCATTCTGCACTCACTTCCGTGTGACTGTAGCCCACACGTGGGCCAAGTCAGCGAAGGCTGTTTTCTTTCCTCAGTTACATGAACTACTAACGTATCTGCCCCGTTACGTTGTAAATGACCCGACTGTCCCACCTCTAGAGGAGAAACCTTTCTAAAGTCAAAGTTGTTTTGGAGTAAAGCGTTGATGTATAAAACACACCATGACTTCATCCATCGTGTCATCAGTCTGGGCTCCATCCTCTCTAACCTGGACGCTGTATTATTGCCTCCCTGGTCTCCCTCCCTCTTGCACTCCCGCTTCCCTCGCAGTCTTCAATCCTCCGCACATGGAGCAACCATGCCGACTTCAAAATACAGGATCACGTCATTCTCCAACAAGGACCTACTATGCTCAAAGTAAAATGCCTCCAGTGTGTATTCCAAGGCTCTGTTTAATCTGGCCCCTCCTCTCCCCACGCCCTGCGCTTTCCAACCTCTTCCCAGGCCCCTCTCCCTGTCTTCTTGAGTTCCCAATCACGCCCAGCTTTTCCCTGCCTCAGGTCTTGCTCTGGGAACTCAAGGATCATGTCTGTATCATGTTTGTATCACCCACCAGGGTCAGGGCTGGTGCTTGGGGCACAGTTCAGTTCAGTTCAGTTGCTCAGTCGTGTTTGACTCTTTGCGACCCCATGAATTGCAGCACACCAGACCTCCCTGTCCACTTTCATTTATTAAAAAAATGAAAGGAAGCCGAAAGTCTGTAAGGCAACAAATGTCCACTAGAGAGCTCCCTTGACACTTGAGAACAAGACTGTTCTGTTAACTGCTCGACAGAGATACCCACAGTTAAGGTGTTAATAAAAAGGGGAATGATCGTAACACAGAAATACTTTCAAAGGTAGTACTCTCCCAGCCTTCCAGCTATGTGACCAGACTCCTTACTGCGCTGACCACCTAGATCTATAGACACACCCACAGCGAGGCAGCCTCTGTCCCTCCGAGTTGGCATCTGTAAGTGCGATGGCACGCACCTTGAAGGGCAGGGCAAGGAGGAAAGGCACAGTTGGTTCATTGACCATCACTGCTGTGTAGTTTTAGAATATTTACATCACCCCAAAAGAGACCCCACAGCCAGCAGCAGTTACTCCCCAGACCCTCCTTCGCCCAGCCACCAGCAACCACTGATCCACACTTTCTGTCCCTGGATCAGCCCATTCTGGACACCAGGTATACAGGGAACCACACAATATGTAGCCTTTTGTGACTGGATGAACCCTGGCCCCTCCTCTGTATTCACCCTTCACAGCTACTAGGTTAAGCTTTATAAAAGACAACTCTTGTCACGCCCTTGTATAAAAAAAATCCTTAATGGCTCCTGGTAGATTCAGGGTCGAGCTCAGCCTCTTCTGTGCTCTCAAAGGCCCTTCCCAACCTGACTCCTGCCTATTCGCCAGCCAGTCAACCTACTCTCCTCTCCTTAGTCCCCTCAAACACTGTTTCCCAGGCGCAGCACACAGTGCCACATCTCCATCTCTTTGCCCCTGTGGCTCCCTCCGCTTGCAGCTCTCTTCTCTGTTTTCCTTATCTATTTAACTGTCACCTCCCAACAGTCCGCCAGTCAAGGGAGCCTGCTCAGACCGTCAGTGATTTAGCTGCTTCGAGCCTGTGTTTCTGTGGCCCCGCCTAGCCCCATCATCCCACTGTGCTGCAACACGGCTTTATCTGTCTCGCCCAGAGACCGTTCGTCACCGAGCACACAAATGGCGTTTCATCTGTAGCATTCAGCACGGTACCGGGCATGGAGGAGTCACTTAAGTTCTTGTGAAGTGAACAACAGTGTGGTCTCGGGACAGCACAGCCCACAACACCCAGAAGGCAAATCTGCAGTGAAGAAACTCAAGACATGCACATCCCTGAATTTGGCAGGGTCCTGCAAAAGGCACACGACCGTGAGAACTACATCAAAAACAAAGCATTCTTAGAAAAACGCCAATGATAGAGACCCATTCTGGTTTGGTGCAGTTCCATGACAGAACAAAGAATATTGTTTGTTCGCCAATTTCTCATGTTGAAAACCCCAAACTCTGGACTACCCGGGCAGTCCAGTGGTCAAGACTGAGCGCCCTCTGCAAACCGGAGCACTGGCTCAACCCCTGGTCGGGGAACTAAGATCCCACATGCCGTGCAGCACAGCCGAAGGAAAAACCCAGGCCTCATAACTGACTTTGCCCTTTAAAAGCTGCTTGTTAAAAGGTCTAGAAAATAGTTCTCATGTTTACGGAATAATTTAAGTAAATAAGTAATGTATAAGCCATTAGGTGACAAGGATAAGTTGCTAGAGGAAAAAAGGCTTATTGAGGAAGTACCTGCAAGGGCTTCCCTGGTGGCTCAGTGGAAAAGAATCCACTTGCCAACGCGGAGGGGGACAGGTTCAATCCCTGGTCCAGGAAGATCCCACATGCCACACAGCAACTTTTACTGAGCCCGTGCTCGAGAGCCTGGGGCCCACCAGCACTGAGCCCACATGCCTCAACCACTGAAGCCGCACACCCCAGAGCCTGTGCTCCGCGACGAGACATCGCCGCAACGAGAAGCCTGCACACCTCAACAGAGAGCATACCCCACACAACCGAGAAGACCCAGCACAGCAAAACAGAAAAAAAAAAAAAGAATCAAAGCAACACCACCAGCCCATCTCCACTCACAGAGGCTGACCTGAAGGCATTTCCCTATACTTCTTAGTTCCCTTGGAAATACATGCAATAATGCTTGACACTGTGGGATGGGTACATGGGAGGTTCATCAGTGAGGTTTTAAACTTTACATAGTACAAGATGCTTTTTTTAAAAAAAGAAAAAAGAAAGAAAGTTAAAAAAAAAGAAAGACAGTACCTGGAGATAAATTTTCTTCACACCAGGCACATAATCCGCGATCCGGCCGAAGAGCAGCCGTCCGACTCCTGAAGTGATGCCGATGCACATGAGANCCCCTGTGCAGCGTCTTTGGGGGCCTCATTGCTGTCTGCCTCATCATGGGTCTCTTCGATGGATGCTTCATTTCCATTATGGCCCCCATTGCCTTTGAGTTGGTTGGTGCCCAGGACGTCTCCCAAGCAATTGGATTTCTGCTCGGATTCATGTCTATACCCATGACTGTGGGCCCACCCATCGCAGGTAAATAACATTGTCCTAGCATTGTCTACTGTACGTCCTGAGTCTCACGTGTTAAATATATTATGATTTATTGGTTTCTGGTGTCTTGCTCTTGTATATGCCTTATCTATAACGTTTTTACCAAGACCAGCAGATGGCATGTTGGAAAAATTTGCTGATGAGTCCTCTTACTCTTATTGATATCTTAAACACCCGGTGAAATGTATAGCAGTTAGCTTCTGGACTTGAAGACTTAAGAGTTCCTATGTTAGTAAGTGTTTTGGAGGAATAGGAAATGTGAGTTCTTTCTATCAAGAGGTGAAGATTCTGAAAGATTTCTAAATATGTATGAACTGTGTAAGAGATCACAGTCCTCCCTGAGAAACAGTTAAATGAAAAGTAACACTTAACAGGAGAACCCAAACGTCAGTAGATGAATGGGTAAACAAAATGTGCTATATCCATACAGTGGGGTTCTTCGGCCATAGAAAGGAATGGAGTGTCATACTGGTACGCACCACCAGGTAGATGAACCTCAAACATTACGCCAAGTGTGAAAGAAGCCAAATACAAAAGGTCACATATTATTCCATTTATGTCAAATAGCCAGAATAAATTCAGAGACAGAACAGATGTGAGGGGATGGAGGGAAGGGGGATTAGGGAGTAACTGCATATGGGTGTGGACTTTTCTTCTGGTGTGATGAAAATATTTTGGAACTAGAGAGAGAGTGGTGGTTGTACAGCGTTGTAAATATACCAGATGCCACTAAAATGGTTAATTTTACATTACGCGAATTTTGCCTTTAGAAATCTGAATGATAGTATAAAGTTGTCTCATGTTCAGTATTAACTGGGTACTACTATAGATTATAAGATTTGATATAAATATTACAAAATTTAAATGTATGTACTAGCATCTGTCTTGAATGTGAGTGGCTCAGTGAAAGTTCAGTTCAATTCATTCTCATATTCAGAACCACACATATCAGCAAATCTGCCAGTTGGGAACCTAGTCATGAATCAAGCAAGCAGAACCACTACTGAGCAGGCCAAGTGAAATATCAGCTCTAAAAATCACAGTCTCCTTATAGGAGAACCCTCCAGTCCTTCCCCTCTCTCCAGTTAACAACCTGTTTTAACATCTTACATGCTTAGCTAAGGTTTCCAAGTCCACAGCAAGTTATAGGAAGCACTTTAGTAGAAGTGGTATTTCTATTTGCCACTAGAAGTGACTATAACAGATCAAGAATGAAGGGGGTAACAGGAAATTCCCAAAGTGGGCAGAAAAACACCAGGAGGTTCTAGGGATTACAGTATTACAGCCAAACATAGTCTGTGTTCATAAGGATGCAAGGTTCAGTTATGTATGGAATATTCTCATTCAGATAGGAAGTGCATATATTTAGATATACTGTATGTTTTAGGTTTCTGTTTGGAATGACTGTACACTTTTTTCCTCCCAATGTGTTGGTATTTACCTGAACAAATCCTCAGCTGTTTATTTAGCAGAGTCAGATACTCATTATAATGTGTTCCTGGAACATTTCTGGTCACTTAGGTTGTACAGTAAACGTCTGAAGCACTAAGATAACTTCTAAAATCGGGATTTTGTTAGCAAAATAGAAATAAGAAGTACTCGGACAGTTTTCAGAAGCACAGCCCTAGGATCTATTAGAATACCACATCTGTATTCTTGCATTTTCCCCTCAGGTGCTGACAAACCTTAGAATCCTTCCAAAAGGTATTTAACAATGTAACTTTTTCATCCTCTTAGATTTATAATTTTTCATGATTTTGTATTATAATTTTAAGTAACTTCATGTTATTTCATAAACAGGCCCAAGAAAAGTCTGAAAATGTAAACATCTTGAAGCCTGTGCGTATGACAGAGGTTTCAGCTTGGTGGACCGTCCACCTTCAGCCCAAACAGGACCTTAACACCGTGTGTCAGAATACCCAAATGGCCTCTGAAGGGTTTTGAGAAAGCCAAAGCTTGACTGCAAGTGTTCTGTCCATGTAATATCTTGGTAGGAAAACTCAGAAGCCTGTCACAGTTTTGCAACAAGATTAAAGAAATGACATCTTTTCTTTCCTCCTCTCAGAAAAGGTTTATCTTTCAGACCCATTTCCTTAAAAATGTCTGTTCTCTCAGGTGTCTGCACTTAGCCTGCTGGGATGAAAATACTAGGTTGGCAGTAGGCCACCAGGGTGACTAATCTGAGACCCCAACAGTCATACTTGTTCTCTCTTGGTGACAGTTTTTTCCCTTCCCAGGGTTACTCCATGACAAGCAGGGCTCCTATGATGTGGCATTCTACCTCGCTGGAATCCCTCCCCTTATTGGAGGTGCTGTCCTTTGTTTTATCCCATGGATCCACAGTAAGAAGCAAAGAGAGGTCACTAAAACCACTGGAGGAGAAAAGATGGAGAAAATGCTGGCGAACCAGAACTCTCTGTCAAGCTCATCTGCAATCTTTAAGAAGGAATCTGACTCTGTTATTTAATGTCTTATATACCTCCACCAGACTGGACTTGCTTTCAGAAACTGATGCAAGTTTTCCTGTTATATATGAATTGCAAATTTGTTATTTTTTTAGTCACATCCTAGGAGTAGCACAATAATTGGGAAGTAGAACCCTCATTACTACAAGAACCATTTGCTGCCAGTGAACAGCTAGCTGTCCGCTATTTCCGTGAGTCTGAGGGCAGAGACTCAGACTCAGTTTTCATGTACAAGAAAACCTGTCTGAAAGTCAACTATCATGAGAATATGAGGCTATCTCAGTAAAAAAGCAGCTTCCGAAACTGTGAATGCTATTTAGCTTGTACAAATACTTAAAAATACCTCAGGCTATACTGAAAGGGTTGCAGTTTGATTAGGACTGGAAATATTATTTGTTGTCTCACATTGGTGTTTTTAGTTTTGGTATCTCTGTTTTAATTTCTTCTGCTATTTGGAAACTTCTTACAAAATTTAAGCCTGGATTCCAGATAAGATCAGATCGACTTAGATTTCAAGCCAGGGTAAAAATTGTTTGCCTGCTGTTAAATAAGCTATGAAAGTAAGTTATTCTGACTTGCTCCAGTGTCAAGGGACCTTCTTGGAGCAGGTGTTGACAAGGTGTTCAGAATCGATATGTGAGCTGAACGGGATACTGTTCGTAAGGGCAAAACAGTTCAGAAATCAGACATTCCGTCCATTTACATTTTCTTCCTTTGGATTTGCGGTGTGTTTTACTCAAGTTGCCAGAAACACCCCAGATTTCTGAATTGTTTAAGTTGTAACAGTAAAATAGAATGACAGAAAGATATTCTACCAATTTTAGCTTAGAATTTTTCTGACTTCTGAATTTGTTGCACTAGGACCTGATATTTAAATGAGCATATTATCAAGTTGCAGTTTTAGGCATAAATGGGGAAAAAACGTCTTTGTGAAGAAAATATCTATTTCTGCTAGAAAGAATTGCTCAAGTTGGTAAAACTTCCTGGCAAAAATTTTCATTCATATATATTTATCCTAGTGTGTTCCCCTTTAACACTGCCTGTATTTTTTCTATTTATATATAAATATAAGAACGCAATTAAAGTTTTAAAGATTTAAAGTTAAAACCAAAGTCATGACATGACCTAAACTCCACTAAAAGAAAAAAACAGGAATGGGTCCCTCATCCTGAAATTATATTTTAGTGCGTCTGTTTCTTATTTAGGTCTTTAAAAGTTAATAATACACAAACTCATATTTAAATCCCCAATACATATGTATATTAGATCCTCCTCAAATGTGGCCTGCTCACCTGAGAAGATGCCATCTTTTTTATAAAGCCCCTTCAGGATCCTCCTGTTCTTAAATTCTTTGTGCTGAGAGAAATGCAGTCTCCCTACTTGTCTTTTCAGCTTGGATCGTTTGTGAAGGGCAAAGTCCTTCCATTCCTCTCCCAAGCTGAGGATGGAGATGCCAGTAAAACATGTGGATTTGTAGTTGTTGTTGGGGGAGGAGGGCACTCAGGAGGAAGAGCAAAGTGAGGCTGATAAGTAAACAACTAGAAAACCCAGTAACTTCCTCAATATCAGCTTTCTTATCTGCAACCTTGAAGGTTCAGTATAAACACTAAATATGTAATTTATTTATAATAGAGCTTTAAACAATTTTGATCTTAGAGACATTCAGCAACTTACTACGCCAAACACACAGCTGCAACTTACTACTTCCAGTACTTCTACATTTCATATACAAAAGCTATGAACAATCATCAAACCTGCCGCTATAAAATACTTATTTTTTCCTACAGTTTCAGCACAAACTCCTGACTACCCTGTGATTTTACAGAAAGAATAGATCTGAAAAACTTATTCTGTAAAGACCTTCAGAATGTTTTTCCTTTCATTATTTGGCTGATATTAGGGGGAGAAAAGTAATTATCTGAAACTCAGACTTGATCTTGTTTATTTTCCATAGTAAAAGAGCAACCTGACAAGTATAACTTAGATCTCAGACTGTTGTATTTGTGTATAATATTCCACGTATGTAGTTTCAGTCTAATGGAACGAATCAAACAGGATCTATAACAGAGAAGGCTCCACTAAAATAGACTCTTACAGAAAGTGCTGTGCTGTAATAATATGAAGTTAAAAGTATAGAAGATAAGATGCTAAATTACATACAATGCATATTTAGTAATATGTTGTTTGCAACAAAAAGCTCTAAAAGTCTAAAATATACAACCTAAGAAAAAATACCAGTATTCACAAAGATTTGTTTTAGGAATGTTACTTTAATCTTTCAAACTAAGGCCTAATTTCTAAAGACTGTTACTTAATTGCAGTAAAGTGACCTGATGGACATACATTTTGTTGTTGTTGTTGTTTGATCCAAGACACTTTTTTAAAAGAATAGATAAAATCTTTAAAGAACTCAGAAAATTCTCAAATTTAAAAAAGGTCCTGGCATTTGAGGCCAATAATATAAAAGAAGGGGAGCAATCATTCCTCTTCACACACAGTCTAGATGGGATGTTACTGTAACAGGATGCCCAAGGATCTTCCAGAAACATTCTGGTTAAGGTTTACTGCAGTGCCTGTTGCTGGGTGCATCCATTTCAGTAATAATGAGCCACCCAGATTACTGATACTATTTTCAAAATTTATCTCTGTGATCACAGTTGTGATGCTTAGTCTATAGCCCTACCACAAGACCTGTAATTTCTCCTGAAAACTGCACTGAGCTTCAGATTCTATTCATAAATAGAAATAAGACTTCATTTGTATTTCATGATCAGACATTATCTGTTTATACATGTTTGCAGATGATCCCATAGACTCTGTCCAAGAATGGGGGGAAAAAATTAATGCCATTAGCTTCAACTTCCCACACTTTTAAAGTAAATGTACACTTGGTTGTAAAGTAAACATATGTTTTCTTCTGGTAATTATACTCCTTTAACTGCACTTAACATTTAAATATGTGCCACTGTTATTTGTAAGCTGTCCCATGTTCAGATAACCTGATGATAAATAAGGCTGAATAGAAAACGTGTTAAGAGATCAGAGGTAGGCACCCTATAGCATGGGTGACTGAAGACTTCCTGGTGGCAAACTTTCATACCCTTTCATGCCTCTTTTTATATTGTCTTTATCATTCTTTCGCCCTTTCTTCCCTACATCCTTCAAAAACCTGCTGAAGAGTCAACGACTATCCTTGCTTAGTTTCACTGGTTGCTTAGTTGCAGTACTTACTGGTCCTGGTGATTTCAGAGGATGGAACTCCATCCAATTTTGTATAACTTAGAGAATGGTTTGCTCTCAGCTTTCAACTTAGAGTTCTAATGGTACACTGGAAAAGAAATTATAATGTGTGGGGGGTGTAAGAAGTTTCATATAATTGTCAACTTTTGTGTTAACATATAAAACTTTAAGTATTTCAGGTAAATGCTTTGAGAGGAAAGTATGTCAAGTTCTTAACATATTTTCAGAGCATACTTTTGTTTTTACTTTGATTTTCATATTCCATTAAAGTTTTGCTAAATTGTAGTCCTGAGAACATATCCTGGAGGATGCCTGGGAACCTAGTAGGCCTCTGGGATGCAGTCTCTCATGAATCTGCTTTAGGCCTGGGTTACAATTTATGGTGAATGGTATTAAGAGTAAGTTCCCAGCGTCTAGAGATATGGATGGAAAGTATGAGCAAATCAGCTCCAAAATTTAAAAATATGTGAATAATTTAAATACATATTTAAAACTACTCACGAGTTTTCAAACTGAAAACTTCATTGTTGCTGCAAGGAGGGAGCAAATAAGGCGGCAGACAACAGCAACAGACAGCTTCCAGGCTCACCGAGTGTATGATAGTCACAGCCATGTTTTACCACTTTACCTGTTGACAGAGACTCATGCTTTGTTTCAAAAGTACACTGCAAGTGATAGGTTACAATTTTCAAGAATAAAGGGCCAAATCCCCATAGCTAAATGTGAAGCTTGCACACAACATAGACTCATTATTACCAAACTACTATAAATAGGGATTTTTATCAGATGACTGCTTAGGACCCATGAAACAATTAATTGCCACATCTCTGAGTCACTCAAACCTTGGTATTTGGGATACAGTAGCCTGCTTTAGCTTTAAAAATTAATAATTGTAAAAAGTAAACATTAATTACCTTGGCCTCTATACATTCAAGGAAATTTCCCATGGTACTTTTTTTTTGGATAGATATATAAAATAGGAGGCTACCTCATTTATTAAACAAGGTTTCTGTTTTTTATTAGTATGCTGGAAAGACCGTGGGAATGAAATGAAACCTTTTCAAGTGCTTAATCATGACACTCAGCTTTGTCGTGGCAGCCCACCTACCTCAGCTTTCAGGGTCTACCTAAAAACCCGAGTAATCAATTCCTGCATAATCAGTGAGTGAATGGTGATTCTGGAGACTAAAAGGCAAGGGAGTGTAGGCTGTTAAAGGGGGTTGAAATACCAGTAAAACAAAATGTGTTTTGTTCATATAAATAGTATTTAAAAGGAAAAAAATGGAATATTAACTAATATGGCCTGTGGATAATCCGAAAAAGGAAAAAAAAAGAGATGACCCTTATAACCTATATACAATAATGAACACATCATGAATGGCTTGGACAAACTACACCGGCAGCTGGACGATGAGGTCCTGTTTTCATGTTTTCTTTGGCAGGAAAATGGATGATCACTGACAACAGATTGTATGCTTGTGCCTTGGCCTTATAGCTTCCATGTTAAACTCCTGTAAGAAGCACTCCTTTCCAAGTGGATCAGGGACTGTGGCAATGAGTTTTTGTCTTACTGGAGTTTTTGAAAATGCTACCACTGAGTGTGGCGATAGTGTAGGGCTTAATCCACAAGTTCCCCATCTAATGAAAGAGGTTTCTCGCCTTTCAGTATGGTGGCCTATAAGAGGAGTATTTTGGAGTTCAGTGTCACTAAGCATGCATGTGATATCACTGTCTACACAAAACAACATTTAGAAGTCAATATCAGATAATATTTTCAGTATCTATTGGTTATTAAGAGTGAATCTGTTAAATATGTGTGTAAACACACAAACCTTTCCTGTTATCTTCACCAAATGTAATCTCCTATAGTAGGTTCTACAGTGCAAGACAGTGATAGGTCAACATATCTGTCGTCATTTAGCCTATACTGGAATATTATTTCAGGGACCCAGGGTTTGTTATCCAGACTGCTGTATTCTCACCCCAGCCTAGGAGACCCAGGGTTTGTTATCAAGTGCTGTATTTTCACCCCAGCCTATGAACTGACTGTATTTGGTGCCTTTTTTTTTCCTACCAGAGAAAGATTAGATCGGGATTGGTGCTAAATTTCATGTTCTTTGCAAAATAATTTTTTTCTTTTAAAATATATATAATTCAATAGGAAATATATATGTCTGGCAGTATTATGCATGTTACATTTTTGTATATATATCTGAGGGAAAACCCCTCCTATAAAGGAATTATTGAGTTCAAGTCTACTAAAAAATATGTAATTTTTGTTAATACAGAAGGCATTAGGGTACAAAACTCAAAAAAAATGATCACCAAATGAAAACTTAATGATGAACACAGCCCCCAAAGGTAATGACTAAAGAAAAAGTCCCTGGTCAATGTTGCTAGCATGAAGTTAGCTATTCAAAGTATTCTGTAACTCTTATGTGAAAAAAAAGTCATATTTTATTATATATATATATATATAGTTATATATATGTGTGTGTGTGTGTGTGTACACACACACACAAAATAGCTTTCTGTTGGGCTTAAGGAGATAATTTAAGCTATTTTTCGGGCTTAGAGTTTTGGGAGCCATCAATCTTAAAACCTGGACAATGAGTTACTTAAAAGGAAACCTGACACAAAGTATCATTGTCCATCTTTCAGATGTAACATAAAGAAATTAGATTAGAAACAACTGTGTCTGGGTCAGAGTCAGCAAATCTCAGACCTGTGATTGGCTCTGAGCATCATAGTCGTGGCTGCCTGTGTGACACGCACCACAACTCTACCCCAGATTCCATGCAGGTCTCTGAGTCCCTAACGTACCTGTGAGTAGGATTCAGACGAAGTGGGGACCACAGATTTGTATTTAACGTTGCTGTCTTTATAGATGTTGCCTTAACTCTATTTTTGTGAAGATATTAAAAATATGTTAGAAAAATATCACTTTTTCTAATTAGGAAAAACAAACATTTAGAATCTACTAGAATATACTGGATTCACTGTTAACTAATAATTCCATTCTACTGTTAACATGATTTGTATGTAAGAGAATGGGGGCCTGTTAACCAGAGGTTATAGAGGGAGGAGATTGGGATTGACATATACATACTACTATACATGACACAGGACCTACTGATGGCACAGGGAACTCTACTCAATACTGTAATGACCTATATGGGGAAAGTCTAAACCAGAATGTATTTATGTATGTGTGTAACTGATTCACTGCACTGTAGAGCAGAAACCAGCGCAACACTGTAAACCAGCTATACTCAGAAAAAAAAAGGTTACAGTGGAGTGAGATGGAATATACCCTTAGCAATAACTTCTCATGCAATTGTTATAATATTGTGCTTTGAGAACTAGGCATTGCCCAGTGCTTGATAAATCTGCATTTTGTCATTCTGTTCTCCTGCAAGTTTATTTTGGTTTGAAAGTTACAGCGATGGAGACTGACCCCTGCAGTATTAGCGAGAGAGAGCTTGGATATTTTA
>SJYA01001566.1:1651653-1685614 GCA_006410615.1 Neotragus moschatus | reverse complement strand
TAATATAGATAACCAAAATCTTTTTAATGAAAAAAAGCTTTGTAATCATTTGGAGTATAAAATCATTTTACTGGGAAACAATGTGATATTCTCAGTTAATAAAAATTTTTTAGCAAATGTCTATAAGGCTTTGTGCTTATATTTATGAAATTTCCTGGGGAGGTGGAGCCGGGGAGGAAAAATTACTAAAGGGAAGGAAATAGTGTGTACTGAATAAAAGAAATAAGCCGTATGCTTTTCAAGCTTCTTGTATGTATTTCAGGTGTGTGTGGGCATTGTCATCTCTCTAGGGGAGGTAGACAAGCACTGCATAGTCCAGAAAGAATTTCTATTTGACATTCTTTTTTTTTTTTTTTTGCAGTTGACTTAAATGATTTCTTCTTTTATTTAACACTGAATAAACTTATTAAATTCAGCTGGTACTAAGTGATCTATTTCTCACTGACAATTTCAGGGGGTGATCAAGACCAGGCTAGAGGTTTTTTAAAAATTTCCTACTATTATGGATTACCCACTTGGAGAAAAACTGACTGCAGTCAGAGGATGTTTATTATTTGATAAGACCTAACTACAAAGCAAGTCACTGTTGATGTTTAACGGTGCTAAATACATTTTACACATCAATGTGAAATTTGCAATATGTCATTGAATCTACTAATTATTTATATGCCTGCAAATGAGTACCAAATGTGCAGGCGATCCTAAGCAGGGTAAACTTCACTCTTTTGAGAAAATAATTTTTATAGGAAAAAAACAGAATTCTAATGTATATAGAAAACAAATTTTCTAGAGATATAACTCAAAGAATTATAGTATCATACTTCTAGGGTTTAAAATTCTGTTGTTGTTCAGTTGCCAAGCCATGTCCAACTCTTTTGTGACCCCCATGGACTGCAGCCTGCCAGCTCCTTTCCCCATGGGATAGTCTCCTACAAATGAACCCAAATTCAGAAGTTCTTTTTTAAAACCCTCAAGAGTCACCAGTGTTTTCTTAAAATGTACAGAAACAGGAAACTCACTACCCTAGAGGATGGTCTACAATATAAGAGGGCCCCCTTGCCTTCCATGCTCAGCATCCAGCCCTACCACCCGTCCTTGTCTCAGTTGCCTGTCAGCCTCCCTGGTCACTCCTGCACACCCATCACAGTAGCACATGGCTTTTGGTTCAATGTTCAATGTTCATATGGAGCAACTTTATTTCACTCAGACTTAACAGAGACACTTGGAACCTTGTCTTCTCTGGAAGTTGCTTCATCTTTGGAACCTTCAGTACTAAGATCACTTCATTCATTGTCTCTGACTTCCCTCGGCCTGCTCCTCAACTTTGAGATCTTCTTCTCATTAACTTCTCCCCTCCTAATTCCCATCCTCTCTCGACCAATCAGGTCTCTTCAGTCTTTACTTCGTTTTTCTAACCCTTAACCCTGGGTCTGGCAAAACTCCAATAAGCTCCCTGAATATTCAGTTCACTAGCTGTCCTGTATCTCCCCCAACCCCAAATTAAACACGTCCAGCTTCTTCCTCAAACGATCTCTTCCCTCTTTTCTAACATCAGTTTTTCCCTCTACAGGATCACTTCCAAGGGCATATGCATATATATATGCTATTCTTTGTTGCATTTTGGTGGTGGTGGTGGGTTTGTGGAGCGGGAAAGATTTCTTTTAAATTCACATGCCCCTTGCAGCTATTGCCTCATTTCTTTCCATGCATTTACAATAGAAAAAAAAATTATTGAAACAATTGCTACTCTCTCCAATTTCATCTCTTCTCCTTTGAATCTGCTCCAGCAGGATTTTGCCCCTGCCACTCCACTGAAACTGCCCATCTCAAAGTTACCACTGACATCCACACCCCAAAATCAAATAGTCATTTTTCAGCCCTGGTTTTATTCGAATGATCAGCAGCATGTGTTACAGGGAATCCGTTCCTGATCTCTGAATCAGCGTTCCAGGATAATACACCTACCTGCTGGTTAGTCTCTGATTTCTAGCCACTTCTTCTCAGTTGGGTTTGCTGGGTCCTGCTCATCTAACCTCTAATGCTGGGAATCCANTGCATATATATATGCTATTCTTTGTTGCATTTTGGTGGTGGTGGTGGGTTTGTGGAGCGGGAAAGATTTCTTTTAAATTCACATGCCCCTTGCAGCTATTGCCTCATTTCTTTCCATGCATTTACAATAGAAAAAAAAATTATTGAAACAATTGCTACTCTCTCCAATTTCATCTCTTCTCCTTTGAATCTGCTCCAGCACGATTTTGCCCCTGCCACTCCACTGAAACTGCCCATCTCAAAGTTACCACTGACATCCACACCCCAAAATCAAATAGTCATTTTTCAGCCCTGGTTTTATTCGAATGATCAGCAGCATGTGTTACAGGGAATCCGTTCCTGATCTCTGAATCAGCGTTCCAGGATAATACACCTACCTGCTGGTTAGTCTCTGATTTCTAGCCACTTCTTCTCAGTTGGGTTTGCTGGGTCCTGCTCATCTAACCTCTAATGCTGGGAATCCATCATGGTTGTTTCTGAACCTCGTCCTACTCTATCTCCGCTCACTCCTTGCGTGGTCTCATCCTTCCTCACGACTTGAATTACCATCTAAATGCAGATGGAGCATATATCTGTCTCATTAAAAACTGAGCTCCTGATATGCTGCTCTCCTGTACTTGCATCTTTTGCAGCTCTCTTCATTTCCGTTAATGACAACTTCATTTTGCTAGTAGTTCAGAGAAAAAACTTTGGAGTTATCCTTAAGTCCTCGTCTCTCACCCACTTCCAGCCTACTAGCAAACCCTACTGGTTCTACTTCCAAACTATATCCAGAATTTTTTCCCCTACTTCTACTATCCCCACCTGCTGAAAAAAGAAAAAAAAAAATGCCTGGCATAGGGTAAGTACTCAACTATTACTTGTTGAATAAATGAATGGTTTCCAAACATGTTAGTATTAGCATATTGACTTCCTCTGCCTAGGAATATTTCACTAGAGGACCCACCCAGTGCAGCTGGAGTGAGGCAGCAATACCACGATCAGGACTGGGGAGAACCTGGCTGGCCCCAAGTAAAGGAGAGGGCCCACAGAGTTGGGAGCTTTGACTCTATATGTGGGGCTTTTGAAGAAGGAAATGGCAACCTCACTCCAGTATTCTTGCCTGGGAAATCCTGTGGACAGAGGAGCTGGTGGGCTACAGNCTGGAGTGAGGCAGCAATACCACGATCAGGACTGGGGAGAACCTGGCTGGCCCCAAGTAAAGGAGAGGGCCCACAGAGTTGGGAGCTTTGACTCTATATGTGGGGCTTTTGAAGAAGGAAATGGCAACCTCACTCCAGTATTCTTGCCTGGGAAATCCTGTGGACAGAGGAGCTGGTGGGCTACAGTCCATGGGGTCGCAAAAGAGTCAGACACAACTTAGTGATTAAACAATAACAATGGGGCTTGAACAGGTAAGTAAATAGATTGCAAATAAAAAGAACCAGGTTGCTACCATAGGAGAAGGGAGGTACATATCTGGAGAGGTGGAAGTCTAGAATAGGACTGGCAAACTCTAGTGTCTATGCACAACACATGCACGTAGGTATGTGTAGATGTTGTGTTCATACACAACACTCCCTCCACTGAGGAGGGACAGTTACATCCCAGAAGCAATGAGTGTGTCCCCTTATTCAACCTTGTAACAGCAGAGACTCAGGTGATAGATATTTGGCTAAAGATAGGCCCCTGTATATATTTTAAATCTAAGTTATAATGCTGGCATGATGGAGTCAAAGATGACACTCACAGGAAGCCTTCTAATTTTATAGAAAGAGAAAAGCTTGTCTTCAGACATAAAACAAGAATAAAAAGCAGGGACAATCCCCTGATCCACAGATAATTGCCTGCATCATTACAGAATGTGTCCCTTAAGACTTATCTGTGCAAATGTTTTGTGAAAGTGAGGAAATATACAATTTTCCAACACACTTTTCTAACTTCCTGACTTTTTATTGATGTTGTCAGGTAAAAAAAAAAATCAAACTGGCTTAAGTCAAAGGGTGAATAGTTCAGGTGCAGTCTGAAATCAGACGACTAGGATCTGGGGTCAAAGGACGTCATGGGAGCAATAGCCTTGCCATCTCCCAACTACTTATATTCCTGTAGGCTTAATTCAAGTAAAAACTTAATTCTTCCCAATGACTCTAAGCTATCCTTTTTATCAACTCCAGCAGGAAAAAAAAGGGCTTCTCTTATCCAATATTTTGGACAAATTCCTGGGACTGAAACATACTGGTCCAGCAAAGGTCAGGAGCCCAGCTCTAAACCCATCATTGAGGCTGGAAGACAGAATATGCTGATTCAACCAGGCCTCAGCCTCAGGCTACCTGAAGCTGGCTAGTGCTCAGCCCACTCCATGGAACAAGAGAAGTAGGCTCCCTTATAAGAAAACTGGGGTTCTTTTCTCTGAAAAGGGGATGAATGGATTCTGGGAAGGCATAATAGCAGAAGTTTACCACATATATCAGTTAATAAAATTCTACATATTTTTTTTTGATGGATGCACAATTATCTCATGAGACAGATGAACAATTAATTTGATGCAACTCTATTATTGGCTCTCTGGAGTAGCTTCATTGTTCCACAATAATAAACACTCCCATTATGAACAAACTAATAGCTAAGTTTTTATGCTCACCTTTATTTCCTTTAGGCTGGATTCCTAGTAGTGGGATTTCTAGGTGGAAGGACAAGTACTTTTGATTTTTACTGTTTTACTGAATTGCATTACCACATGTTTTCTCTGTACCTTTGTAACACTAGGTCTGATTATTTTATAACACTAGGTATGATTATTATTTTTAGGATTATTTTTAAAAATCCTAAAACATGAAAAATTTATAGGTTAAAAAAAAAACAAACCCTCATTGTAAATTTTCGTGTTTGTTTTCCAACTATGATAAAATCTCAACATACAATTTACCATTTGAACCATTTTAAAGTGTGTTGTGGCATCAAGTACATTCACACCGTCAGGTAAGCATCACTAGCCATCTCCTGAATGCTTCAGTCATCCTAAACTGAAACTCTGCACCCATTCAACACTAACTCCCCATCCCTGCCTCCCCTCGGTCCTTGTCAACCGCCATTCTATTTCTGTCTCTATGGATTTGATCATGCTGTGCTGTGCTGTGCCAAGCTGCTCAGTCATGTCCGACTCTTTGTGACCTCATGGACTGTAGCCCGCCAGGCTCCTCTGTCCAGGGAAATCTCCAGGCAAGAATACTGGAGTGGGTTGCCATGCCCTCCCTCCAGGGGATCTTCCCACCTTGGGGATCAAACCCAGGTCTCCCCCACTGCAGGCAGATTCTTTACTGTTGATCATGCCAGGTGCTTCATATAGTGGACACATATGGTATTTGTTCACGTTTGCATTTTTATGACTAATTAGTGTAAATATTTTTTCATAAGCTTCTCAGCCATGGCATTGCTTCTTTGGTGTATTATGTTATTATCCATTGTATATTTTTCTATTGAGGGGTTTCTCTTTTTCTTATTGGTTTATGAGTGAAAGTGAAAGTTGCTCAGCCATGTCCAACTCTTTGCAACCCCATGGACTGTACGGTGGATATACAATACTATATATAATATACAAGCAACCCAGGGGTCAAACCCAGATCTCCTGCATTGCAGGCAGATTCTTTAGCAACTGAGCTATCAGGGAAGCCTACTGGTTTATGAGCACTCTTCACACATTATGTGAGACTCTAATAAGCATTGGTAAAAGTTTCCCCAGTTTGTCTTTTTACATTTTTTTTTTCAAATTAAAGTTTTCACTTTTATAGACTCATTGCTTGTATGTTTAGTAAGGCCTACCCTTATTATGTAACTATTTTAAAAATCCCTTTTAAGATCTTTACAGCTTCATTTTCACATTAAATCTGTAAACTCTGATTTATCTTTGAAGTATGAGGGAATGGCAGCCCACCCATTGCAATTATTTTGATGTGCAAGCTGGTCCTCCTGGATCACAGTGAGTACCTATTCCTGTGAATCATGTTGAGATTTGATCTTTGTTATGGACCTAGTACTTTGGCCACCTCATGCGAAGAGCTGACTCATTGGAAAAGACTCTGATGCTGGGAGGGATTGGGGGCAGGAGGGGAAGGGGACGATGGAGGATGAGATGGCTGGATGGCATCACTGACTCGATGGACGTGAGTCTGAGTGAACTCCAGGAGTTGGTGATGGACAGGGAGGCCTGGTATGCTGCGATTCATGGGGTCGCAAAGAGTCGGACATGACTGAGCGACTGAACTGAACTGAACTGATGGACCTACTGGCAATAGAGAATGGTTGTCATGGGTCTTAAGGAGAAGGAAACTTTTTTTTCAAGGCACCTGTCCCAGGTGACATTATCACACTTTTTAAACAGACTAATCTCTTTAGATACTAGACAGCAAACAGCTTTCATTGGTAAGGGAAGTTCTGCCACCTAACAATGACCATCCTTTATCACTGTATGTCTATCAATGTTTTGAAGCTTAAGAACAAAGGTAGTTCATACGTGAATTTCTTACCATGTATGAACTTTTAATATGAAGCATCTTGTAAAAGAATACTGTATCTAGAATCCTAATAGCATACAATAGAAATGTTACGGTCTTCTGTTGCCCCTGTGAGAGAACACTGTTTGCCAAGCTTTGAGGCTGACATTTGACATGAGTAGTTTTCAACTGAAGCCTTATTGTACCCAGAGGGTACTCTGGAAATTTGTGAGGGTGACATTTAGTGGTCAGGTGTCAGAGATGCTAGATACCCTAGCATGTATATGGTTGGATACAATGTTGCATAGTCCCCCACACTGTCAACTTTTGAATGTCCTGCTAAGTATTCATTGAGTGAAAAAAGCTTGTTTTTAAGTACCTGAGCTTAGATTTTAACTCTCTTGTACATGTAAACAGAAATTTTTTTGCATGGTTTCATTAAACACCAAATTTGCCGAGAACATAAACTATTATGTAACTCAAGGGGCACTAAGTTTTGTTTTAGTTAGAACTTTACCAAGAGTGGGTTCTTCATTTTGGAAAATCATCAAAGGAATGGCACTCATGGTATTTGAGTGGTCAGTACTCAAATTCTCTAAAACAACTTAAGTCTGTATCTACAATGTGGCATTCGCAGCAATTTGTCTATAAGAATACACTTATTTAGTCTTTTTTTCATTAATTATAGAGAAGTATCAATACTCAGTTGAATATTTCAAGTTGGCTTTTATATCTTTGCCCACAAATGAACAGTTACTGTAAGCTCATTTTGTTAACGTTTTTCTCTAATGAAGCAATGAAACCATCAAAATTAAGTGACCACTTTACAGGGAAGCATGGTGAAAAGTTGGCAAAGATAATAGCATCCTTCTGACATAAGGCACTCTGAAAAGTTTGAAAACTGTCTTAGTATTTACTGGAAGATATAACAAATTTTTCCTAATCAGAAAGACAGTTTCATTATTTCTTTCAGAATAACACAAATGATTGCAAAATGCAAGCTTTGTGACATTGGTCTTGGTAATGTCAATGAATTTCATGAATTCAGTCATTCCATGAATAGGACACAAAAAGTACAGGCAACAAGAACAAAAATAAACAAGTGCAACTATATCAAAGTAAAAAACTTCTGCACAGCAAAGACGACAATCAGGGTGAAAAGGTAACCTATGGAATGGGAGAAGATATTTGCAAACCATATATGTGAGAAAAGGTTAATCTCCAAAATATATGAGAACTCCTACAAGTGCTATGGTACCTGCTGTTAACAGTAATGTACTGTGCACTTAAGCGTTTGTTAAAAGGAAGAATAAAGCAACCCTATACGAATCTGCAATCATCTACAGGCAGAACCTGAAATTTTAAAAAGTCTTACAAATGACAGTACTGTTTGATATTCTGTGTTAGTGGCTGGACAAAATAGTTAAGCCTTGTAAATGGTTTTAGTTTCCTTATTTGTAAACTGGGACTAGTAATAACTACTTTTCAGCTGAGAATTATATGGAAAGTGCTTCAGGGTTTTACACGCTCCAAGAAGTAGTAGCTTAATTGGTATGTGTATATGTGGGAGTATGTGCTTTTCCCTAAATGTTTAACAGTAAAATCACCTTTAAAAAGGAAATATAGGTCTATAATCCTTTCTCTGGCAGCCTTGGTTGCACATTTCAGAATCCAGTTTTTTTTGTTTTTTTTTTATGGGAAGGTACTATAGCAATATATTGTTGATTACATAATACTCCTGATGGGATACATAATCAAACATTAATATCACTACCCACCAAATAAATAAAAAATAATAAACAGCCTCATATCAGCTTGGGTCAGGTTTTACTGCCAATTAAGTTTTTTTCTTCTTTTTTACTAAGTTTTAAGATTTCGTTGTATTGAGTCTTTGTTGCTGTGTGCGGCTTTCTCTAACTGTGGTGAGTGTGGGCTACACTCCAGCTGTGGGGCACCAGCTTCTCTTGTTTTGGAGCCTGGGCTTCGGTAGTTGTGTCACGGGGGCTTAGCAGTTGCGGCTCTCTCTAGAGTCGAGGCTCAGTAGTTGTGGCGCACATGTTAGCCTGTTTTTCTCTGCAGAGTCTACAGTAGCCATACTCTCACTTTTGGTTGCTCTGTTTTTATGTTTCTGATATATTTATTTTGGCTAATAATAGTACAGTACAGCAAAGATTTTTATCTGATCAGTACAGTCTAGGAGACCATTATGATTCAGAGAGTAGATTCAGAGAGTCCTGCAGCCCTGTTACAATGCATCCAGCTAAAGAAAATTTTAAGTTTATATTTTTAAAAAGAAATTAAGAATCAGTAACTTTTGATTTTAAATAAATTAATTCCATCAAACAGACACCAATGTTAGGTCCTTTCAATGCTATTTCTAACTTTTCAAGATACATAGCACAAACATGAAAGTTACCTTACTGAAATTAAATCTTTGAGCTGGTTTTAACAGGCTGGGCTTTTAGTGATGAGGTTAAAGAATGATCGTTTAGTGTACTGATAGAAATAGTTATGATGACAGCTACTTTTTCTTGATGCACTTCAAGCACTGATGAAACTTACCTGATAAGTAAAAAGGATGGTCCTTCCAGAGAATAAACAGGTCCTAATAGTGATATATAATCCCTAAACAGAATCCAATCTCTCATTCTTGTCCAAAGTAAAACTTTAAGTTGAAAGATGAAAAATCTGCCTCCCTGTTGTCATTTCACAAATATGCCAAGGTAGTATCCTACTAGCCACTAAGACCCAGATATTTATTTCCTTCATAAATTGTCATAGATGTTGTAAAATATCCACTTTTCCCCCAAGGGAATCAAAACTATATTTATTTAAAGAAAGGCCCATCAATGTTTTTATTTTTCTTGAATTGTCTCATGAAAAAAAAAAACTATCCTCAGTAATGGTCTAAAGAGAAGCCTGCATGGAGCAATGTCCTATTTTAATCACCTCTTTTTAAAAACTGGTGGTGAGTGACCTCTGGAGGCAAGTGGGAAAAGTATCCTGCTGCTTTCTGGAGTGAAGTGGGTAGAATGAGAAAGCAGATCTTTCCTTGGAGAAAAAACAATTATTTTGATGCTTAATTAGGGTGAATTAAAACATTCAACTTTAAAATTAGTTTACTGAACCTCAATGCAGGGAAGCCTGAAGTGATGCAGTCCATGGGGTCGCAAAGAGTCAGACACAACTTAGTGACTGAACAACAACAAAAAAACCCTCAATTCAATTATATAATATCTATAAGGTATATAATACGATGCCACAGGGGAGAGAAAGACGTAAGGTCCATAGTTGCCATCTCACTGAGCTTACGATCTCCTAGGGAACTAAAAATAAGTGTTGAAACAACCGTAACACAAGCTAGAATGTTGAGAACATTTAGGGGTAGCATGGCTACACAGGAATTCAGATTTTTGGTTAGGTTGTTCAGAAAAAGTCTACTACATTCAACAAACATTTACTGAAAACATATTGTGTCCCAGGCACTATGCTAAAGACTAAATCAGACATAATCACATTCCTTTGGGCATTCCTGGCATAAAAGGGAAGTTGACGCATAAATAGGAAAATTCTGAATTTATGGACTTATGCACAATTCTAATAGGCCACTGGCTCCTTCACACAGAATTTTCCTATTTCTGTGTCAGAGGGGAACTAAAACAGAGCAGAGACTAAGAGGAGGGTCAGAAGAGGCTTCCTAGAGGAGGTGACACACCTCAGCTGACTCTGCAAATTGAAGAGAGGGAGGCAGAGTGCTGGTTCAGTGCTGGCATCCTAAGCCTGCTCCAGCCCATCTCCACGCATGGTGAAATACAAAGAGAAAGTACTCAAGGACTGTGAAAAGTCAACAAAGGAGCAGGGAATCAAGACTTAGAGAAAAGAAACCTGCAAGGCAATGAACTGCCTGGCTTTCCCTTTTTTTTCTTGTAGCTGTGTTCCGAGTAGCTAAAACTCTGATGGAAACCCCATCTTTCTGGTCCAGCGAACTGAGAAATGGAGACTCTGTGGACTGGAAAGTGAGTGGGGAGGGGAGGAAGGGAGAGCTAGAAAAGGTGACCCCTAAAATTTTGTGTATGAACCACCTAAGCCCCTTGGGTTTGCCCCTGTGCATGTGAGACCTGAAGCAGCACAGCAGCAGCTCTGACGACTGGTCTGAGAGGTAAACCACTGCCCAAGTCTCAGATGAACCCGGGAGTGCTGCATTTTCAGGACTGGCCCAGAGTAGCACAGCACGGGCTTTGACAACGGAACTGAGATTGGCATCGTCACCCACAGAAGGCTATAGGAAACTTGCAGCCTGAACTTAACCAGGTCGATAGCTTGCTTAAATAAACATTCTCCAGAGGATTTTAACAGGACACAGAGTCCGCACAGTGTAACTGACATAATGNAGCACAGCACGGGCTTTGACAACGGAACTGAGATTGGCATCGTCACCCACAGAAGGCTATAGGAAACTTGCAGCCTGAACTTAACCAGGTCGATAGCTTGCTTAAATAAACATTCTCCAGAGGATTTTAACAGGACACAGAGTCCGCACAGTGTAACTGACATAATGTCCAGGATACAATAGAAAATTACCTGTCATACAAAAAAACTAGGAAAATGTGACCAAATTCCAAGGGGAAAATGACAAGCAATAGACACAAACTCTGAGATAACACAGTTGCCGGAATTTTCAAACACTCTAAAGCAGCTATTATATGCTCCAGGAGGTAAAGAGGAATGTAAAGATAGGCATCTTTAGCAGAGAAAAAGAAACTATGAAAAAGAACCTGGTGGAAATTTTGAACTGAAAAGTACAATAACCGAAATAAATTCACTGGATGGGGGCAACATATTGAAGACAGAGAAATCAACAGTGCTTATATAAGCTCGAGGTGCTGCTGCTAAGTCGCTTCAGTCGTCCGACTCTGTGCGACCCCACAGACGGCAGCCCACCAGGCTGCCCCAGCTCTGGGATTCTCCACGCAAGAACATTGGAGTGGGTTGTCATTTCCTTCTCCAATGCAAGAAAGTGAAAAGTGAAAGTGAAGTCGCTCAGTAGTGTCCGACCCTTAGCGACCCCATGGACTGCAGCCTACCAGGCTCCTCCGTCTATAGGAGTTTCCAGGCAAGAGTACTGGAGTGGGTTGCCATTGCCTTCTCCAAAACTCAAGAGCAGAGGTGGAAAAAACGGCTAGGAAAAAAAAAAGGGACATGAGCAGCAAGGACCTTTGTGACTATATCAAAAGGTCTAATGTATAAGTCACTAAGAGTCTCAGAAGGAGAAGAGAAAGAAATGGAGGCAATCTGGATTTGTCCTTAGCAATTTGGACCTAACCTATCTCTCCCATATATCTTATTCTCTTTAATATATATATATATGTATATATATATATATGCCTTTTGTTTCAACCCCATTAAACTTAGAGATATATTCCCTGACTCTGAAATCTAAAACAGGTTCTCTTAAGTCATAGCACCTGTATTTTCTGATGTACATGGGGAAAGTGCTTAATGACCAAATCGATGGGGCTGGGCTGCAAGGGAAATGATGACACTCAGGTGTGGTATACTTGGGAGCCTACCGTGGATGAGCTAAGGATTAATTAGGTGGAAAAGAATATTACAGATAAACAACAAAGAGAAATACACATTTGGTCTGTCTGGTCAAGGAGCAAAAGGAGACAAAAAACTGAAGTAAGATACAGAATACAAGGTTTTTCCTTTTCCGCTGGTATAATTGTATCCAGTTCAGTGCTTAATGCTCAGTCGTCTCCGACTCCCTGCGACCCCATGGGGTGCAGCCGGCTAGGCTTCTCTGTCCATGGAACCTTCCAGGCGAGAATACTGGAGTGGGTTGCCAATTCCTACTCCAGGAGATCTACTCAACCCAGGGATGGAACTTGCGTCTTCTTAATTCGGGGATTCTGCAAATCGATGCCCTGCTCCACTTCCTTACAACAATGGAAATATTTGTAGAGATTGGGGCGAGAGTGTGCTGGAAACCGCAGCTTTGGCTCCAGATTTCTTTTTTTCGCTAGTTATTACACTGTTTATGAACAGCCACTGATTCGCTCACTGACCTTGGGCAAGTTGTTCCTTTCTATGATTCCACCCTCCCATCTGTAAAACCAGGACAATATGGAATGTGGAGTGTTGTTAAGAGGATCAATTGAGATCATACACGTGAAAGTTTACATAGTGGCTCAACAAATGTAGAGTGACAGGTGAACGACAGAGCAGTAGTGGACAGAACTCGAAGGAACTAGGGCAGAACTTCTGTAAACTTCTATAAGAGCGGGGTCTTGGGGGGTTCCCTTTGCCCCACCCGCCCGCCCCACAAGGAGACCCGGGGAGCGGGCGCGAAGCCATACTTTGCGTTTCTTGGCCAGCAATTCCTCCTGACGGCTCGGCTGCATCTTACCTCCTAACTCGTCCCAAGCTGCAGCTTCAGCTCGCTCCGCCACGGGGCGCCCGCCTGCAGGGCCTCTGTGGGCTCAGCTAAGTGTGATGCTGAGGCCTGAGAGACGTCGGGTCTCCTGGGCAACCACATCAACTTCCGGTTTGGGGAGAGGCCGCGGTTGGCAAGAGGCCACATTTCCGCCACGTGATAGGCGCAGGCGCCCTGCGTGAGGGAGGGCGCGCGGCCGCAGCCTGCGGCAGACGGCGCGTCCCAAAGTTCGACTCCTCCGCCGGGACTAGGGCCATCCCCGGGGAGGTGGCGCCAGCCCGGACAGCAGGCTCTGGAGGCACGACGCCGGGGCAGGGTGCCGAGTTCCCGAGGCTCCGCTGAGAAGCCGAGCGGTAGCGAGACCGCTGCTCGGGAGCCGCTACGATGGAGCTGGAACTGGAACCCTGTGGGGCCGGGGCCCCGCCTGCCGGGCAGCGGCTTCTGCAGGCCGAGGCCCCGGCGGAGAATGAGCCGGAGGCAGTGGTGGGCTCCCGGCGGAGCGGCCGGGCAGACAGCATGCTGCGCTGGTTCATCACCGTCCTCCTGTGTGCCGCCTTCCTGGGGCTGGTGAGAGCCGGGGCTGGAACCCTCCCAAACCGAGACGAGGGCAGACGTTCTGCAGAGAACGCGGCCTTCTGTGCTCTTGTCTCCGCCGCTTGCAGACTCTGTGACCTTGGGCTCATCCATCTGACCGAGCCTCAGTTTTGCAGTCTGTAAAATGGGCACAGTTAAACGATTTTTCGAGAAATATTTTCAAGTGCAAAATAGATTTTCGTAATATATAATGTTATCCAGTTCCAGCAAACCTTTCTACCTCTCCTATGTGGGGTCAGGAGAATGCAAGAAGGGTCACCAGGTCTATAGCCACTCACCCAACCCCCAAATTATTGCACAAAGCTGCTTTATTGGGTTCTCGTCTTCGTTTGACTGAATTGACCCCTTATTCTTGCATATGGGAAAATAGACCCAGACAGGAAGAATGACTTTTTCGGACCACACAGCCGGTTAAGTGGTTGAGCCAGGGATAATGTTTCCTAGTCTGCCTATAGTCTTATGTAAAACAAATTTTCTGGTCCTTGAATGTTTTTCCCAGAACAAAGTGCAAGGCTAGTTTAGCCTTTTGCCAAACGTCTTGGCCGTCGTTTTCGGAATAAGGCAGTTACTTTATTCCAGAAAACTTCCCTTAGTAGGTTGTCTTAAATATTGGGGTCTTCGGGAGTTGGGAGGGTGAGTTCTCTGAGCTGTCACTTCTGGGCACTTAGTATCTTTTTCCCTGAGGCACAGTTGATTCTTAGAGTATTTGTATTTTAAGAAAAGTCAATGCAAACGCCGTTCCTCGTCCTGTTAAATGCGTTGCAGGTGGGACTAATTTGGTTACAGCGGGGGCACTGCCTTCCCTTCCTGTTAGTCCCTAGCTCTGTGCATGTGCCCGCGTCTGGGGAGGGGCTACATCCAAGCGTTTAGGGCAGAGTCGTGCAATTAAAATCACTTATTCTTGAAATGTAGACCGATTGGAAACACTTTTTTAGGTGTCCCAACGAATTTCCTGTGAAAGCCAAATGCAGCCCCTAATTTTTGCTAAAATTACGTCTTTGATAAAATTTTATTTTTAAATCCGGTGCATGCAGGTGTATGTAATATTGTCTAAGAAAGCCTTACAGACTATACCCCTGAGGCTTTGGTTTTCTTTGAAGAAAAATGTAGATTGGGAAACGTTCAAATTGTTTCTCTCTTGCATGTTTTATATGTATAATTTCAAAGAAGGACCCTATGTACATCCAGCAGTTCTGCTGTTTTAACAGCATCAAAAATGGGATACTATTTTGATGGCCTGAAAACTTAAAATTTCCAGCATCACAATTCTTGTGTTATTTGTGCATGCAATGTGTTTCAGACTGCTTGAAACTTTCAAAAACGTTTTTTACTGTTACATTTTACCGTTAATGGAAATACTGTAGTCTTTTCTGGTATTGTTCAAAAAGGAAACAGAATTGCACCAAAAAGCTAAAAGAATTAATCTTTTTAAAGTTCAATTTGAGAGTTGTCAGGATGAGAAAAACCATAGTGTTTGACACACCAGAAATAGTCTGTAGCTCTTAGTACTATTAGCAGGTCCATTATGAATGTAACTATGGGACTTAATCTCCTACCGTCTGTTGAAGTCCCCTCCTCCCTTTTTAATAGTGAAAAAAGCTACCACATACGTAGACATTATTTTAATGACTGTAAATAAAAACTGCCTTTTTGAATTTTAGGGCATGAGTGTTGCTATACTGGGACCCACGTTTCAAGACTTGGCAGCGAATGTGAACCGCAACATCAGCAGTCTTTCTCTGATTTTTGTGGGCCGTGCCTTTGGGTACCTCGGTGGCTCTGTGATTGGTGGAGTTCTTTTCGACAGTATGAATCATTTTCTCCTTCTGGGTGAGTAAACGACAGTTTCAGCTTCTTTGAGACTTTCAAGGAATTTCCAGCTTGCTTTTAAATATGAAACATACTGGCTTGCAGAATGGTTGACAGCTTAAAAGCAGTGTTTAGACATCCTCACTGGAAGCCGGGCTCCTCTGCTGCCCGCTCTCATCTTGGCAGTTGCTGGGAATCTGGGCTGGATGCCTCTGGAAATTTAGATTAGTACTAGTGTGTTAGCGATCCTTAGCCCTCCTGACCTTCACTGTGGTCTAGATACCACTGCTGGATCACATGCCAGTTGTTGAAAGAGCTCTGTTTTTCAGTGTTTAGGGCAGATCTTCTGGGGCCATAGATGAGAATAAACTCCTCAGACCTGCCCAGACTAGACACGGCTGAGAACAAAGGTGGGAGGGGACGGTGGGTGAAATGATGAATGCTAAATTTTTGTCCCAGCTGCTCAACCCAAGCCTCTCCACCTCACTCTCAAAATAGATAGCAAAGCTTTTAGCTTACTCTTTTTTGGATAAATTGACATGTTTAGAGAAAATCTGGATTAATGTGGCAAAACTGCTTTGGAAATAAGGAGAGAATTACTCTTGTTGATGAGTGAGTAAATAATCCCTCTGATTTCCATAGTTGGTTGAAAGAATGTATTTCTTACATTTCCCTCCCTAGTCGTCAAACAAATCTATTTGTGCTGCGTGCTCAGTTGATCAGTTGTGTCTGCCTCTGTGTGCTTACCATGGATTGTAGCCTGCCAGGCTCCTCTCTCCATGGAATTTTCTTGGCAAGAATATTGGAGTGGGGTGCCATTTCCTACTCCAGGGGATCTTGCTGATCCATGGATTGAACCCGTGTCTCTTGTGTCTCCTACTGGCAGGCAGATTCTTTACCACTAGTGCCACTGTTTAATACATTTCTACTACAAACTGCTATAGTAATTGCATTTAATTTTTTACCTTTATCTAAAAATCTCTTTAGGTTGTTAAAAATAAATAATTTTTGAGCTATCTGTTTGGCTATAAGATTTTGCCTTGTGGTATAATGTATGTTTTGATTATTAGCAGTACTAGAAGTGTATTTATATTAGAATAGCTTAAACTTTATAGTTCATAAAGATGATAGAAGCTTTTAAATGAAATAACTTCATAGAAGCGGAACCTTTCCTCTATTCATTACTCAACTTTAATTTGACCTGTTTTGCCTTTTTGCGAGTCTTTATGATGTTGACTTCATCTATGACCCTTCGCCATAAATAGTGTTTTCATGGCTAAAACTTTGACCTTTCTTCTCAGGGGTGTCAATGTTCGCTACCACAGTTGGTCTTTACCTTGTTCCGTTTTGTAAGACCGCAGTGTTACTGACCGTCATGATGTCTACCTTCGGTGTTTCAATTGGCATTCTGGATACAGGTTAGTGAGCTCTTCATTATAATCTCTGGGAGTAGCGTCTTTCTACTGGAAAAATGGGATTCTCCAGGGAAGAATACTGGAGTGGGTTGCCATTTCCTTCTCCAGGGGATCAATGGATGTGACATTCGTTCACCCCTAGAGCCAACTTTCTCCACCTCTTCCTTGGTATTTGATAGATTGGAGAAATATTTTTTACTTTGGGCTTAATTTGGTTGTGAAATTACAGGATAGAATTGTATGTTTATGTGCAAAGCTATTGAAAGAAAAAAACATTATACTTGATGCTTTTCGTCTTCACCCTGTAGATACCTAGACAGTGTGACCGCAGATGTTAGAAGGCATCCTTGTTACTTGTTCTTGTAATGGGCAGAATCCTGCTGCGGTCAGGTTTCTGAATATGGGTTTTGTATCTGCTGTATACATAATTTTCCTCAAGTGGCTACTGATTTCCAGTATAGAAAAATTTGGTGATTTGGCTACTATCTGATGATAATATATATTTAAAATATTTAGAAGTTAGTAAATATAAATATCCTTCCCTACCCCTACCCCTCCTGTGCCTGGTATTATTGTTGTTCAGTTTCTAAGTTGTGTCCACCTCTTTGTGACACCGTGGACTGTAGCACACCAGGCTCCTCTGACCTCCACCATCTCCCGGAGTTTGCTCAAATTTGCGTCCGTTGAGTTGGTGATGCTTTCTAACCATCTCATCCTCTGCCGCACTTTTCTCCTTTTGCCTTCAGTCTTTCCCAGCATCAGAATCTTTTCTGATGAGTTGGCTGTTCACATCAGGTGGCCAAAGTAGTCAAAGCTGGTATTGGAACTGTACTGTAAGAAGCCTTGGGCTAATGTACTTAGCTCTAGGAAATAGTGCTTTACTAGATTATAGATCCATTTGTGAGTGTGCGAGGTCCTAGTGCTGAGAGTTTCTTGGTAGTGTTGGTGAGTTAGAGTTGACCTAGTCATAAGGACTAATCACAGAATTGACTTAGTTGCCACAGTTGATAACTTAGAATATTATAATTCTTGTGCCATGTAAAATATTTCTTTCTGATAATAATGAACTTTTTTCTTTTTTGTCAAGCTACTATAATTAAATCATTCTCCATCTTTCATTGATAGGTGGCAACGTCCTAATCTTGGCTATTTGGGGGGACAAAGGAGCCCCACACATGCAGGCCTTACACTTCAGTTTTGCCCTGGGTGCCTTTTTGGCTCCACTGCTGGCTAAATTGGCATTGGGCACGTCGGTATCTGCTGAAAACCACACAGAGGCCGACTTTAACCAATCTGCCTTCAACCAGTCATCTGAAGCTGACTCAGAAACTCTATTTGGAATACCTGACGATATGAATTTACTGTGGGCTTACGCTGTTATCGGTGCTTATATTTTTGTAGTTGCTCTCTTTTTTTTCGCTCTGTTTTTAAAGAAAAGCTCAAAGCAAGAAAAAGCACGAGCATCTGCTCAGAGGTTTCGAAGAGCCAGATACCACTATGCCCTTCTCTGTCTCCTTTTCCTGTTCTTCTTTTTTTATGTCGGAGCTGAGGTAACATATGGCTCTTACGTGTTCTCATTTGCAACCACCCACGCTGGCATGAAAGAAAGTGAAGCAGCCGGGCTGAACTCCATCTTCTGGGGGACCTTTGCAGCCTGCAGGGGCATGGCAATCTTTTTTGCTACATGTTTACAACCTGGAACCATGATTGTGTTGAGCAACATTGGCAGCCTGACTTCATCTTTATTTCTGGTGCTTTTCAACAAGAGCCCAGTTTGTCTCTGGATAGCAACTTCAGTGTATGGGGCCTCAATGGCAACCACGTTCCCCAGTGGAGTGTCTTGGATTGAGCAGTACACGACCATCCACGGGAAAGCTGCAGCGTTTTTTGTAGTCGGTGCCGCCCTGGGAGAAATGGCTATTCCTGCAGTAATTGGAGTTCTTCAAGGCAGACACCCTGATTTGCCTGTAGTTTTGTACACCTCTTTGGGGTCATCAATAGCCACTGCTGTTTTATTTCCCGTGCTGTACAAATTAGCCACCTTGCCGCTTGATCGTCAGCGAAAAGAACACAGGAGAAGTGAGGACCAGAAAGCTCTGCTTTCTAGCTCTGGGCTCAATGACTATGAGGAAGAGAATGAAGAAGATGATGCAGAAAAATGGAATGAAATGGACTTTGAAGTGATTGAAATGAATGACACAATGAGGAATTCTGTAATAGAAACATCTAGAAATATTCTGATGGAGCCTACAGCTGAAGTTCCCAACCATTCCTACTCAAATGTGTTAATGTTTGAATCCTCTCCAGTTAATACTGGCAACTCCCCTGTGAGTTACCTTGCAAGAAACCAGGACAAAAGGGACTAATGTGTTGAGAGGATGGATTATTTACTGACTCCTCAAAAAGTCACCAGTTCGCCAGTCAGAGCAAAGCATAACATATTTGCAACAGGCTTTGAGGATCACAATTTCTTGCTCCGAGTATAACAAATGCTAAAAAGTTTTGAAATGTTCTGTAATCCCCAGAGCCTTTCGTAAAGAACCAGTGACTTCATACAGCAGGATCCTGGTGTAAGACTAGTGTTTGGTGGCGTGTGGCTGATTAGGTAATATTTTATGGCCTTCACCCTTCCTCAGAGCATGCAGAGAAGGCATTTGTTTTTGAGAAGTTGGGTGTGCCATTCAGATAAAGCAAAACTGTTTAGTAGTTGAATCGGTTAGCCAAACAAATTCTCNAAGACTAGTGTTTGGTGGCGTGTGGCTGATTAGGTAATATTTTATGGCCTTCACCCTTCCTCAGAGCATGCAGAGAAGGCATTTGTTTTTGAGAAGTTGGGTGTGCCATTCAGATAAAGCAAAACTGTTTAGTAGTTGAATCGGTTAGCCAAACAAATTCTCTGACATCAGTATTCTGCCAGGGAAGTTGAGAATCATTTCATAAAAAGACATCTTTGAAAATGGACAGAGAGTTCTATTAATTGTTTGTAATGTTAGATTAAAAATGGTAATTACTGATGTTTTCAGATTTTTATGAAGAGAGCAGAGAACAGGTCCTAGAGACCTGGCTCCCAACTTCCAATGCTGCTTCCTAGTCTGGCCCTGTACATGTAGGCCTTGTTNAGTATTCTGCCAGGGAAGTTGAGAATCATTTCATAAAAAGACATCTTTGAAAATGGACAGAGAGTTCTATTAATTGTTTGTAATGTTAGATTAAAAATGGTAATTACTGATGTTTTCAGATTTTTATGAAGAGAGCAGAGAACAGGTCCTAGAGACCTGGCTCCCAACTTCCAATGCTGCTTCCTAGTCTGGCCCTGTACATGTAGGCCTTGTTTATCTCATCTCCTGGTCTGGGTCTCTAATGAAAGCGAGATGACTTTAAAATGGGAATCCCTCATTTTTACAGTTTGTGCAAGATGTCTGTCAGAAATGAACACAAGTGCCAGTACATTCGTCATTTCAAATGAGAAGTGAAAAAAAATGAATAGCTTTAAGAATGTGCTACTGATTATAAATAATATCAGTTTAAGAGACTCAGTATTACTTTATTTGAATAATTCTGAGGAATACATTTTAGCACTGTATGTCATTGATTCTGAGATACACCTTTTCACATTTTTAACATCTCTGAAATCAAAGTATGTGTTAAAATCAGTGATCATTTAATTTGACAAAATTGAGTTTTTTCCCATATACTTCTATAAAGTAATGTTGCTTTTTACAATCAGTGTCTTAGTTTCAGTGAATACAGTGATTCATTCAATGATGGATATTGTACTATTTTTACAGACATTTTAAGAAGATAAGTTATTTTTATATGCTCATTTTCTCTGTGTTCACACAGGATTTGGAGATGCCTTGTTGCAGTTTTTAAAGCTGTTTCAGAGTTACTATGTTAGTAGTACGGCTGTGAACCGGGTCTCTTGTGGTCCTTTGCTTACCTCAGTGACAATCTGGGAATGAGTCTGCTGTTCCAGGAGTTACTCGTTGTTGAGTCTAGTTGGTAGTCACATTGTAAGCACTGTAAATTAGGCTGCTAATTTAATTTACCGTGAGACACTGTCTTTTCCAGCAATTGGAATACCTGTGTCAGGCCTCTGGACCTCCTCTTTCTTGAATTTGAAATATCTGGGAAATCAAAGTAATGATTTGAACGTGGCTTAGGGGCCTAAGAGGGATCGTGAGCTGGCTTGGGGTATCCTTTGATAAATGACTGGCATTGATGACAGATTTTGTTCACTTCTTAGCACATTTTGTGCTGAATAATACCTAATTTCTACTTGGTTGCAGTATGTCCGCTTTTTAACTAATTTCTGTAAATTCGCCTTTGTTTTTTTTGTAAGTGGAAAATAGTACCCACTGTCCATTATTGGTTCATTTTAACAAACTGACAGTTTTGGAGAGGGCTGGTGGAGAAATTAACAGTGAAAAGCCTATTCTTGCTCTCTTTATTCTATCCTTTTCTCTTAGCTAGAACTTGGAGATTAGGTCTGCTCCACTTACTGCCCTTTCTCAGGTGGTTGGAATGTAGGCAGTAGCAGCTATTGGCATCCGAGTGGCTTGCCAGAATAGGGATTCAACCTGTGGCATTAACATTTAAAGGGTAAAAGTGCAACTCAGGGAAAGAAGGGAATGAGAACATGGTAGAAAACTTGGAAATCCACAAAAAATGCATTAGAATTCCACAAACCAAAATGTGAATGGCCATATGAGATTATAGGGACTGTTAAAGTTTGATAATGTATTTCCATATTGGAAAGATAAGACAGTACAATTCCAGGAATTAGCCTTCATCCTAATAATCAGTTCTTAGTTAAATAAGTGTCTGCCGATACTCAGCCAATACCGAGGTTTTCTATTTCTGAGTAACAAATTACTGTATCACAAATTTAACAGCTTAGAACAACAGACCTTTTATTTCTTTAACTTCACAGTTTTCTTGAGTCAGGAATTTGGGCATGACTTCACTGGGTTGGTTCTTTACTCAGAATCTCATGGGCTGCAGTCAGGCTGTTGGAAGAGCTGTGCTTTGTAGAGCTTGGACTTCCCTTCTACGCTGTGTGGTTTTTGACAGTAATTCAGTTCCTTGACGTAGTAGACTGAGATCTCCATTTTTTTTTTTTTTTTCTGGCTGTCAGCAGGCACCTGTCTCCATTGCTAGGACCTCCCATGTGTCCCTCTCATAGATCTTTCGAAGCATGGCAGCTTGTTTCTTCAAAGCCAGCAGGAGAATCTCACTGGAGCCTACTGAGCTGGGGTTTTTAATGATACCATGTAATCATGGGAGTGACATCCTGTCCCTTTTGCCCGATTTTGTAGACTGGAAGGAAGTCTCAGAGTCTGTCCAAGCTCTAGGGAAGAGGCTAGTATATGGATGTATCTGATTATTGGGGATCACCTTAGGGTGTGTCTGCTGTACTCAAGTGTCTGCAACACTCAAGGGAGCCAGAAAGCTTTAGCTGGGGAAAAATCCTTCAGGAGTCACCAAAAGTGATAATAGATACAACCCACTGAATGTTCTAGTGCAGGAATGGAAAACTCCCTATAGACCAGGCCAGTACACCTAACTCAGGCTTTTTCCCTGGAGATTTTATTTTGTGCTGTTTTCCACTGTACTTTTTAACCTGTTCAAATGCAGCTTAATATGAGGGAAATTCGTAAGTTTCAGTCTAATTGTATTTTCATAGTAAAGCCCAAGAAGACTTGGAGAGCATTTTTCAATCCCTGTTATTTTTTTAAAAAAATCTTTTAAATAATTTTTTATTATATATGAAGGTATAAAAAAAGGTTATGGTAGAAGATTAGGGAAGTACCTAAAATTTTTAAGGGACAAATGTAAGTAAGCATAATCCTAAATACCTAGAAAGTTCTTACATTTCTAGTCAGCTTAGTTTCCCAAGACAATGGTAAAGGGGTATAAAAAATTCCTTCTTCCAGATAAAGTATCAGAAACAACTTGAATTTTATGTCTAGATTATAGTGATACTACATTTGGTGGACTGGTTTTTAGTTTGAATAGTTGTAATTTATTAAGAACAAGAACAGTATCAACACACCCCTGAAAAATGTGAGACCCAGATTCCATGTAAAATGATTTTGTTTCAAGTAGATTTATTGAATAACCAGGATAGTTTTCTCATTAGCAGAACTTTTGTATTATTATAGCAACGTAGCATTCAATCCTGGCATTTAAAAACTATTACTAAAATAGAGCTTAAAATTCTTAGAGAAAGTAGATATATTCTTCTGGGGTCCCTTGTGTTAAGTGCCCTAGTTCGTAATATGTATTTGTAATGTTTTGTTGTGAGTGTGTGTGTGTATATATGTTTGTATGTGGAGCCCACAGATGCTGTGTGTCTGATATTTTCTTATAGTATGGGGATGTAGCAGGGGTAGAGGTGATAGGGAAGGGATACAGAAAAGCTCACTGTGTGATTTCAAAGTTTGTTACAATTGTTCTTTTAATTGAAATTTTTATGAAGGTTATTGTCGATTTACCTGTAGTTGTGTGCAGTGTTTTTTTTTTTCAAACTTGCTGAGTGAAGAATACTTGCTCAGTCTGGAAAGATAGAGAAATAAACTGGTGCTTCTCATACTTTCATGTGCATTAGAATTGCTTCTTAAAGTGCAGATTCTGATTTAGTTGGACTAGGTCAGAGACTGAGATTCTTCATTTCTAACAAGCTCCTAGGTGCTGTTGGCCCATGGGTCGATCACACTTTGGGTAGCAAGGTCCATTTTGGGGGAATGTTAAATTCTTTGCTACTTCTTTTGGGAATTTCATTTGTTTTAGCTTTTCTAAATCTGACTCTAAATCTCCGGGAGTCTGTAGTCCCCGTGAGCCCCCTCCATTTGAATACACTATTCTAAGACTGAGTTCTCTTTGGTTCTCTCCATTTGCTGCATTAGCTGTTGAATATTTATTTCACATGTTATCGAACGCCTCCTGTTTGGTAGTTTCCGTGGGAGATACACACTGGTGAAAAGATCAGAAATTTCCTGCCTTCATGGAACTTACCTCTGATGCAGTACTGTCCAGTATCTGTATTGGCCGGTGGCTGCCATGTGTAGATAGCACAGGTCCAGTGGGAGAAACCAAGCGTCAAACAAGGCATTGCACAAGATATTTCCAGGAAGGATTTATTTCCTGTTGTTCTAGAGATTGATTAACTACTATCTGGGGTCAAAAGGTTGTGATAGATATCTTGTCAAATGGCATAATGGAAATTATGGCATTTAAGAAAGACCTGGTGATCTAAAAGAGAAGCAAACCAAAGCTAGTGACTTGGTTGTCAGAAGGAATATTTAAGCTCTTTCCTTTAATGCACTTTGGCCAGTTGGCACTTGAGCTAGGTTGAACTTGAGTTGGATTTTTATTTAGGTTTAAATAGTTTCATATTTAATGATTTAAAACTGTATAGCACTGAATTTTTACAATCAAAGAGAACTGTTCTTTATTTTCCAACGTTTTCCTGTGGTAATTGTAATTATGTCTTCTCCTGTATTTCTGCCCTTTTTATTTCTTTTAATTCTTCAACAACAACAAGGAGGATCCCTTAGGTTCTCGCACTGTGACTATTGATTCTTATTATTGTCTCCTGTCTTCCTTTTGACTTACATTTTAAATTGCAGAATGCCTCAGTTTCTGATCTCTAAATTATTGCAGCTTTGCCTTTGATGTATTTGGTAATGTTAGTTAATGGATGGCCTGGAGAAATATTTTGAAGTTGTAAGATGACATGAGTAGCTTAAGGGGTTGGGCTTTCTAGCTTCTGAACAATTTATTATGATTAATAAGGTGCTTGCTTTTTTTTTTTTAAATCCTTTTTAGTTGTGATAAAATACGCATAACAAAATTTATCGTTTTAACCATTTTTAAGTGTACAGTTCAGTGGCATTAAGAGCATTCTCATTATTGTGCTATAGTCATTGCCATCATCTGCAGAACATTTTTTATCTTGCAAAACGGAAACTCTCAAGCCATTGAACAGTAACTTACCAAGTCCACCCTCCCTTCAGCCCCTGACAACCATCATTCTACTTTCTGTCTCTCGAGTGTTTGACCGCTCTTAAGTACCTCATATAAGTGGATACAAACAGTATCTGTCTTTTTATGACCAGGTTATTTTATTTAGTGTAACATCCTCAAGGTTCATCTTGTTGCAGAATGTGTCAGAATTTACTTTGTAAAAATAACCAATACTCTGTTGTATGCATATTTTGTTTACCTATTTATATGTTGATGGATACATGCTTTGCTTCCACCTTTTGGCCGTTGTGAGTAATGCTGCTATGAACATTGATGTACAAATATCTGCTTTTTTAATTTTTAAGTATTGAAGTATAGTTGATTTTACAGTGTTGTTTCAAGTGTACAGCATAGTGATTCAGTTGTATGTATATTATATAAATATATATAAATATATACATGTGCCTGTATTCTTTTTAGACTTTTCCTCGTATAGATTATTATGAAATATTGAGTATAGTTCCCTGTGCTATACAGTAAGTCCTCTAGTCTCTGCTTTTCATTCTTTTAGGTATATCCCCATAAGTGAAATTGATGAATCATATGATTCTCAAAGAAGGCAATGGCACCCCACCCCAGTACTCTTGACTGGGAAATCCCATGGATGGAGGAGCCTGGTAGGCTGCAGTTCATGGGGTCGCTAGGAGTCGGACACGACTGAGCGACTTCACTTTCACTTTTTACTTTCATGCATTGGAGAAGGAAATGGTGACCCACTCCAGTGTTCTTGCCTGGAGAATCCCAGGGACGGGGGAGCCCGGTGGGCTGCCGTCTCTGGGGTCGCACAGAGTCGGACACGACTGAGGTGACTTAGGGGCAGCAGCATGATGATTCTAGTTTTAATTTTGAGGGGTGCTTTATTTTTTTATTCTGCTTAGATATTATTCTAATCCGCTAGGAAGAGGGAAACAGTATTGCTTCAAACTCTAGGTTTGGTGCATTGTAATTAGCTTAGTATCACACACCCTGAGTAAATGAACTTAAATGTCAGATATTTACCTCACAGTTTTGTTATTTCTGCTTCCAATCTTTGTTCAGCCACTGAGCTCACACTGAGAGCTTACTTTGTGCTAGGCACTGTAGACTACATATTAACGACACTTCCTGTCCTGCCCTTGGAGTACCAGGTATCATTATGTGTTTTGGGATTTGGATCCCTGTTTTCTATTAAATGGCTGAGCTTGTGTCACGTTCCCCTGTTTTTGGAAACACAGAGACTCCCCCTGGCCACCTTGGAAGAGAGAGTGTGTGGTCAGGGAACCGTGGGCTGGAATGGGCCCGTTGCTGGGGCCAGGGTGCTCTCTGCCTGTCTCTCAAAGCACCCCTGCGTGTCGGTGGAACTTCTCCCTGTTCTTCCTCCCCTAGGCCCATCCTCTGTGTATCTCTAGTCCAAATTCCAGAGCTTTCCGGAGTCCAGCTCCAGCAGCCAAGGAATCAGCCTGAAGGGATGAGTGGTATCTGTGGGAAATGATGTAGCCTCTGACTCGAGGTACAGGACTACATGTTTATTTCAAGCATTAGGTTCTCTTGCATACTTTTCAAAAGCATTAGGTCAGAGGTTCGACATTTTCAGTTCCCCCTCACCCAGATTATTGTCTCATTGTTGCCCTTCAAACAGAGTTCCTGCTTCACTGATTCTTTCAGAATCCTGTTTACTTGTGATTCCATTGTAACTCATGCTTATATCTGGGCTGTATACCACATTCCTCAATTTATTTCTTATCTTTTTAAATCCTACTTGTCCCTAGTATCCTAAGCTCACTATCTACTAAAAAGCCTTCTGCTGCTGGTGCTGCTGCTAAGTCGCTTCAGTCGTGTCCGACTCTGTGCGACCCCAGAGACGGCAGCCCACCAGGCTCCCCCATCCCTGGGATTCTCTAGGCAAGAATACTGGAGTGGGTTGCCATTTCCTTCTCCAATGCATGAAAGTGAAAAGTGAAGGTGAAGTCACTCAGTAGTGTCTGATTCTTAGTGACCCCATGGGCTACAGCCTACCAGGCTCCTCCGTCCATGGGATTTTCCAGGCAAGAGTACTGGAGTGGGGTGCCATTGCCTTCTCCTAACTATTCTTAATTATTCCTAAACCCTAAACTCAGCAAACTTCTTTTGCCATAAACATTTCCCTCACAAACAGGTCTCAGATAACAATCTTTCCCATGGCCTCAAGCTGCGGCCTACGTGCTCATCCTGGGACAGTCTTTGCAAAAATCCTTGAACAAATGTCAATGGTTACCTTATAGATTATTTTCTGGGCACAGCTGCAGAAGGCTTTGTGCTTTCTATGCTTCTCTTAAGAACAATAAGCACCTTAATATTCTTTCTAGCCAACTCAACCAAAGAAAGGAAGAAAGAAGTCAGAATCACAAAAGCTAACTCCTTCATCCCAGGTCTGCGCCTGCGGAATGAGGAGAGGTGGCTGGGGCTGTGCCTCCGTTTTGTCAGTAATGCCTAACGCGGCTCCCGACACACACACACTTCCCCTGGCCACCTTGGAAGAGAGAGTGTGTGGTCAGGGAACCATGGGCTAGAATGGGCCCAGTGCTGGGGCCAGGCTGCTCTCTGCCTGTTTCTCAAAGCAGCTCTGCCTGTTGGTGGAACTTCTCCCTGTTCCTCCTCCTTTAGGCCCATCCTCTGTATATCTCTAGTCCAAATTCCAGAGGAAACCTGTCTGACTGACTTGAGTAGCTGCTCTTGTCCTTTCTGGGCAGAGCCTGGCCTCAGGAGCTGTTGACCAGCCCGTTACTTGGCCTCTCTTGGGTTGGTGCCTGTTGCCCCCAGCCAGAGAGTGGCCATCTTGACACCTCTCCCTGCTGCTCTGATACGGGCGCTGTTACAACCAAAAAGGAAGTTCCCCTGTCTGCTCTGTACCTGGAGTAGTGCTGGGTTTATTGGATATTTGCTAGCAGATGCCCGAATGGGATATAAATTGTCAGGCTCTAGGGAGATGGTTTGGTTCATGTTTTGAATCAAAATTGGAATAACAGTCACAAGTAATGGTAGATCTTTTTTGAGGAGCTTATTAGACAAGGTTGGTAGTGAACTGTATGATTTCCGTCAAGGACAAAAGGTCTCTCTTAATAGGGTAGCATGTGTACTTAGATAAAAGAGGATTCCCAGTTTGCAAGAGATCTTATTAAAGCTCTAATCTCTGTGAACCAGAAAAATTTCCAAGTCTAAACATTTTAGTTATTTAGCAGGTATCTACCAAACATTTGGACTTCCTAGGTGGCACCAGTGATGATAAGCCTGCCTGCCAATGCAGGAGATAGATGCAGGTCAGATCCCTAGGTCGGGAAGATCCCCTGGAGGAGGGGACGGCAACCCATTCTAGTTTTCTTGCCTGGAGAATCCCTTGGATGGAGGAGCCTGGTGGGCTGTGGTCCATAGGGTCACAAAGAGTCGGACATGACTGAAGCAACTAAGCACGTGTGCGCTGAGCATTTCCGGTGCTCAGTAATCTGCTGCGGGAATATAGCAGAGGACAAGCCAGGTGGGATCCTTGCTGGCATCGAGCTTATGCTTACTATTTCAAGTAAGATTTGCCATGACAGTCTTTGTTAGCTGAAGCATCAATAAAGCCTATTGTAAAGGATTTTACCAGTTCTGGAAAAGTCAGTATCGACAAGAGCCAGGCTCTTATTTCCTTGGTGTATGTTTGTGTCTGTTCATTTCCAGTATTTTTACATGTAATCTCTGGAGTGATTCTTGATTTAGAGCTTTATAAAAATGATTTGGCACAGCGCAGTTGAGGCGAATACAGTGAAAACCTGCAGCAGAAAGCAGCAGCGGGGGACTCTGACACCTCGGGAATTGTTCAGAGGGGCCAAAGGACACATTTCTGGATGAACTGGAATCTTGGGTCACACCTTCAAACACCTATGGGTTAACTGGGCCGGTTTTCATTCACTTGAGAAGTTTCTTTCCTTAGGTGGGGATTACCGAGTTCTGGGTCCACATACTCTTTGGGCCTTTACCCTTAGTGAAGATAAGCTCAGGGACAGAAGCATTTAGGAAAGGAAAAGTTTACCTCAACGAGAAGGACTGGCTTGCTAAGTAGAAACACAATTATTTAGGGAAAAAGCAACATGTACCAAAGTTTCCAGGTTTGCGTTAGTCTGTTCATAATGGAAAAGTATCAACTCTCCCACAGTTTATCATATCCATAGAAAGTGAAGTGAAAGTCGCTCAGTCGTGTCCGAGTCTTTGGGACCCCATGGACTATACAGTCTGTGGAATTCTCCATAGAATACTGGAGTAGGTGACCTTTCCCTTCTCCAGGGGATCTTCCCAACCCAGGAACTGAACCAGGGTCTCCTCCATGGCAGGCAGATTCTTTACCAACTGAGCGATCAGGGAAGCCCACACATACTCATAAGAGGTCGTGACATATTCATATTTATAGAGATTGTGACAAGTCTTCAGATACCAGTGCAGCAAAAGCCAGGGATAGAATTGCTTTGTTAGGGAGTCCAGGCTTATGGGAAATGTTCGTGGTTTTATTGTTTCTGAGATCAGAGCCAGTTAGGTGACCCTGTTACTTTGGTTTTATCTTAGTGAGGGGCAGAGGGAGTGTCTGCAGACTGTGATAAGGATACAGAAGCAGGGCAAAGTGACATTTTGCTTTTATATCCTCCAAAACGCATAAACTCCAGGAGGAAAAACAGCCTGAAGGAAAACTGTAATTGCAGCTTGTATTCTTGTTCCCTTGGCCAAGAGATCAGCCATTTTGCTCCAGTGTGTTTTTAACTGTAACTGCTGTTAGAATCAGCTAACAGTGTTCAAAATCTACTATGCCAGCCTTTTCACTTAAATAAGAATTTAATTGGTGTGAAGTGGGGCCTGAATGTTGATATTTTTGAAAGTACTCCCTGAAGTAATGTGCAGTAGAGGTTGAGAACTGCTGCATTTATCAATGCAGAGAAATGGCACTTCTAAACTCGTCGCAGTGGTTTTTAAAGGGTGATTTGCAGCTTGGGTGCATCATGTTTCTCTTATAAGGATGCTTGAAATCCTGCGTACTTTCTCTGTAGGAGAAGTGGAAAGGAAGAGCTCTCATATTTCGTGTTATTGCTGCTGCTGCTTGGTCAGTTAAAGGGAGTAATCAATACTGGTTGAAATTCTGTCCCCCCAGAAACCAAACCCAGCTCTTTTGGAAGTTGCCCTTCTAGACAGGTTTTTGCTAGTCACTTTTGATTTGGGGGGCTTAACGGAGGAGGAGTGGTAAACTTGTAGATTTATTACATTTGGATTTAAGCCTGCTCACTTTTATATGATTTCATACAATGTAAAAGCTTGTTTTAGGAAAATATTGATATAAATAAACACTGATACTGGTTAAAGATAAAATTTGTGTCTTATTTCATGGATTTTTAGAAATGAGTTTGGTATCTCTCCAGAAATTAAGAATATTTCTAGAGTTTAGATTTTGAGTGCTCTAAAATGTGTGTGATAGTGTATTGGTTCCTAAAGCGGGAATAGTATTTTATTTTCACTTCACATGGATGTTTTAGAAATGACATCTAGAATCTCTGATGATATCTAACGTTTTCGGGCCTTTAGCTCCTCTTAAGAAGTTTATGACATAATTGCTAACTTAAAGTCCACCAAAGAAACTATTCGGTTCAGTCGCTCAGTCATGTCTGACTCTTTGCAAACCTATGAATTGCAGCACACCAGGCCTCCCTGTCCATCACCAACTCCCAGAATTCACTCAAACTCACGTCCATTGAGTCGGTGATGCCATCCAACCATCTCATCCTCTGTCGTTCCCTTCTCCTCCTGCCCCCAATCCCTCCCATCATCAAGGTCTTTTCCAATGAGTCAACCCTTCACATTAGGTGGCCAAAGTACTGGAGTTTCAGCTTTAGCATCATTCCTTCCAAAGAAATCCCAGGACTGATCTCCTTTAGTATGGACTGGTTGGATCTCCTTGCAGTCCAAGGGACTCTCAAGAGTCTTCTCCAACACCACAGTTCAAAAGCATCAATTCTTCGGCACTCAGCTTTCTTCACAGTCCAACTCTCACATCCATACATGACCACTGGAAAAACCATAGCCTTGACTAGACGGAGCTGCAAATTTTAATGTTTTGCTTGAATGATATTAATGCTTCCCTAATTAAGAGGATGGCAGGTATGTCTCTGTTTCAGAACGGAAAGGAGATTTTCAAATTGCACATCAGGCAGCAGCTGGGCTACCTCTCCTTGCTTCCTTCTGTACAGGGCCCAGCAGTTGAAAGACTGCCTATTTCTTAACTTGTATAAAACAAGTTAATGTGGTGATGGTTTGGTTAAATACTTCTAACTTGGATTGCTATTCAGGTATACAGCAACTTCCTTATCCCCTTCATACTTTATGGGGGTCTTAGAAAAGGATTTTTTTTTTAAACTGGGACCTTTAAGCTGAGAGAAACTAAATGACCACGTTCTCCCTTGTCTTGTGGGAGCAGTTGTAGGTGACATTCTGAGTGTCCTTATATGACCACTACTGGCTCTGCTTTCAGTGACCTAGTTTACAGCTGTGCACTTCACTCTGCACAAGGACCCTCTTGTACCTTTGCCTCATGCCAGGGACTGTGGGCAGAGCTTGGCCTTTTCTGGCTCATCATAAACAAAAACCTCTAGAAGCCTCAGGATTGGGCCAGATGGGATTTCAAGCATAACTGACTGTGACGTCCAACGCCGGTCATCACATGGTCCCCAGTGCTTTCATGAGGAAGCAGGGGCTTGGTTGACCCTTGCACACCCATTTCGTCTTCCATGAACTTGGCGAGGCGTGAGAGTGGGCTGAATGACCACACCACCCGCTTCTAAGGGTTCCCTCGGCTGGAAAGATGGGGTAAAAGACTGTGGTTCACAAAGATACATTTGAGGACTGGCAGGGCTCCTCTGGTACCTTCTACTGGAAATGATCACTGTTTGGGGAGTGGAATTTTTTTGTTGTTGTTGCTGTTGGAGGAGCAGAATTTTTCTGTTGGTTTACNAACCCACTCCAGCATTTATTGTTTGTAGACTTTTCGATGATGGACATTTTGATTGGTGTGAGGTGATACTTCATTGTAGTTTTGATTTGCATTTCTTTCATAGTGATTTTGAGCATCTTTTCATGTGCTTTTTGGGCGTCTGTATGTCTTCTCTGAAGAAATGTCTTATTTAGATCTTCTACCCATTTTTAGATTTTTTTTTTTTACATCGAGCTGCATGAGCTATTCGTTTACTTTGGAGATTAAGCCCTTGTTGGTTGCTTTGTTTGTAAATACTTTCTCCCATTCTGTGGATTGGCTTCTTGATGACTGCTTCCTTTATTGTGCTCAGTATACTAGAGTTAACTACCGTCACCACTGCTTTACTTTATATCCCCAGGATTTACTTATTTTGTAACTGGAAGTTTTTACCTCACCCATTTTGTCTACTCCCCATCCCCCAACTCTTGCAATCACCAACATATTCTATGTATCTATGAATTCAGCTTTTAAGTTTCCACATGTAAGTGGTATTATACAGTATTTGTCTTCTTGGACTTACTTAGCATAATAANTATATCCCCAGGATTTACTTATTTTGTAACTGGAAGTTTTTACCTCACCCATTTTGTCTACTCCCCATCCCCCAACTCTTGCAATCACCAACATATTCTATGTATCTATGAATTCAGCTTTTAAGTTTCCACATGTAAGTGGTATTATACAGTATTTGTCTTCTTGGACTTACTTAGCATAATAATTCTAAGGTCCATTCATGTAGATGCAAATGGCGGGGTTTCTTTTTATGATTAGCATTCTACTATACACACACACACATATGTGCACACATATCATATTCCCTTTATTCATCCATCAGCGGACGCTTAGACTATCTCCATGTTTGGTTGTTGTAAACAGTGCTGCAGTGAACATGAATGAGCATGCACGTTTCTTTTCAAGAAAGTGACTTCATTTCCTTTGACTAGATGTCTAGAAGGAAAATTGGTGGGTCGTATGATAGTTCTGTTCTATTTGAAGAAACTCCATACTGTTTAGCATAGTGGCTGGACCAGATGACAGTTCCATCAAGAGTGCACAAGGGTTTTTCTTTTTCTCNTTCTTTTCAAGAAAGTGACTTCATTTCCTTTGACTAGATGTCTAGAAGGAAAATTGGTGGGTCGTATGATAGTTCTGTTCTATTTGAAGAAACTCCATACTGTTTAGCATAGTGGCTGGACCAGATGACAGTTCCATCAAGAGTGCACAAGGGTTTTTCTTTTTCTCTACATCTTTGCTAACACTTGTTATTTCATACCTTTAAAATTTTGATAACAGCCATTTTAACAGATGTGAGGTGATCTCTCCTTGATTTTAATTTGCATTTCCCTGATGATTAATGTTGCTGACCACTTTTTCAGACACTGTGGCCATATGTATGTCTTCTCTGGAAAAATATCTCCTCAGATCCCCTGCCCATTTGCAGGTCATATTGCTTTAAAAATTTTTGTGCTGTTTGTTTATATAAATAAATTTGCAAATATTTTCTTCCATTTTTTTAGGTTGCCATTTTGTTGATGGTTTCCTTTGCTGTGCAGAAACTGTTTAATTTGATATAGTTCCATTTGTTTATTATTGTTTTTATTGCCTTTGATTTTGGTGTCAAATCTAGAAAATCATAGCCAAGACTGNAATATTTTCTTCCATTTTTTTAGGTTGCCATTTTGTTGATGGTTTCCTTTGCTGTGCAGAAACTGTTTAATTTGATATAGTTCCATTTGTTTATTATTGTTTTTATTGCCTTTGATTTTGGTGTCAAATCTAGAAAATCATAGCCAAGACTGGTGTCAGGATACTTACGACCTGTTTTCTTCTAGAATTTTTATGGTTTAAGGTTTTACCTTCAGTTTAATCCATTTGAGTAAATTTTTGTGTATAGTATAAACCTGTGGTCCAGTTTCACTCTTTTGTATGTAGCTGTCCAGTTTTCCCAGCACCATTTATTAAAGAGACTATCCTTCCCTCACTGTACTCTCCCAGCTCCTCTGTTGTATGTGAATTGACCGTACATGTATGGATTTATTTCTGGACACTCTGTAGGTATAGGTCGCATTGGTCTATGTATCTTCCGCCCCTCTCCCCCACCCCCCCCCCCCCCCCCCCCTCCCCCCCCTCCCCTCCTCTCCACTCTCCACACCAA
>SJYA01001566.1:1622874-1651571 GCA_006410615.1 Neotragus moschatus | reverse complement strand
CCAGCCATACTGTTCTGATTACTCTAACTCTGTAATATAGTTTGAAACCAGGGTGCATGACGCCTCCAGCTTTTTCATTTTTTCTTAAGATAGTTTTGGCTACCTGGGATTTTTGTGCTTCCATACAAATTTTAAAATTGTTTTATTTTTGTGAAAAATATCATTGGAATTTTGATCTGGACTGCATTGAATCTGTAGATTTGTTTGAGTAGTATGGACATTTAAAAATATTTATTCTAAAAAGAAATATTAATTCTTTCAATCCTTGAGCATGAGTATCTTTTTATTTATGTTTTCAATTTCTTTTATTAGTGTCTCACACTTTTCAGTGTACAGGGTTTTTACCTCCTTGGTTAAGTTTATATTTATTCATTTAGATCCAGTTGTAAATTGTAAATAGGACTGCTTTCTTAATTTCACTTTCTAATATTTGGTTATTAGTGTTTAGAGACACAATAGTTCCTCTATATATATATTAGGTTAGATGCACAGCAAAGTGATTCAGTTAAACGTGTGTCTGTTCTTTAACATTTTTTTCCCATTGTTTTGTTACATAATATTGTGCAGAGTTCCCTGTGCTACATCGTAGGTCCTTGTTGAATATCCACTGTAAATACAGCAGTGTGTACGTGTCAATCCCAAACTCCCTAACTATTCCTCCCCCTCATTTTCCACCCTTGGTAACTGTGAATTCATTCTTTAAGTCTGTGTGTCTGTTTCCATTTTGTAAATAAGTTGATTTGTTTCAGGTTTTTTTTTTTTTTAAAGATTCTGCATGGAAGTGATATCATATGATGTGTGTCTTTATCTCACCTCACTCAGTGTGACAGTCCTCTCGGTGCATCCATTTGGTTGCACATGGCTTTATTTCATTCTTTCCCATAATTGAGTCATGTTCCATTTATGTTTGTACCACATCTTTTTCCTTTTTTCTTTTTTATTTTGTGTTGGGATATAGTAGATTAACAGTGTTGTGATGATTTCAGATGAACAGTGAAGGGACCTCGCCATACATATATATGTATCCATTTCCCTCCAATCCCCTCCCATCTAGGCTGCCATATAACATCGAGCAGAGTTCCATGTGCTATGCAGCAGGACCTTGTTGGTTATCCATTTTATTTTTATTTTTTAAATATAAATTTATATATAGCAGTGTGTACATGTCCATCTCAGACTCCCTAACTGTCCCTCCTGCCCCGCCCACCCCACAACCATAAGTTGTTCTCTAAGTCTGTTTCTTTCTATGTTGTAAGCTCATTTGTATCATTTTCTTTTAGATTCCACATATAAGGGATGTCATATGATATTTTTCCTTCTCTGTCTGACTTCTCTCAGTATGACACTCTAGGTCCATCCGTGTTGTTGCAAATAGCGTCATTTCATTCTTTTTAATAATGAATATCCCATTGTGTATACGTGCCGCATCTTTATTCATCCCTGTCGATGGACATTTCGGTTGCTTGCATGTCTTGGCTATTGTAAACAGTGCTGCAGTGCACGCTGGGGTGCATGTACTGTTTTGGGCCGTGTTCTTTGCTGGACATATGTGCGAAAGTTGGATGGTAGGAGGAAGAAATGATAGCTCTATGTTTAGTTTTTTAAGGAAGCTTCATACTGTCTCCACAGTGGCTGTACCAGTTTACATTCCTAACAGCAGTGTAGAAGGAGTCCCTTCTTTCCACACTCTCTCTAGCATTTATTGTTTGTAGATTTTTGGATGATGGTCGTTCTGACTGGTGTGAGATGATATGTTATAGTAGCTGTGATTTGCCTTTCTCTAATAATTAGTGATGTTAAACATCTTTTCATGTGCCTCTTGGCGGTCTGTATGTCTTTAGTGAAATGTCTGTTTAGGTCTTCTGCCTATTTTTAGATTGTGTTTTTTTAAATTTAATACACATGAGCTGTTTGTAAAATTTGGATACTAATCCCTTGTCAGTCGCATAGTTTGCAAATATTTTCTTACCGTTCTGTGGGTTGTCTTTTGGTTTTGTTTATGGTTATCTTTGCTGTCCAAAAGCTTTTGAGTTTGAGTAGCTCTTATTTGTTTTTGTTTTTATCTCCATTATTCTGTGATCAAAATCAAAAAAGATACTGCTGCAATTTATGTCAAGAGAGTGTTCTGCCTGTGTTTTCCTCTCAGAGTTTTATAATATCTGATCTTACAGTTAGGTCTCTAATCCATTTTGAGTTTGTGTATGGTGTCCAGTTCAGTTCAGTCGCTCAGTCGTGTCCGACTCTTTGCAACCCCATGGATTGCAGCACACCAGGCCTCCCTGTCCATCACCAACTCCCGGAGTTCACTGAGACTCACGTCCATCGAGCCAGTGATGCCATCCAGCAATCTCATCCTCTGTCGTCCCCTTCTCCTCCTGCTCCCAGTCCCTCCCAGCATCTTTCCAATGAGTCAACTCTTCGCGTGAGGTGGCCAAAGCACTGGAGTTTCAGCTTTAGCGTCATTCCTTCCAAAGAAATCCCAGGGCTGATCTCCTTCAGAATGGACTGGTTGGATCTCCTTAAGAGTGTTCTAATTTTGTTTTTTGTGTTGTTCAGTTGCTAAGTCGTGCCTGTTTCTTTGTGACCCCATGGACTGCACATGTCAGGCTCCTCTGTCTTCCAGTATCTCTCAGAGTTTGCTCGAATTCATGTCCATCGAGTTGGTGATACTATCTAACCATCTCATCCTCTGCCACCTCTCTCCCTTTGCCTTCAATCTTTTGCAATATCAGAGTGTTTTCCAGTGAGTCAGCTCTTTGCATCATGTGGCCAAAGTACTGGAGCTTCAGCATCAGTCCTTCCAGTGGATATTCAGTGTTGATTTCCTTTAAGATTGACTGGTTTGATCTCCTTGTAATCCAAGAGACTCTCAAGAGTCTTCTCCAGCAGCACAGTTCAAAAGCATCAATTCTTTGGTGCAGCTTTGACTACACAGACTTTTGTTGGAAAAATGATATCTCTGCTTTTCAATATGCTCTCTAGGTTTGTCATAGCTTTCCTTCCAAAGAGCAAGTGTCTTTTAATTTCAAGGCTGCAGTCACCATCTGCAGTGATTTTGGCACCCAAGAAAATAAAATCTGTCACTGCTTTCACTTCTTCCCTTTCTGTTTGCCATGAAGTGATGGGACCAAATGACATGATCTTAGTTTTTTGAATGTTGAGTTTCAAGCCAGCTTCTTCAATCTCCTCTTTTACCTTCATCTAGAGGCTCTTTAGTTCCTCTTCACTTTCTGCCATTAGAATGGCAGTATCGGTATACCTGAAGTTGTTGATGTTTCTCCCAGTAATCTTGATCCCAGCTTGTGATTCATCCAGCCTGGCATTTCGCATGATATATTCTGCATATAAGTTAAATAAGCAGAATGACAATATACGATCTTGTGTTACTTCTTTCCTAGTTTTGAACCAGTCATTTATTTCATGTCTAGTTCTAATTTGTCACTTCTTGACCTGTGTACAGATTTCTCAGGAAACATTTGAGGTGGTCTGGATATTCTCATTTCTTTAAGAATTTTTCACAGCTTTTTGTGATCCACAGAATCAGAGGCTTTAATGTAGTCAATGAAGCAGATGTTTTTCTGGAATTCTCTTTTTCTATAATCCAGTGGATGTTGGCAATTTGATCTCAGGTTCCCTAGCATTTTCCATACTCAGCTTGTATGTCTTGAAGGTCTTGGGTCATGTACTGCTGAAGCCTAGCTTGAAGGATTTTGAGGATAACCTGTTAGCATATGAAATGAGTGCAGTTGTGCCATAGTTTGAACATTCTTTGGAATTGCCCTTCTTTGGGATTGGAATCAAAACTGACCTTTTCCAGTCCTGTGTCCACTACTGAGTTTTCCAAATTTGCTGGCATGCTGAGTGCAGTACTTTAAAAGCATCATCTTTTAATATTTTAAGTAGCTCAATTAGAATTCTATCTAACTTCGTTCATAGTAATGCTTCCTAAGGCTCACCTAACTTCATACACCAGGATGTCTGGCTCTAGGTGGGTGACCACACCATCATGGTTATACCAGTCATTAAGGCTTTTTTGTATAGTTCTTCTGTGTATTCTTGCCACCTCTTCTTAATCTCTTCTGCTGCTTCTTACTGTTTCTGTCCTTTACCATGCGCATCCTTGCATGAAATGTTCACTTGATATCTCCAGTTTTCCTGAAGAGGTCTCTCGTCTTTCCCATTCTGTTGTTTTCCTCTATTTCTTCACGTTGTTCATTTAAGAAGGCCTTCTTATCTCTCCTTGTTGTTCTCTGGAACTCTACATTCAGTTGGGTATATATTTCCCTTTTGCCCCTGCTTTTCACTTCTCTTCTTTCCTCAGCTATTTGTAAAGCCTCCCCAGACAACCAGTTGCCTTCTTGCTTTTCTTTTTCTTTGAGATGGTCTTTGTCACTGCCTCCTGTGTAGTGTTATGAACCTCGGTCCATAGTTCAGGCACTCTCTCTATCAGATCTGATCCCTTAAAGCTATTTGTCACCTCCATTGTATAATCATAAGGGGTCTGATTTAGGTATACCTGAGTGCTCTAGTGATTTTCCTTACTTTCTTCAATTTAAGCCTGAATTTTGCAATAAGGATCTCATGATTTGAGCCCCAGTCAGCTCCAGGTCTTACTTTTGCTGACTGTATAGAGCTTCTCCATCCCCAACTACAAAGAATATAGTCAATCTGATTTTGGTATTAAAAATCTGGTAATGTCCATGTGTAGAGAGCCGCCCTCTTTTGGGTTGTTACAAAACAGTATTTGCTATGACCAGTCTGTTCTCTTGACAAAACTCTCTTCGCCTTTGCCCTGATTCATTTGTACTCAAAGGCCAAACTTGCCTGTTATTCCAAATATCTCTTGGCTTCTTACTTTTGCATTCTAATCCCCTATGATGAAAAGGGCATTCTTTTTTGGTGTTAGTTCTAGAAGGTGGTGTGATCTTTATAGAACCAATCAACTTCAGCTTCTTTATCATCAGTGGTTGGGGTATAGACTTGGACTACTGTGATGTTGAATGGTTTGCCTTAGACGTGAACAAAGATACTGTCATTTTTGAGACTGCACCCAAGGGCTGCATTTCAGGCTCTTATTGACTATGAAGGCTACTCCATTTCTTCTCAGAGATTCTTGCCAACAGTAGTAGTTATTATGGTCATCTGAATTAAACTCGCCCATTCCTGTCCATTTTAGTTCACTGGTTCCTAAGATGTTGATGTTCACTCTTGCCATCTCCTGCTTGACTATATCCAACTCACTTTGATTCATGGACCCCTAATATTCCAGCTTCTTATGCAATATTGTTCTTAATAGCATCAGACTTTACTTTCACCACCAGACACATCCACAACTGAGCATCATTTCCACTTTGGCCCAGCCGCTTCATTCTTTCTGGAGCGATTAGTAATTGTCCTCCACTCTTCCCAGTAGCATATTGGACCCAGTCTGACCTGGAGGTTCATCTTCCAGCGTCATATCCTTTTGCCTTTTCATAATGTTCATGAAGTTCTCATGGCAAGACTACTGGAGTGGTTTGCCATTTACTCCTCTGGTGGACCACGTTTTGTAAGAAGTCTTCACTATGGCCTGTTCATCTTAGGGGGCCCTGCACAGCACGGCTCATAGCTTCATTGAGTTATGGAAGCCCCTTCACCATGATAAGGCTGTGATCCATGAATTAGTTTTTACACATAGCTGTCCAGTTTTCCTAGCACCGTTTGTTGAAGAGATTGTCTTTTCTCCATTGTATAGTCTTGCCTTCCTTGTCATAGATTACTTGGCCATAGGTGCATGGGTTTATTTCTGGGCTTTTTGTCCTGTTGCATTAATCTGTATTTCTGTTTCTGTGCCAGTACCATACAGCTTTGGTGAGTGGAGTCTTTGGATCTGATTTCTCCAGCTCTGTTTTTTCTTTCTCAGTGTCGCCTTGGCTATTTGGAGCCTTTTATGTCTTTATAGAAATTAAAAAAATTTTTGGTTTTAGTTCTGCGGTGATTTGATAGAGATTGTATTGAATCTGTAGATTGCCTTGGGTAGTATAGTCATTTTGGCACCATCAATTCTTCTAATCCAAGAACATAGAATATCTTTCCATCTGTTTGTGCCATCTTTGATTTCTTTCATCAGCATTTTACAGTTTTCAGAGTACAGTCTTTTGTCTCCTTAGGTAGNACCAGTCTCCAGGAACATAAAGACCACCCTTCCGTTTCCACCAAGGGATGAGGAAAGACAGAAAATATCCCAGGGAGAAGTGCATCCAGAAACTTAGAGTTGATGTCCTTCCCTGCCGAAGGGCCGTGGAAGAAGGAAAGGCCACGTCGACCTCTGTTACCACAGGGGCACCTTTCAAATGAAGCGCAGCCTGACAGTGCAAATAGAGTGCTCTCTCTCGAGACACGGCAAATGTTTCCAGAAATAGTCTCGGTTCTTATATGCAGGGGAAATACATATAAGGATTTAGAGGATCAAAACTGAATGGAAACAGCATTCAAAAATCTAGATGGGATGTCCAGTTGAAAGCGCTAGCCACTTAAAGTAGCAACATTCAACGTGGTCGCAGTGGGAGTTCAGGGAAGCTGAGCAGAGAGGCCCGCGTCCTGGCGAGAAGCAGCTCGGGGAGCAGCCAGGTTCCCGGGTCTCCGGCTCCTATACTAAGTGCTCTGGCAATCTTTGCCTTGCTGTGGCCCCTGGAGGCACTGTGGTGGAGGCCTTTCTGAGTGTTCCAAGGCCACCCTGTTTATGCCTGCTCTTGGCAAGAGCACAACTCTAGGAGCAAGTGTGATTGCCCTCCTTGGTTGGGAATTGTGATCCATGTGTCCCTTGGGAGGAAATAAGAAACACATCTTTCTGCTCTGATCCTCTGGAAGGTACCTGGAGAAACTTGAATTGTGGTTCCTAGGAGGCGGCACCACTATCTCTTTCAAATAAACACAGGACAGGCAGATTGCTCCTTTAACACGCTCATTGTTAACAGTTACACGATTCAAGCAGTTATAGTGGACAATTATAGTTTTTTGCTAACATAATTTTAACTTTGTTGTTATAGCACATATTTGTTTTCTTAAAATGATGCCATATTTCATAAGACTTTATTATTCATATCTTGCTGCTGCTAAGTCCCTTCAGTCGTGTCCGACTCTGTGCAACCCCATAGACGGCAGCCCACCAGGCTCCCCCGTCCCTGGGATTCTCCAGGCAAGAACACTGGAGTGGGTTGCCATTTCCTTCTCCAATGCGTGAAAGTGAAAAGGGAAAGTGAAGTCACTCAGTTGTGTCCAACTCTCAGCGACCCCATGGGCTCCAGCTTTCCAGGCTCCTCTATCCATGGGATTTTCCAGGCAAGAGTACTGGATTGGGGTGCCATTGCCTTCTCCATTCATATCTTAGTGATATTCAGTTTATCTGTCAAAACCCAGCACACCCTCAGCGTCGCTAGGACATTCCCCTAAGGCAGTTATCCAGGACTGGTAGACTTCTCCTCTCTGTTCCGACCACTGTTTAGGACAGATATCTGTGATGGCTATGGGCTTACATGACTTTTCCGAGGAACTAGGCCATGAACCCACTGAGCATGAGAAGACTGTCTTGAATCATTACAGCCTCGGGGCTGCTACAGTAATCAGCTCTCACTATGTCCTCATCCCTCTAGAACTGACTTTTAATCAAGTTCTGCAACTGGCTGCGCTACCGATACTATCACAATAACCACCAAGTTCAAATCTTGCCCTCCATCCGAGGCTGGTTCCAAAAACCACAAATTCCACATCTGATTTTTTACTTAAGCTCTTCCATTTACAGGAAAATGAAAAATTTCCAGCTTACACAAATGAGTGTGAAGCCCAGTGTCCAAGAAATAGCTTATATTAACTGCCTGGAAGCGCTGGGCTGGTAGGACATGCCCAGTGCAGCTTTCGGAATGTGCCGCTGCTTCCTAAAGAGAAACCCTGCGCACGCATGGGTGGTCCCCTCCACATGCAGCAGCTGAGCCTTTAAGATCTCCTGCAGCACTTGGAGCCCTCTTTTAAAAGACTGTGAAATGAATGTTTGGCCCATACATTCCACGGGCCACTTGGGCAACAGCCAACTGTCTGCCATAAATGGGTCCTGTTATTCCAGTGAAAGGTGAAGTTCAACTGTCCCCCTTAAGAAGCACTCCNGGAGCCCTCTTTTAAAAGACTGTAAAATGAATGTTTGGCCCATACATTCCACGGGCCACTTGGGCAACAGCCAACTATCTGCCATAAATGGGTCCTGTTATTCCAGTGAAAGGTGAAGTTCAACTGTCCCCCTTAAGAAGCACTCCAATTCCTGGCTAATGACTCCCCACCGACCCAGTGGTGGAGAGGGCTTTCTTTGGGAATCTCCATCTTCCTAATTCTCAGGAAGGCTGTATTCAGGAAGTCGCTGCTTATCAAGTGGAATGCAGTCATGCTTAGCCTACTCGGCAGTATTAGTAAATTTGATTTCGGCAAGAAAAGATGGGTGTCCATGGACTTTCACTGCTCATATTAGTCCTCTCACTGCCCTATAACATAGTAGTGCTATGGATTGCTACAATAGGATTGCTTACTGTATGCCAAGCCCATGTGCTTCACCATAGAAGGAGGAACATGTTCTTATCATTGGCAGTTTATAGAGAGGGAAACTGAAGCTTAGAGAAGTTAAATACCTTACCAGGAGTCACACAGCTAGCAAGAGTGGTGGCTGGTGCTCCCACTCAGAGCTCTTTGCTGTAAATATTATACTCCTGTAAACATTTATTTACGGTAAATATTATACTCTGACTCAATGGACATGAGTTCAAGCAAGCTCCAGGAGATGCAGAAGGGCAGGGGGGCCTGACATGCTACATAGAGTCCCTGGGGTCACAGAGTCGGACACCCCTGAGCATGTAATAGTCACACGCCTTACTGTTATGGCACACGTCCACATAAGGGGGCGTGGTCGGAAGCAGTCTGAGGCTTCCCAGGTTGCTCGGTGGCAAAGAACCCACCCGAAAATCCAGGAGATTTAAGAGACACAGCTTCAATCCCTGGGTTGGGAAGATATCCTGGAGGAGGGCGTGGCAACCCACTCCAGGGTTCTTGCCTGGAGAATCCCATGGACAGAGGAGCCTGGCGGGCTGCAGTCCCTGGGGTCACGAAGAAGTGGCACCACTGAAGCGACTTAGCACGCATGAAGACACAAGCTGGGGGCCAGGGCTGCAAAGACGTCAGTCTAAGCACTGGGCGCTAAAACAGCACATTCTGCCCCAGAGTCCCCACCCATCCCAGCTGCCACTCACTAGACATATGATCCTGTTGGCCGCAAGAGAGATCACACAAGGAATTACTCAACTACTCAAAAAATACACTATTGGAAAAACAGGCTTTCTGACTGTGTGGGAGAATGTTATCTTTGTAGACAAAGGGTAAAATCATTTGAAAGATAAAATGGTTATTTATTGCATTTTTCCATGCTTTGCAATTGATTATATACATTCAGATTTGGAGGTTATATGGTAATGTGAACCCTGATATCTCAATCCACAGTTTCCAGATTGCCATAGAAAGGATCAGCAGAATGTAAACATAGACATCACCCCCACTGGCAATAAAACAGAGTCATATCTACGCAGAGAACATTTTGCTACAAATAGAACAGATGTGTCTGGATTGGAAAAGGCAGAGGACTGACTCCAATTTCCCTTCTCTGAAAGAAGCCATCAGGGGAGGACTAAAACTGCTGTCTCAGAGGAGAGAGTGTTGGCTAAAAGGGAGGGGGTAAAATCTACTTTGGGAGAATTCCAGAGCAAACAGCACATCTACGCGGAAACCAGAAAGCAAAGCCTCCTCCTATTCAGGGGGCAGCTTGGGGGAGAGAAACCCCAGTGTGTTCATGGCTATTTTGTGACTCTTTACCCAAAGTCATACCTGGTAGAACAATCAGTGATTCGATCATAAGCGCAGAGTGGAGAGATCTCAGCGGATGATGGACGGTATTCAAAGAGATGTTGGAAACCCCACCAGTCTTTCCCTGGAGGGTGTGGGAGGCAGGTGGGACTCCCCTGCCCCCGCCTCCGCTCAGATCTGTGGAAAGGACCGAACAAATTCAGATACGTTTGAGGAAACCTGAGAATGCCAGGAGCGTTGAGCCACCTCCCTGAACACAGCACGAGGAGGAAACGGCACACTGCTAAGCGGAAACCTTCCCTCTGCAGGCACGCGTGAGCACAGGCCGCTCTAGTCGTGTCTGGCCCTGTGCAACCCCACGACGCAGCCCGCCAGGCTCCTCTGTCCATGGGGTTCTCCAGGCAAGAACGCTGGAGTGGGCTGCCACGCCCTCCTCCAGAGGACCTTCCCAGCCCAGGGATCGAACCCCACTCTCTCATGTCTCCTGTATCGGGAGGCAGGCTCTTCACCACTAGCACCACCTGGGAAGCCCTCCTAGGGCAGGACATACGGCCAAATGGTGTGAAACAGGCAGGGCAGTTCCAGCCGAGGGGGGCACTTGCAGAAACGCCCGGCAGCGACGGTAGTGGCTCCCCAGCGCCGCAGTCCAGAGCTCCTGCGGTCCTCGCGGCAGTGTGGAGCAGATGGACTCAGGAGTCCCGGATTAGAAAAGGGGAGGAGCCCGAGGCCGCGGACATCATCCAACAGAGACAGCAACAGGTTTGTCAGCAGCGATTTTGACTATTATGACCTTGAAGGCCAGGTGGCGCTGGCAGCAAAACAAGGGACTTGCCAAGGATGAAGGCCAATGTAAAGACTTGTTTAGACTCCATGTGCAGACACAGAGCCCTACTACCCCACGGCTAGGGCCACAAGGACACAGAGCCACCGCCCCCAAGACCCAAACAACACATTATGGAGAGTAGTGGGGAGGGGAGGAAATCGGAAAAAAGCCACATTTACCCCAAACAGACTATTCTGAAAAAGAAGCGATTTGGATGCTGCTAAATGGTATGTCTAGGTAACCCTCTCCAGCATCTTCAGTACTCACCAGGGCAGGGAAGTATGAGAAAGATTAGATCAGTTATAGGAAATAATGAAATGTTTTTCTGAAAGTTGTTTAAGATTGGGGAAATTTCTGCCATAATCTCACTAAGATCTGACCTGTACCAGTACCTGTTATACATAGTCTAAGATATATATTTAATTTATATAGAAGTAAGCATAATCCTGCTTATTTAACTTATATGCAAAATACATCATGAGAAATGCTGGACTGGAAGAAACACAAGCTGGAATCAAGATTGCTGGGAGAAATATCAGTCACCTCAGATATGCAGATGACACCACCCTTATGGCTGAAAGTGAAGAGGAACTAAAAAGCCTCTTGATGAAGGTGAAAGAGGAGAGCGAAAAAGTTGGCTTAAAGCTCAACATTCAGAAAACGAAGATCATGGCATCCAGTCACATCACTTCGTGGCAAATAGATGAGGAAACAGTGTCAGACTTTATTTTTCTGGGCTCCAAAATCACTGCAGATGGTGATTGCAGCCATGAAATTAAAAGACGCTTACTCCTTGGAAGAAAAGTTATGACCAACCTAGATAGCATATTAAAAAGCAGAAACATTACTTTGCCGACTAAGGTCCGTCTAGTCAAGGCTATGGTTTTTCCAGTAGTCATGTATGGATGTGAGAGTTGGACTGTGAAGAAGGCTGAGCACCGAAGAACTGATGCTTTTGAACTGTGGTGTTGGAGAAGACTCTTGAGAGTCCCTTGGCCTGCAAGGAGATCCAACCAGTCCATTCTGAAGGAGATCGGCCCTGGGATTTCTCTGGAAAGAATGACGCTAAAGCTGAAGCTCCAGTACTTTGGCCACCTCGTGCGAAGAGTTGACTCATTGGAAAAGACTCTGATGCTGGGAGGGATTGGGGGCAGGAGGAGAAGGGGACGGCCGAGGATGAGATGGCTGGATGTCATCACTGACTCGATGGGTGTGGGTCTGGGTGAACTCCGGCAGTTGGTGATGGACAGGGAGGCCTGGTGTGCTGTGATGATTCACGGGGTCGCAAAGAGTCGGACACGACTGAGCGGCTGAACTGAACTGAAGCCTAATCCACTCCCTTCACCACCTTGATCATTGAGAATTTAATGAATCCAAGAGAAAATTAACTTAAGAAATGTATTGGGGAATCAGAGAAGGATAAGATGTGGAAATCAGGCTAAAGACGAGAGAAGCGACACGTTCTGAGGGAAGCGGTGCGCCTGTCCCTTGTGGGGCAGCCCAGGGGTGTGAACAACGCACACTCATTTGTATACACAGCTTTCCTGCCACAGTGACTGTTTCTGGGCTGAGCATACGATTCACGGTTACTTGACCTGGGAGATCTGGATTCTTGTTCAGTGACTGTACGAAGAGGTATGTCTGGATGGGAATGAAAACAACTGTAGCCCTGAATGCTGCTGGAAACTGCCTTGAAACCACACAAGAAATCAGCCTGGAGATGAAGGCAACACGGGAGGGGCACAGAGCCGAGGGTGGGGCCGTCCTGCTCCAGCTCCCAGGGGCTCTTCGGAAACAGAGCCGAGATACTCGGTTTATTATCTGAGCTAGTTTAAGGGGCACTTTCAGTTATATTGAATTAACACAGAAAGAGGGGAAAGATCCAGAAGATTCAATATGTATTTAACAGGAAACCGATAAAAAGAAAACAAAGCAGATGCAGTTAGTGTAATAATATGAGGGGCAGTCACAGACGGCCGAGCTGAACTAAAGCAAAGAAACCTCAGTTAGAAAAAGTCCGCTAAGTACTAGCAAAATTCATTAAAATAATCCTGTGCCTAAGCATTTATTTTCTTTTAATTTTGAGGATAAAAAGCTCCAGAAGCATCCAAGAAAGACAAAAAGAGGAATCCAAAGGGGAAAGGAAGAGGGAGAGAAAGGAAATTGGAGCAGGAGGAGGCGGAGAGTAGAAAGGGGGAAGAAAATTCTAAAGGAACAAAAAATCAGGCTTCAAACTGCTTGCAACTCCAACAAAAGACATTAGAAAAGAGTCTAGTTTTAAAGGAAAAATAATGATAAAAGAATTGAAAGACTCTATGCCTAGATATGGAGAAGGAAATGGCAACCCACTCCAGTGTGCTTGCCTGGAGAAGCCCGAAAGCGGAGAAGCCCATAGACAGGGGAGCCTCATGGGCTACAGTCCTAAGGGACTTCCCAGGTGGCGCTAGTGGCAAATAGTCTGCCTGCCAATGCAAGAGGCCCTGGGTTCCCCTGGATGAGGCTGTGGCAATCCACTCCAGTATTCTGCAGTAATTTCCTGGAGAATTCCAGGGACAGAGGAGCCTGACAGGCTGCAGTCCATAGGTCCCACAGAGTCAGACACGACTGAAGGGACTTAGCGCACGGCATGCTTGGATAAATCATCTACTTGTGCAAGACACCTACATTTTTGTTTATGAAAAGACCCCGAGTTTGAAAACAGTGTAAGCAGGGTGCACCTGCTGACTGGGAGACGAGCTCGTGTACCGGGTTACAGAGGAGCTTCGTCAAAATGTCGGTGGAAAAGGGTGAGACTCACATTTCTAACCAGAGCTCACGGTAAATAACTATATGTTGAAAGTTTATTAAATAACTGTTGGTTATTAAAAATGATATTATAGTGATATGCTATGTTAAATAATTACATGTAATGATAACACTTGAATATTAATCTCAATCTGGATATAAAGTTCCGACACAGAAAAGACTGAAGAGAAAAAGTTCTTAAATAATTTAGATACCTTGTACAGTGCTTCAGAGCACAGGAAAGTAGGCTGCAGGGGAAGGGAAAGCTTGCAAATCAAAGCTAATAACAAACTCTTACAAAGATGTGACAGAGAAAAAAGGCTTAGAGCCCAGTTTTTAATCAGTATGGGATATTCTAACTAGAATAACTAGAAATAGAGCCCAGGAGATGACTCACGGAAGCACGGGGTTTGTGAAGTTGTACCAGAGACGACATCGTGCATTTATCAAGCGCCCTTTCCCTTTCCACCTGTGCACACAGCTGCAATGCACATTCCCAGCCTGTTTTGTATCTTGGGTGGAATCATGTATCTTAGACGGAATCGTGACCAGTTCTCACCAGCAGGACACGAATGTGGCTGGGAGTGTCACCAGCCACAGGGGTGGGTGTTCCGTCCTTCAAGCTCTCTTTCTTTCCTGCCACAGGCTAGAGTTAAGGGATCCAGAAAGGACTCTATGGTCCCCAGAAGATGGTGGCACCTCCAACCAAAGAGCTTGGGCTCCTAAGTGACTCTATGAAGCACAGTTCCTCGTTAACCAGCATTTGGTGAACAATGGAAGCAGGAAACACTTTATTGCATTAAGTCACTCAGAATATGAATTTTTTGTGACAGAAAGTAATCTCTATTAAAAGCACTTATCCCAACATTTTAAGAATGGCTTAATATAAAAGTAAAATAATATATTACAATAGGAAATTAAAGAAGACAAAGTACATAATTATCTCATTAGCTCTGAAGAAAGCATTTAAGATCTAATACCCATTTCTGATTGAAAACTGCTTTTTAACTTAGAGAAAGTGAATGAACAGGTATGTATTTTCAGTTGGCCACAAATTCAAACCAACTGCACAACACAGAGGTACAGTTTTACAGATATTTCAATTAAAGACAACCTAATAATACCTAAGAAAAAGTTCTAGCCACTGCGTATGGCAGGAAGCTAAGCAGTTGTAATCACTGGAAAGGAGACAAATATATAATTCACATATGCTGGAAACCTGTAACAATTAACTGAGAACTTTTAGTTAATAATAAAATTCACCGTGGTGGCTACATACAACAAACATACAAAATCCCTGAGAGTTTTAATGCATCAGAAATATTCGAGGAGGAAAACCCTATAATCAAGATCCATGTTAAAACAGAAAGGAGAATGAACAAAGAAAAAAGAAGGGACTTGGGAGGAATATGAAGAGAAGGATGTATATCTGAAAACTTTTAAACATTACTGAGGAACAGAAATAAAAACAGAACATACTGAGAAACATGACAGGCTGTATTCTAGTTAAAGAATGCAGTAGTACACAATTTCCAAATCTCCTCAAAGAATATCCATAATACTGTATCTGTCCTAAAGGACCTTTCCCTACTAGGCTTTGAGCTGATTATATTTTTTTTCTGGTGGATTTTATGTAATTTTGAGTTTTTCTTTATTGAAGATGTACTTTTATCAGAAAAATTAAACTAAAGAATAGAGTTTGAAGGACAGTTGCTTTTAAGCAGATGGAAATGTTCGAGGGCAAATACCCTTCCTGGACTGTCTGTGTTGAGGGCTTCGAGTCTGATTCCACCCCACGTCCAAGCAACCTTGTTCCAACGTCCTCAGAAGTCTCTCCTAGGCACACAGGTGCTCCCCCCTTGCCTCTGGCCCCTCGACTCTGCTACTGCTCTGCAGCGTCCCTGGGGTTTTTATTCCCCGTCCCTGGTGGAAGGAGGCTCTGGTCTTCTGTGTGACAGTGCTTGAATCCTGATATGTCTTTAATTCTCTGCTCACGACCCTCTGCCTCGGGCCAGGCTCTGCCTGCCATTCCAAGAGAGTATCTTCACTTCATTAGAAGAGAAGGAAGAAGCAGGCAGAGCAGGGACTCTCTGCTCCTGCCTGGACCTCAGGACAATTTCACTTCTAGTCGCAGAGAGATTTTTGCCTATCCTTTGGCCAAAACTGGCTTTTACTCTGAACACCCCAAATTTCTTTCAGAGGAGTGTTCCAAGATGAATTGTTCTCCTTTCTGGGAAAAATCCTCCATGGCCCCTAAACACGCTTCCCTTGCCATCCGCAGTGGTATGTATGGGCCCCGGGAAGCGTCCACCCAGTCAGCAGTGATTTCATTAAGGATTGAACGAAGTCACGGTTTTGATTCTCAGCTGCATTGCACTACGTGGATTGCCTGAATTACTTTAGTGCTCTGTTGAGACTGGATGTGCCAAGAAGCAACTGAATTAGGCATCAGAAGAAATTCCATTCTTACTTCGTACTATATTTTAATTAAGTTTTACTTGAATATATGTCCTTGGCACGCTTGAATATACTTGAACGGTCTTTTCAAAGAATTAGTCATTTTAGAAATGCAGAGGGAATACAATTTCTGACCCATCCTTCTTACTTTCCAGTTGACTGGACTGTGACTTGGAGAGGTTCCGTGACTTTCCTAGTCGCACAGTGAGTGGCAAGCCCAACTCTGTGACGTCGAAGGTCTGTCCCACTAGTGAGGAAGGGGCTTTGTAAGTCACCAGCAATAGGAGCATCATGCCCAACAGGGTCATGGAGCTGCCGCGGTCCCAGCCCTGGAACACTTGGCGTGACGTGGCACAGCGCTTACTTTAGCTTCTAATCTCGCTCAGCCTCCCGTTCAGCTTGTCTGGACCACTCTTCCCTTTAGCGTCAGGCTTGGGGCCTGGGCTCAAGACTGCTGCTAAATTGTTGTGGTGAGATTAAACTCCAGGCCTCCTAATTTTCAGAAAACAGTTATCTGTTTATACCACACTCTTATCTTCAATGACACTGGCTATAGAATTGAACCTGTGGCTGTAGCTTTCCAGAAGGCAGCGCTTCATGAGTTAGAAATAATTCAAAAATAGTTTCCTCTGACTGTTACTCTAGGACTTCATTTCCTCTTGTGGCTAAAACCATCATTAAATAAAATCTGGACTATTAGGGGCTTCCCAGGTGGCTCCGTGGGCAAAGAATCCACTGCAGTGCCGGAGATGCTGGAGATGCTGGCTGGGTCCCTGGGTCGGGAAGACCCCCTGAGGAGGGCATGGCAACCCACTCCAGTACTCCTGCCTGGAGACTCCCCATGGACAGAGGAGCCTGGTGGGCTACAGTCCACGGGGTCACAAAGGGTCAGACACTGCTGAAGCAACTGAGCACGCAGTAGTCCTGTAGACTATCAGGGCACGTTTATCTGGGTTCACAAAGAGGAAGACTGACCATCCTTGCCAAGCAGCCCCTCGGGGAAGGGTGGGAACCCTGCACACCTGAGACTCCAAGCCCCTTGCGCTGGTAGANTCACAAAGGGTCAGACACTGCTGAAGCAACTGAGCACGCAGTAGTCCTGTAGACTATCAGGGCACGTTTATCTGGGTTCACAAAGAGGAAGACTGACCATCCTTGCCAAGCAGCCCCTCGGGGAAGGGTGGGAACCCTGCACACCTGAGACTCCAAGCCCCTTGCGCTGGTAGATGGACCTGGACCCCTGCTCAGTCACTGTGCGATACAAAGCAGGAAGTGGGTGGGCCCATCTCAGCAACGTTGTCCTGCGGAATTACAGAGCCCGCTTCGGCCCATCCCCAAGAGTTAAGGGTGCGCTGAGATTCCCTGCCAGCCCTGCCTGTGCACACACCAGGAACTGAGCACTGTCAGTAAAGACTTGGGAGGACCATCTCGGCAGGAGACCATCCAGGCCGCCGTGATTCATCTTCAGACCCTGGAATGTCTGCCCTCTGCTCTTAGACACATCTCAACGCCCTGTTGGGACTTAACACTTGGCCGCTTGGCACGCAGGCTTCCCCAGCTCTGTTCCTAAGCGGCCCTGCCCTCCGCCTGGGCCAGTCTCCCCTAGCCGCAGTGCCGTTCCATTCTTGCGCTGCTGCCTGAAATGACGACATTAGAGCGCCCAGCGCCCTCTCGTTCTGATGCGCAGACACCCCAGGAGGGGTTATAAGGGACCTAGACATTGACTGGGGTCGTCGGATGACAGCAGGTCAGACTGCAAGAGTTCTGTGAAATGTGTGGTGTGAGGAGGTGCTGTTGGAAAGCCCAGAAGATAAACGGAGCAACTTCTCAGTGCCTTGGGCAGGAGTGCTGACTCCAGGCTGCAGACGCATCACAGCAGGGACAGGGTAGAGAGGACGCCGCTGATGATGCAGCCGCTGCAAGACGGGGTCCCAGGACTGAACGGGGTGTCTGGATACAAGACGGTGCGATTCCACGAGGCAGAGGGCCTCTCCCAGCACAGAAGCCAAGTGTCAGGCGCTCAGTCGTGTCTGATTTGCGACCCCAGCAGGGAAGCCCCAGAGTGAGTGCCAAATATTATGGAGAGGACTTCCCTGAGGAAAAGGAAAAGACAACTGCTTTTTACCTGCACTAGCCAGACTTGGCTGACATTGATATGTTAATCCACGCCCCCCCCCAAAAAAAAAACCAATAAGCTGATAAAAGCACAAAAACAGGGCATGAAGAAAATTTAAATGTTTAACTTGGAAAATAAAGTACTTAGAAAACACGAGGCCAGATGGCCAAAGCATTGCTCCACGCAGGGGAGTTAGACCATGATTAGCCAGTGAATCACCAGTCCAGTCCGTGCCCTCCCCTATCCGGCGGCCAGACACGGTGCAGGGGCCCCATTTCTGTCTCCCTTGGAGCCACGAGGTAGCCTCCTTGGCTTCTTCATCACACTCCTGACAACCATTGCCAAATCATTAGAAACCAAGACAGAGCTCATTTGTTAGTCTGAGGTCAGCATTATCTTTGGACGTAGGAGGGAAAAACTAGTATCAAAGGAGAAATTCCATGGAGGGACAGATTTTACTCAACACAAAGGACTTTTTTTTGTTGTTTTTTTGCTGTATTTCGTATTTTATTCAATTTTAATATGGTTTCCATAACTTTTAAAACAAAATGATTTCCAGTTTAGAAAACAATGCACTGACCACATAATTCTTTTTTTATATACAGTTATACAAATATTCTAAATACACATTTTGTGTTCAAGATGATGGCAAATAAGATTAACTGTACAGTACATAAGGAAAGAAAATATTTTAAGCATATTTAGAAGCAATAGAAATGTCTATACAAAACAAGAAAAATGGAATAAAATTTTTTATTTTTAAAGTATTGCAACAGGCCCACACGTTTGTAACAAAAATGTCTTTGCAAAGTTCCTCACAATGCCCCATTAATAGGTAAAGCAAGACAGTGGTTTTAGAAAATAATGTTTCAAAATGCTACACATGGTACTACTGTTTGCACAGTTTGATCAAAATAACAACTCTACTCTGAGTCAAGCCAAACCTAGAGGAAATATACCAAACAACTGAAAATCATTTGTATAAAATTCATTGCACATTATTTTACTCAGTTGTTTGAAAAGTAAAAAAGTGTATTTACAAAATGTTTCGCAGTCAAAATTATAAAGTGAATGAGTATCTCTAAGTAACACGTCTTGATACAGACAGTTCAAGGAAAGCACGAATGTCTCTTTTTACAGAGGTTTTCAGTGCTCCTTCCACAGGGAAGTAAATACGATCTACTCAAATGGGTTTACAAGATGTTACACGTACTGGAGCAAGTGCAACACCTGCATCATAAAGCGATGTTAAGAAGGTGAAAGGATGAGGAATTTGTACATTGTAGGAAGTGAGCTATTCAGAGGTCAACAAATGCGATCTTTAATTCAGTTAGCATTAAAGTCTTCATAGTCTTCAGATAACAGACAGACAGTGAACATACTTGACTCGATGAAAGTTGAAAAAGCACCATGCACAACAGTTTAGTGGTAAACACTGAAAAAATAGCACCTGGAATTCTGTGATATTGACAATTTAAAACTGGTCTAGTAATTGCCGGAGATACGGTGCCTTGGATAATTCTCTATTTACTCGGGAGAGTTTGTAAAGTACTGGGCAGTTCAGAGAAACACATGGGATATGTCGATCAAAGCAGCCTGTGCAGTTCTTGCATATCTGAAAGAGCAAGAGGAGTGCATCAAACGACAGGAAGGGTTCTGTCTCTGTGTGCAGACTTTTAAAACCGTTCGTGACCCACCACAAATTACTGGCACATATTACAGAAAAGTTTCATTAGTTTTCATCTTTCTGAAGCATAGCCAACCCTAAGTTGAGATGTTTCTAAAGAATATAATTTCACAAACCACAGAGCATGAAATTCCCTAAAGGATTCATTTAATCCCAGAAATCAACTTTCCTTTATGGTAGAATCCTATTGTATTAAGATCCACAAAATAGGCTACCTAATTACCATTCAAAGATTGGCTCTTAAATTAGCTATGTACACTGTTTTTTCAAGTTACTCTAACATTTTATATGCTAGTCAAAAAAGTTATCCACTTTCTTATTTCAGAAGAGAAAATGCTAGAATGGGGGGAAAAAAAAAATCAAAGATGTTGAAAGTAGCTGGATAGACCAATAGTTTCAACCCTGGCTATACATGACCTTAAAAATAGACTAATGTCTGAGCCTGATCCCAGACCAAGGAATCAGGATCTTTGGGTGTGAGAGCTTAAGAATCTGTACATCTTAGGGCTCCCAGATGACACTGATGTATAATGAGAACTGATCTAAAAGAAAATATTAAATCAGAAGGCAGTTTTTAAAGAAAAGCATCATGTCTTACCCAGTGACCAGATTTTAATATGTAAGGTCTCAAGTCACACACACAGTTTAAAAGTGGTAAAACATGAAAAACTTTAAAGAAAAAAACTTTAAAGGATACTAGTGAGGGCCCCGAGGATTAAAACACAGGCTGATTTTTAATGTGAACAGTTTATCCAAGTGATTTTAAAAAGGGATAGCAATTAGCTGCTGTTATACTAATTACCTTTTAAAAGAGAAATCAGATCTGCTCTAGTTAATTCTCTGGTCTGTATCTAGGAGCTTTTGTTTTAGAGGCCTCACAGAGAGGGGAAAAAACTCATTCTCTGCCCCAATATTTTTCAGTCGATTGCAGGGCCCGTTTTTCTCAGCACCCTGGTTACTTTACCGGGTATTATGATACTGCCACAAGCGAACTGCTCAGAGCCCCAAGCTTCAGTGTGCCTCCTGGAGACTAAATGTGCTGTTCTATTCTGAAGACTTTCACCAAGTAGATCTCTGCCAAGAGACTTAAAGCTACTCCTAAATATAGAACGTCTGTATTACAGCTCCATGTCCTGCAGCTACATCCAGGTGCCAGAACAAACTGATAAATATTTATGCACTCTGTGCTTGTCTGATAAATAAACCAGGATGGAATTACTTGTCTCAATAAGCTTAATGTTTAGTTTCAAGATCCTTTACTGATGATTTAAATCCTGAACAGATGTTTAAAACTTTAAACACTACAACCTAGAAACTTATTTTTTAACAGATGCTTAAGAAAACAAACAAACAAAAACCTGCTTTAATATTTATTGATTCTTTTTCGTTATCCCTTGGCTTGCTTTCTAGATTTTTGAAAAACTTTCAGTCAGATGCTTAATTTTGTTTTTTATGTTTATAATTAAATGTTGAAGGTGATGAATTTTTCTCTGAGATCTGCCATGGCTGTCTAGAATCTTGTATGTACTGTTTGTTTAATAAGTGTTAAAATTTCCAAATAGAGGGATCATTTTGTTTTCTGAGTTTACTAGCTTTATAGAATTGTATTGATAAAATGTTTATAATATTTCTACTTTCTGAAATTTATTAAGGCTTTCTTTGTAGTCTAAGATATGGTCAATTATTTAACATTTCATATAAATGTTTTCCATAACTTGAAAGATATATTCTCTAATTATTAGGTTAGAGAGTTTCATATATAATCAAAAGGTTTACCTTATGTTTAGATCTTTAGTAATTATACTTATTTCTGATCACTTGACTTGTCTTGGTATGAGAGCTATTTACTATTATTAATGTTTGTGACAATTTCTCATTTTATCTCCTGTAATTTCTACTTTGTGAGAATTCCTACAGGTTACTTATATATAGGAGACACACATTTTAATTATCTTAGGAAAAAAGCAATCCTAAAGCTAAAATATCTCTTTAAAGATGATGAACCACCCCTTATTTATGAATAGCATTACTTTTAAAACTGCATTTTTATAAGAAATAAGACCTAATATTGAACGAGGGTTCTGATTAAAGTGGTGGCACTAACTAGCATAGTGTATGTTGCTGGGGGCAGAAGACGGGTCCAGGGAGCTGCCTCTGACTTCAGGAGCTCTGGAGGCCCTGCCCATGTCTGCACCTTTTACTAGAAGCCAATAGGGAATTTTCTAGAAGGGCACGTTGCTGCCACTGGGATAGGAATCGAAAAAACACAAGTTAGGGACACCTGGTGACTAGTGATTATACTAACTACAACCACCACTTTGTGGTAGTACAAAAAATGGGACAAATGGGCTAAAAATCAGTTGGTAATCACTCCAGTGACTTACTGCTGCTTTAACTGTGTGTTCAGTAAGAAGCTGTTTCCTCATTTAATACATATGTATGACCACCACCGAGGGCTGGACTCTACCTAGGGAGAGCTGACTCAGCAGTGAGAGAAGGGCAGGCCTCTGTCCTCACCTGCTCTCTGGTGAGGATGCTTGAGCCACAGTGCTGAGAATGCACAGGATGGCAGGGGATCAGTGTGAGGCTGCTGCAGGAGTTTAGAGAGAAATAATGGTGGTTGGACTATAGGATGATAATAGAAGTGAAGCAGAAAAATTCTTATTTATTTAAGAACTAATTAATAGATGGATGGGGGATGGAAAAGTCAATTTATCATTTCAATAAGCTAGGTTTCTATGGTTGCATCAATAAAATCACACCTTTCAGATGCTACCATCCTTATTCCCTTGCGTGGCAGCTAGGAGTGTCTTCCTAGGAGGCTATGGATACTCCGACTTAGTTCAAAAGCCCCTTTACCTTGAAGGGGCATGGTGCAGAGTCTGGCCTTTACATACTAGTGGCTGGATTACTTTAGAGCAGATGAGCTGCTAGGAGCAATTGTATAGGAGAGTTCACAACAGAAGAGCCAGTAGGGACTTAAGAAAGAGCATCAATCTGCATTCTGAGAAATCTGGGGCCAGGGACACGCCAATACTATGGAGTCCAGACTGAAAACCTGATGTCCTTATGATAAGCTGGATTCATTTTCCACTAAATCACACTACCTCTCAACTATCTGGTTGGCTTTAAAACATTTCAGTAACCTTATATGTTGCTGATCTAAAGACAAAACAAACTCTACCACAAGACTGTTATTCTTGCCTGAAAGCTAAAAATGTAACTTGAAACATGATGGTATAAGGACATATAATCAGTCATTAAGAACTGCAAACGTTCCAAGTTGACTAGCAATTCTCTAAGAAAACAAGATTTCTATGAGAATGGTAAGTAGATATGGGAGACAAAGCAATTAGTATTTTCTTTTTTTAGAAATACTGCTATAAAAGAAACTGGATGGCTGGACAGTATAGTTCTATGGTTCTAATAAACATAATTAGTTTTTAGTAGTTCAATTATGCTATTTTCAGGATTTTAGAAGTTGATTAACTTAGAATCCTTACTCCACTTCCACATCTCACACTCCACCTCTCTCAGGAGTTGACTACATTTCCCTCAAGTCTCAGACTGCTTGGGATTCTGGGTCTGCTGAACAAGGCTATACCTTTACAAGTCGCTCCTGTTGACGTTCCAACTCTCGAATTTCTTGGTTGAGGATGACTGCAACATGCTGAGGCTGGCTGCGACATTTACTGCAGATGCCGTGCTGAGTCAGGTCATCACAGACAGGACAGTGTAAGGTAGTGAAATATTGTGCAATAGTGCCTTTCCGCCCTTCAAGTTCACTTCGAGAGGAGCTGGTGGCCTTCTGGATCTATATAAACATCAATTCAGAAATAACTCTAAGCCAGCTTTATAGCAGAGTGGCTCTTCTCATGCTAATTACAGGATCACTAAGGCATTATTTCCTGTGTTCAACAAATACTGAATAGCGACTATGTATCAGGCACTGTTCTAGATAATGGGGCTTTAGAAAAGAACAAAATCCTTCCTTTATAGCGTAATATCATCAGATATATTGTTTTGTTTTCCTTGTTGGGGGGGAGGAAAATGGTCTCAGAAAGGTACAAACTTCTAGTTGTAAATAAGTCATCAGGATATATTATATAGATTAGGAAATAAAGTCAGTAACTTTAAATGGTAACATGATAACTAGATTTTATCATGGTGATCATCATCTCATTGTCAAATCACTATACTGTATACTTGAAACTAATATCAGATTGTATGTCAGTTATACCTCAATGAAAAACAAAAAGAGTTTCTTGTTACTCGGTTTTTTTTGGTTGCAATATGTAGATGTATGAAATTATAGGGGGCAAAGGAGATCAGGGAGGACAAAGGAGAAAATACAGGTTGAAAGTGGATACTGTTTAAGACTGCACAGTTTTGGCCATGGAAGCAAGGTAAAAAAGTAACCTGTTAGGCATCAAGGTGCAAAATTCAAGCAAAAGTAAACCTGGATCATTTCAAATGAAATTAGATACATGTCACCTAAGCTTCCTTCTTTGAAGTTGATAATGGTTTCAGAGACCTGTCTTCTGATACTCTTTTCACACTGAAATAACATTATCCTCTTACTGTCATACCCTTGCTGCATTCCCCTGGTGTCTTACAAGTCACTCTGCACCAAAGTTATTAGGTTAGCCTTTTATAAATACCACTAGTTGAACACTCCTGCTGCTGATGTAATAAAAAACACTAATAGCTTTGTGGTGCAGAGCCAGGGCCCATCGTTACAGATGCTGGCCAGCACAGACTGAAGCACAGCTTCACCCTCAGTTTCCCAGCTAACTCGTTTCCTTGAGGCCCTAAGTGCGTACTGAGAAAGTAAAAACAATTTAAGTATTAACATATCAATTTTCCTGAATATTCTCAGGCTTTCATAGTCTGAGCAAATGACTGAGCAGACCTAATTGTAAACATCGGATAACAACCGCTACTTTTCCTAGAGTAATGTATCCCTGATGGTTATAGAACCACAAACTGTTCCTACAGATGGGGATAAACTAAGAAAAAAGGAGTTCAGGCAAAACTCCCTTCAGTAAGATTTCACACTGCATGTTTTATTTTAGTAAAATAATACTTTAATATTCTTTACTCTGGTCTCTACAGAACTATGTCTAGCTACTAGAGCTTATATATTTCTTAAATACCCATCTTGAAGGAATTTCTGCTCTTTCATTTTTATTTGCTGTTTGTGATATTTTATAGTTAAGTGTTTACCACTGAAGTAGTTGTGGGATTTATTTTAATCTTCTATAATTTGGCTAATCTGACAGAAGCTGGGAAGGTGTCTGTAAAAGATGAAACCAGAAAAGTATAGCACCTTTGTTGGTTTAGGATAATAAAGGATTTGCTCTGCTTTGATAGCATGTAAATAAAATCTTTAGTTCTACTGAAAACGTTAAGTGAATTCTCTATGGAGTCATAGCATAGGTACTGTTTAGTAGGCTTACCCGTGGTAATTCATGATACCAGCTGAAGACATCAATACCAATAAGAGAGAAGATTCTTGCAAGGGGTGGAAGGATTTGCTTGGTGATATAGTAAGTGGCATTCAGTCTCAGAGTTGGGTCCTGCAGGACTTCCACTGGGCGCCTTACTAGTTGGATAAGTGGTACTCCAGGGGCTCCATAAATGATGACATATGGTACTCGCTCCCCAACTCGAGGCTCAGAGCGCCGATCGTAGGTAAGCATTTTCCTTTTAAATGCAAGTAAAACAGTCACTCAAAGACTGTCATGGAAGGCATCTCTCCAGAAAATGAAATGAGAATTAAACAGTAATGAAGCCATGAGAAATTGACAAGGGGAACCTTCAAGGTAGCTTTAACTCTGACAGCCATATACACTTCACTTAGCACCAAGTGGATATGCTCTAAGAGTTTAATAAAACTTACCCTGTAAATTACTGTTACCTGGAGAACAGTATGAGTTGGCAGTTACCACCTAGCTTAAATTAACTATCATAAATCTAAAAGATAAAGAGAAAATTTAGCTGATCCGCTGATCTCCTTCTAGAATGACACCACCTTACTGCTGTAGTAGGATCAGTATTAAGGACTACCTTTGATTCTGATGGAGTAGGAAATGGCAACCTGCTCCAGTGTTCTTGCCTGGAGAATCCCAGGGATGGCGGAGCCTGCTGGGCTGCCGTCTATGGGGTCGCACAGAGTCGGACACGACTGAAGCGACTCAGCAGCAGCATGATTCCAATATAGGAAAAACAATCACTTCCAGCTCTGTAACAGATTACAGTTTCACTGAATCTAGTTTTTGAAGGGAAGGCCAGAAAGGGAGCTCTTTTTTCCCCTTCAGAGCTTGCAGCATTCGGGGGTCACCCACTCTTGTTAATAAGGCTTTATGTGGGCAGGAGAACAGACAACTGTGTATCTGTGCCTGTGGACTAGGTCTTTTCATCTACTCCAAACCATTCAGAACCCCAGGACCACACTCCTAGGTACTGAGGGCTGTGCTGCTGTGTATACCATTACCTTATAACGTGCTTGCAGCACATTACATCGTTACCTTGTAAGTTCCAGGGCTGGCACACAGGCACCGGGTTTATAAGAGGCACTTCCTCTGTATTCCTTGGCAAAGATAAAATCTTGTATGCTGGCCTTTCCTTCCAGAAGCTTCATACNGGCTGTGCTGCTGTGTGTACCATTACCTTATAACGTGCTTGCAGCACATTACATCGTTACCTTGTAAGTTCCAGGGCTGGCACACAGGCACCGGGTTTATAAGAGGCACTTCCTCTGTATTCCTTGGCAAAGATAAAATCTTGTATGCTGGCCTTTCCTTCCAGAAGCTTCATACATTGTCGTTGAACATACTGTTTAATTAAACTTATATCTCTTGTTTCAAATAGCAGCTTCAGAGAACGCTCAAGTATCTTAAAAAGAAAATGGATATGCTTGTAAAGGTAAAATATCCTCTAATATAGTTCATCACTGCTGTTACACTGTCACTTACACAACTACCAGAAAACTTCCTGATCTACCTAAATAATCTGCTATTTACAATGACTGGATAATGAAAAAATACTGAAACTGGAAATTATTTGGAGAGTCAGCTTGAGGAAATCACATTGGAATGCCATGCAGATGAAGTGTCTGCTGTGTGTGATGAGCAGCATGAAACATCTGTCTCATATAGCCAAGAGCATTCTAGGCACAGAAGCCAGACCTGATCTTCATGTATTATTTTTTATTTACTCTGTTATAGAAAGGGTTGGATTCAGGTGGACAGAAAGAAGTTTAAACATCACCAAGCAGTGAAAGAAAAGCCAGTCTTTTGCCTTTTTATAATGTCAGTAAACAGAAACTGCGACAGGATTCTCTGTGCTGCAGTATTTCTATTGGAAAATGACTGACATACAGTGGAATGAATTTAAATTGGTTCCAGGTGAAAGCTCTGGATCTCATTTTGAGTACTGAAATCCATACGTATTTTACACAAGTTTGCTAACTTAGCTAGGGTACCATTCTTCCCTCAGAGAAAGAAGGCACTGGATAGTATCTCTCCAGAAACTAGTATGAAATATATCTCAAATTTATATAATGTAACATATATGACACACAGGTTGATTACTGTCACTCTCATGCTTTTAATGCTCTCATATGGTATAAACGGAAGAGCACTCTACACAGTTTTTTTTTCCTTTGAGAAAACCTTTAATGCACATTGTTGAATTAATTTGTTTGTATAAACAGCACACAAAGCAAAGATTTATGTTCTGAAAAATCCTTGAAGCTTCTAATCAGCAGTCTTCAAGGAGTTGAGACTTTGGTTTCGTGTCTAAGGCATACATTTCTCATTTATTTTAAAATTTTGAACATAATTTGTTTTCCAAAATATGTTTGGTGTCCGTTATAAAAGTTCTCTACCAGGAGACCACAGCTCCTGATCCTGAAAGGCTCTCTCTCCTATGAGACTGAATGTGCCCCCAGGGACCTGGGGCATCATGCACTTTCCACAAGGCTGGGCAAGCACTAGTAAGTCAATCCCTGTGGGATCAAGTATCACATATTTGGTATGCACTTTGATTTTCATAGGTATACAGAATACTCTTTCGACTTTGACCTTTAATAATACAAGAAAGGAAAAAAACCTATACATAAGTACTAAAAAATCTGATCTCCAGAAACTGTAACAGTTTTCCTTCAGAACCAAATATGTAACTGTTAGATGATTTTTTCTTTTCTTTCTCATTCTCTCTTTTGTTAGTCATGTATGACTCATGAGACCCCATGGACTGTAGCCCACCAGGCTCCTCTGTCCATGGAATTTTCCAGGCAGGAATACTGGAGTGGGCTGCCATTTCCTACTCTATNTTAGATGATTTTTTCTTTTCTTTCTCATTCTCTCTTTTGTTAGTCATGTATGACTCATGAGACCCCATGGACTGTAGCCCACCAGGCTCCTCTGTCCATGGAATTTTCCAGGCAGGAATACTGGAGTGGGCTGCCATTTCCTACTCTATACACACTGAGTTTTATGACAGCATTAAAAGTATGAGAGATTGACAGTAATTATTTTTGGTTTGTTACAGAACGAATATGGGCCTGAATAAAGAAGAAATAAAAAATACTATGACTAAAATTACTGTGGTTGAGAAATTTAGGTAATTTACAGTACCAGTGTTCAGAAATCTTCCTAACTTGTATTTGGTAACTCAAGTAAACAGAATTTCAGTTAATCTAAGATGGATTATTTTACTTATGAAATTTCTCTGTTCACTTTTCTCCTCTTTATCCTGCTTCACAGCTTTTGGGTGTTGCCACATGATAAAATACCATATCAACTCTAGATGATTAGGCAGGAAATCTTCAAGTGTTGCTTTTTAGCAACTGTGTGAAAGGTAAGGCGTGGGAGAGGTCAGAAACTAAGGACTTAAATAAGCTGCTTTCATTAGAAATGAAACTCAAAAAATTATACACAGTTTCTCTTTTA